>MSJH02000840.1:649191-915896 GCA_001931875.2 Byssochlamys sp. IMV 00236 | reverse complement strand
AAAAAAGAAGAAGATTTGTGCATGACGGGAAATTGTCCCATCTCTGTCTTCAGTTTTTGTCTTGTCTTAAAACAGAATCAGCTTTGCGTGGAGTGAAATCTGCACCTGCATTGGGCCAATCCTGGGTAGAGATCTTGCCCTTGCGAGTCTCGAAAGCGGAATCATATCCCCTGCTACCGCAGGGCCAGCCTCGTGCTGGTCTGGACATGCCCTCCATGGGTTAGCTAAATCTGAAGATAGCATACGTGATCTGTATTTCATTGTATAATACACTAAGGCGATAGAAGAATCCAATGCATTCAGTGCCCAATGTCCACTAGATATAGACGAAGAGAACGTAGGCAGGCCCATAGATGCTAATCCGTCTCTTATTACTACTGAGGCCACGTGATAGATGTCGCCACTTTAATACTCCAAGTGCCGCTTTGTCCCTTATATGTTATAATTATAGTTAGCAGAAGAAGAATTGGGCATAAAGAGAATAATCTCACCAGGACTTGCTGGATTGGAAAGAAACTGCTATAGTATATCTCAAGCTGGGTGCTGCATAACTATCCTACCAATCTGTAACTATATTCCGTGAAATTCTAGACTGCGCATGTTCTAATATATAGTCCTCAATGCCATATACTTGAGGGTTTCAAAGAGTCCAAGACCCGCCATTTCAAATTATGGAATAAGCGGCCAGAACATCCCAGAGCATGACGTTTAAATTGACGTTTCAATCGCCATTAGAGTAAATCTTTAGTAGAAGCCTTCGCCGCTAATATCCGATGCGCTAAGAAGCTTAGTCGTCCCGATATAGAAAAGTGCCGGCCAATTTGCCCAGAGCTTTAGTTTGACGATGTCGCCATATGCCCTATATCTTGCAACAGTAGTAGCATTCACACTTAATGGCAGACAACGACAGCGAGAAACGTTTCCATGTCTTCTATTTCGCCGCTCTGGCCTTTGCACGTGGATCCTTCGGTGTAGGGCCATATTACACCTACCTCATTGGGAAATTATTTGTCGGATATATCAGAAAGGACTGCGAAAATGTTACTTCGAAAATGTTGTATATAATCAAGGAGCTGTGCAATGTAGTAAAGACCTATAGACTATTCCCCGTCTTACCCAGACAACCCTCCTCTCAATCGCCAAAACTGTCCGCCCAACTTGGCGAAAATGGCTGAAATCGAAGGTAGTGCTGGAGGAAGAGCGCCGGTCAAACGAGTCTGGTACCGGACGTCTCTCTTCAATGCCTCTGTCATTGGAGCAGTTGGCTTCCTCGCCCCAGGTCTATGGAATGCAATGAACTCGCTTGGTGCAGGTGGTGAGGAAAAGCCTTTCCTGGTCAACGCTGCCAATGCGCTCGTCTTTGCCCTCATGGGATTTTTCTGCATCCTTGGCGCACCTATTGCAAATCGCATTGGTTTGAAATGGACTCTTCTACTGGGTGCGGTCGGATACCCCGTTTATGCCGCTGGACTTTACACGAATAATCGATTCGGAAACGTATGGTTTGTGCTGGTAGGCTCAGTGGCATGCGGTATATCCGCCGGACTCTTCTGGGCCAGCGAGGGTGCTATTGCGATTGGATACCCGGAGCCTTCAAAGAGGGCCAGATATCTCAATATTTGGGTGTGGTGGCGGACCATGGGTCCTATTATCGGAAATGCCATTGTGCTGGGCCTCAACATCAAGGCCAAAGGCAAAGGCAGCGTGGGATACTCAACCTATATCGTCTTCATCGTGCTTCAATGCTTGGCTGTCCCGGTTGCCTTACTCCTGACGCCTCCAGATAAAGTGCAGCGGACTGATGGATCTGCCGTCATTATCCACGTCGAGGAGTCGTGGAAGGAAGAGTTCAAGGCTCTCTGGCGTACCTGCAAAAACCGCAACGTCGTGCTGTTGCTTCCGATCTTCTGGGCCGCATACTTCAACGAATATTCCAGCAATTTCGAAACATACTATTTCGGTGTACGAGCACGAGCCTTGATCGCTTTTGTCGGTGATTTTGTGACTCTACTTGCCTCACAGATTATCTCTCACTGGCTCGATTGGAAGCGAGTTAGTCCAAAGAAGCGTATCACATATGGCTGGTATTATGTTATCTTGGTACATATCGCGACTTGGATTTATGCCTGGATCATCCAGGAGCAGTACACAGCCAATCCGCCAATGCTAGATTACACCAGTCGAGGCTTTGTGAAAGGCGCGTTCGCGTTGTTCCTGTGGAGTTTCGCACAACAGACTGCGCAAAACTGGCTCTACTATGTTATTGGCTCGACAACACAAGACATCGCTGAGCTCACTAGATTGACTGGCATTCTTCGAGGCCAGGAGAGCTTTGGTGAAGCTGTTTCCTACGGGCTCAACTCGAGGAACTGGTATGGTGGCCGTGTGCCAATGGCTGTAAACACGATCTTACTAGGTAAGTCCTTTGACTTTCTTTTTCTTCTTCTGCGAAAGACAAAGACATCCAATGTATTTCAAGAACTGACGCGTTCTAGGTCTGTGTGTCATTCCTACGTGGATAGTCGTTCACGAACACGTCCCAGATGAGGAGGTAAAAGATAAGGAAACTCTGAGGACCGATATTGACCCTGCTCTTGAAAGTGAGGTCGTTGTGAGCACCGATGTGGTAGGGAAATATGCACTCGACCGCGCTACGGCCTCTTATCCAGCTAAGCGATAGTCCTACGGCTCTGTTGCTTGACGACATGTCACAAGAGCAGATTATAATGAATACAGTGATGTGAATTCCACTTCTCAGGATCAAAATAACATACTCTGTTTGTGACGTATGATATAAAAGATAAATAATACACGAAAGCTTGTTTTCCCCAAGTACAGTACAGTTTCAGCAGAAGCATGTACAGAGCCTGTGTTAGTTACCTTCTAAATCATGCCCTTAAAAAGCGCGATGTGCTGAGCCACCGAAGAGCTTTTTAAGATTGTAATCCCTGACACTCAACACAGAGCTGGATGAGGGTAGCGGGGACCCAGATGGAGAGGAGCCTCCTACGTCTGGACCGACATTGTTGCCGGTGCTGTGGCCTCCATCAGCAGCCCAGTAGGCAGCAGCAGTAGCATTAGAATTGCGATTCGCACTAGGATCAATACCGATGCTGATCCAGGCAAGAAGACCATCTATGACAACGTCAGATTCTATTTAATAATTTCACTGGAGGACGCCAGAGTATCTTACCGGTTATGTCATTCCCGAGGTAAACATACTCAGGAAAGGGATCATAGTTGTTATCCGCCTGGGACGGAGCCCACATATCATCGTCGTTGGAAAGAGCCTCGATCGTGTTTGTGTTGTACGGATACGTCTCTTCCACAGCTGAGCGCAGGGACTCGTCAAAGAAGATCTGCCCGATGTGCGATACCGTGCCACCCGTGTATGAGCCATTAGGAAGTAGGCTGGCATTCGTGTGGACCACAGTGTGCTCGTGTGTAGCACGACCGCTGTAGTGACCCGGGAAGATGGTGTCGAACTGGACGACGCCGTCATTGTCGGACATCTGCAAACCGCGCAGGAAAGTTGAATTTAAACCTCCCTCTCCGGTGCTGTCGACACCGCTGTAAACACCTGTGGCATTGCACTTTGATAGAGTCAGACATGTAAGCAAGGAAAATGTTGTTCGTGGGAAATCAACGTACGGCCCAAATGTCAATGAGAAGATCAGGAACAGGCTCGCATGTATTGACATCGACGAACTGCATTTCCAGATGCAAAGGGACACCTTGCTGCCCCTCTGTGACGTCCTGGCGCAGGAGCTCGCCACTAACGTAGTACGGACCGATCGTGTTCTCGGGAGTAAGGATGCAGCTGGTATTGGAGCTGAAGAGGACAGACGGATCGGCCATATTGACTGATCCTGTCATGTTGTGATTGACCTTCTCGTACTTTTCCAGCGTAGCAAGATCCCGACGGTGAAGGTATGCTATAAAATTCCAATTAGTCAAATGGAACATCAAATAGACATAAATGTTGCTCTCTTACCATCGTCCGCTGCAAGACCCCTTTCATTACGTAGTCTCGTAGCAGTGGCGGAACGACGAGAAACGGCCCGCTTCTTCAGTTCTTGGAACTTGGGAGAGTTTGCGCATTTACTCAGGGAGCTACTGGCCCTAGTAGCGAGAATCTCACGTGTCTGGAGTTCACGTTTGACATGCTCGACATTGTGATGCTCTCCGGGATGAGCTGTTGCGGCACTGAAGAGAGAGGCTGCCAGCACGGCGGCGGCGTTTAACTTGCTGATATTTACCATTGTGCTTGGAACGAAACAGTGTAACTGTTAAAGCAAGGAAATTCGGATGTGAAGAGGAATCGCCGTGGAATGAAGAATTGCTATACACTGCTGGTACTGGACGTGCCTTTTATAACCCCCTTCCCCCGTTCCCCCCAGCTAAAAACAGTAAGTATATATCACTTATGTGCCAAGGTTAATAATGTCAAAACTTACGTATACTTAACTCCATCGACATATTATTGAGCAAGCACAACTGGGATAACAAGGTTGCCACAACGTTGCGAATATTGAGTGTGACTTGAACTAGCGTTCCACAGACAGGCCGCAGATCCCAGACAGGCCGCAATCCGCCGCATGGACATATCCAATTGATAGAAGACACCCACCGGCATGGTTAGATTCGAGGAACATGCGGAAACATGTACGTCAGCGTATAGAATAAAGGGGACCAATTGAATGTCCTATAATTGTCACTCAATGAATAAGACTTGGGATTAAGAGGGTTGCTTACGATTAGATCGAGTCTACTGGAGAGCTAGACAAATAACCTCACGCCAGGGTATATCCGCGGGGCAAAGCTTAGGGAGTGTCTTGCTCGTATTCCATTCGAACCAACCCTTCAATCAATGGGAGCTGTTTCTACATGCTTATTTCCTCTCACTGGTCCCGTGTTTCTATGACAGCCCTAGATCTTGTTTCAGGACTTTGTATTCCTTGTTGGTTCAACATGCAGGCGTGTTTATGAAGAAGATTTCAGCAGAGCGAAAACACAAGTAGTGGAGCTGTTGTGGCTTTAGTTTGGTTTAAGTAAGTGGGCTTTGGAGAGTTGAACTTCTAGATCTGCCACTGAGCAGCTTTGCCTGAGGAGTATTGGGTGCATATGCCAAGAGAACTGTCGTCCCCGGAATCCCGCCGTCTTGGCAATATATACAGTACTTAAGTATCTTGAAACACTGCTAATCTATTACTGGAAGGTTGCTACGAGCTCTGAGCCCAACACTTCAGATTGCGGCCGCGCAACACCGGTCTTGGCAACCGTGACTGGGACAAAAAGCGATTAATTAACACAATGCTATTTATTCCGAGAATTATTGCCTGATATGAACGCGGAGAGCGCTAAGAATGAAGACACACTTGGATTGTGAAAGACCTAATTTCAGAAATGAATTATATTTGGTATGATATGCGGAGGACAATCAAGCTGCACTGAAGGAGGTTGGTTGTCAGCTGTCTTGATATTGCGCAAGTTCAATAGTGCAGTGTTGGTAGTAGTAGGTATTTCATGGTCTACCATCGATTCAATATCTGTGAGATCCTATATGCCATGATTAAGGGTTGTCAATCCAGGAGGTGTGCTTGAAGTTCAATGGTATGTCCTAGGAATGAGACGGACAGGCAAAACGAAGTTTTCGAAGATTGAAATATGGTCAAGGCTCGGTCGATAGAAGGCGATTAAGTAGCATGAACATACTAGCGTGATCTAGAGCCAAGTATGTGCCAGCATTTGACCATTTGACATCCATCGAACTGGGTTTCTCCCCTGAGACGGTTTTCATTGCTTAGGGGGGTTTTGCGGGTTCAGATAGCTGATCTATTTGACAACATTTTATGTGAAGATCGTCAAGACAAAGTTGGTCCCGAGATCATTGAGATGGATGAACAATGGATACGCTAGTTTTGATGCCAATGCCCACGATCCAAAGATCCGAGAGCATCTGAATTCATGGGCGGTGAAATTCTTCCATCGGACTTTCACCCGCTGCCCCACCAAAAAGAACGGCACATTTCTGTGTCATCATCCTCACTCATTGTTCCGGTGGATTTTTCTTTTGTTGACTACAGACCGGCCAGGCCTCTCTTGTTAGATTGCAAAGGAAAGATAAATCGACTGAGAGGCATTCATCAAGATGGCACCCGAACCGTCACCTTACGCGCCTCCTGCTCTGCCCGCACCTTTCACGAACACGACCCCGCCGCCTGCCCTCTTGACCCAAGGCGCCGAAGCCCATCTGTACAAGACAACCTTCCTCACGCCGTCAACTCCAGCCGCGCTTAAGATTCGTCCCTCGAAGCCATATAGGCATCCGATCCTTGATAAACGACTGACGCGCCAGCGCGTCTTGCAGGAAGCTAGATGTTTGGCGAAGCTCGTTCGCGAAGGAGTCAATGTCCCTGGAGTGCTGGCGGTGGACTGGGAAGCCCAGGGAGGAGAGGACGGGCGTGTTGCGGCTTGGTTGTTAATGGAATGGATCGATGGATTAGCGCTGCGGGTTGTCTTCGAGCGATGGGAAGCTTGGATCAGGCAACAGCACCGTGAGTTGTCGCAGGATGCGTTTTCGCAGTTACACAAGAAGGAAGCAGAACGTGTGCGGGGTCTGATGAGGAAGATCGGACGAACAATTGGTGGCATGCATAAGGCTGGTGTCATTCATGGTGACCTGACGACGAGTAACCTCATCCTGAGACCAGTCCAAAGCGCAGACACCCCATCCGCAGAAACTCCCGTCACAGGCCCTCCAAGTATGGATGGGGAAGTTGTCCTAATTGACTTTGGGCTTGCTGGCCAGAGTGTTCAAGATGAAGATAGGGCTGTCGATCTCTACGTGTTGGAGCGGGCATTTGGCAGCACACATCCCAAGACCGAGGGTTTCTTCGAGGAGGTTGTGAAAGCCTACGGGGAGAGCTATCGGGGAGCGAACGTCGTGCTGAAGAGGCTGGAGGACGTAAGAATGAGAGGCCGCAAGAGGAGCATGATTGGATGAGTGGCATATGGATGTATATCTATGAGACGAATGGTGTGCTCGGAGAGTAGGGTGATGCCCTGACGACCGTCTGAAACAACATGGATGCATATTTCCGCTGAAAGAAATCACAAAGAACTCCTCGCTACAAAGAGGGACAAAAAAGGACAAGGAATCGTCTTCATGGTCTTGGTTCAATACAGCTGCCGACTTCAGCGAGTGCAAAATATCCCTTATTCTCAATGACTCCGCGGTCCTTCACGACGGCTGTATATTTGACAACCCACTGAGGCTCGATGTCACCTTTGATACCGTCACCGGAATCAGGAGAGGAAGCCAGAATATGGGCACCGCTTTCACCCGCCCCGAGAAGTTCTCTCGTGGTCCCTCTCGGAAGGATGTCCGTGCAGTCATTATGGGTCAGTAGCTGGATGTTCTGTTGCTTTGCGTACAGGATCAAGGACTTGGGCACAACGCAGCAGTCCTTGACATTGATCTGATCGACCGAGGGCTTGACTTTCGTTTGCGGAAGGAATTTGGCTAGTCTGTCACTGCCAAACTCTGCCAGTCCGATCTGGGAGATCATGCCCTTCTCATGCAGGTCTTCCAACGATCGCCATGTTTGAACTAAGCTGTCGAAGTCATCCGGCTGACCTTCAGCCTGTGGGGTTATTTCCTCTTCTCCCTCGTCATCAGCATCGAACGATACACCCGGGAAGGAGGCAATCAAGAGATCGATAGAGTTAACATGTAGTTCCTTCAATACCAAGTCAATTGCTTGCCGCGTATGCGCACATCTCCGCGAAGCCGGGATACCTGGCAGGTAGAATAGCTTCACTGTAATGTCATATTGATCACGTTCCTCCGAAAGTCCCGACTGTGAGAAATCTATCGCGGGAATGTACAGCGTATCATCTTCCTGAGACGTCCACGATGAGTAGTCATCGGTATAAGATATCTTCTGCGGTATCCCGTGCTTCTGCGGATCAGATGCGCCGTTCGCATGCCCTGGCTCGACGTGCTGTGCTGCGACGAAGTTCGATCGCAGAGAGTTGATCAATTCGACGTTGGATTTCTCTGTCGTAAATCGCCGTATGATCGACGGTCCGCCATTCATTATATTTCTATTTCCCTCCGCGGTGTCCTGTGATCAGCAAAGCACGATGGTGGGGTGACATGGCGGGGTTGCGAAAACGTACCCTGTGGAGAGAATGAGCTTCATGGTGACGGATAGTGAGGAGAGCCTGGATCGGGCCCTCGCGTCTCTAGAGGCTTTGATTTTCTTTGTCTGAGGAAGATGTGATCAATAATAGTAAATATGGTAGTACATAAACCTGGAGTCTGTCGCGGGGCGTGTGGCGAAGGATTGTGACTTTGTCCTTTGGCGGAATTGCGAATTGCTAAGCAAGACCCGCCAGCCGTCTCTTTGCGGGCAGCTTCGGAGTTAAAGTGTAACTTGACAATCTGAATATTGTCAGCGCAGAGTCATAACATTTAATATTCTGACGCAACTGATGCTTATGATCGTACCAACTAATAAGATTGCACTTAGACTGAGTCCATGCAGCTGACCCTGTGCAGCGTAAGTACTTAGCCATAGATGCAGGCCACTCGGCCAAGCCCATTCGAGACACTTGCGTATCTCTGCTTCCTCAGTTGATTCCATCTAGGCTCTGCTGTCAACCTAGCCAAATTAACTCAATATGAGATAAATACTGCGTTTTCTTGCAGAGTTATATTTACTATAGCTCTCAAGTGTAACGATACTCTCTCTAGTGCAGGCGTTTAACTGCCGTAATGAGAACCATAGTGACTGTTAGAAGTCAATAGAGTATTCGTCTACAGCTACAAGAGAATAGTGTCACTCCCCAAAGAAGTTCAAATAATAGTCTCTAGGATCTAATCAGATAAGCCCTGGATGGAGAGTGGAGTGAGCAGTATAACTATAGTTATCCACCAGCTTATATCATCCTTAACCAAGTTGACAGAAACAAGCATCTAGCAAAGTAGTTGGCTAGCGCACACCATTGTCAGCTATTGACGGGCATGAATCGAATTTCGTGCAGAATATGTCTTGCAATAGCAGATTTTATCACCTCCTAAATCTTATAATTAACTTACTCTTCGCTGATTTTAAGAACAGCTTTGAAACATCAACAACCGAATTGATAAGCCCAGCACGAAAAAGGGCCCAATTGTTTATAGCCTAATTAATCATTATTCGCAACTGGTGGCCTGATAAGGTCAAGACTCCCGACAACTTGGCCACGCAAGAGAGCGCGGGAATTCCTAATCATAGCCAACGGTAACCCCACCTCTAGACGTATGGGTATAAAAGTTCGTGTGAGACGTGTAGCAATCCTACAATGTAGCTTTTAAGCCACTATTACATCTGTCGTGTTCTTTTTTCAATCAATTGTACTTCTCAAAACAATGAGCAACAATATCTTAACCGACGAAGAGGTCTCGCGAGCGGCTCATCTTCTAGATGCACAAAATAAAGCCGTCCAACTCTTTGAGGAGATCGAGAGGGATCTCATCCGCCCAGGTATCAGTGAAAAGGCATTGAGTGACGAAATCCACCAACTTGGAGCCAAACGTTACAATATTCGAACTCATTGGCATAAGCGAGTGATCCGAAGCGGACCAAACACATTGAAACCATTCGCCGACAACCCTCCAGACCGTATCATTGAGCCGGACGATATCTTGTATGTCGATTTAGGACCTGTCTTCGAAGCCTGGGAAGCCGACTTTGGACGTACCTTTGTTCTCGGAGACGACCCCAAGAAGAAACAACTACGCGATGCATTAGAGCCCGTGTTCAATACGGTCAAGGCGCATTTCCATGAGAACCCAGATTTGACGGGCGAGGAGCTATACGATGTCGCATCTCAGGTCGCCAACCAGTACGGGTTTCGGTTCGGTGCCCAACTGGCTGGTCATCTGATTGGGTCATTCCCACATGAACGTATCCCAAATGACAAAATTACGCTCTACATTTCAAAGGGCAATAAGACCAAAATAAACAGCCCCGGTCCCGATGGACATAAGCGGCATTGGATTCTGGAGATCCATCTTCGCGACCCTGAGGAGACTATGGGCGCTTTCTACGAGCAACTTCTGACGGTCGATTGATGTTGATATCTGTCGGATATATGGAGAGTTCCTGTTGGAGTTCTTGCCTACATGTCATAGAGCTGGCCTCAGAGGAAAGAAGGTCACTATGACTCCTGAACGAGGTACACCACTGAAGTCAACATCCTTGAGCAGCCGGGTTTCCAATCAATGTATCCATATTCATTAATGAGGTTCTACGGACTCTTCTGCATCTGTAGAACTTAACTGAATGTGTAGAGATCGCGTCAGCTCACGATAGGATGGTATCCGCCATAAGCAATGGTTTAACCTAGATCTAGTCGTCTGAGGATACTTGATCAATTAATTATATTATGTCGAATATCGAATGGCACGCAAGCAAGGTTCTGACCTGAACAACTTGAATAATTGCTTGCTTGCTTTCTTGCTTGATTGCTTCTAGGTTTAGGGGGATGATTTGATCCCGTATTTTTCTTTAGCATACAAAAATTCTAGATCCTAGTGATCTAGTAGGTTCCATGCAGTTCCATCCTATATTTAGGAGCTGCTGGATACGGACAATTGACAGATCATCTAGCGTTTGATTTGTGCGCCGACATATTATTATTATTATATTATAGATAACTGAGGTCAACCACAGCAATTGAACATAACAAGTAAAAAAGCGGTCCAGTACGGAGCACTATTTTTGGAATTGCTGTCGCGTGCATATTAGAAAACTAACCACACCAGCTAGCAAGATGGGTTAAGAAAGTGATTTATGATAATTTTCAATATGAACAAATATTGTTTCCGGTAATAAGTAATCGGGTCAGATCAAGATCTTTTTTTTTTCCAGCTGCTTGTTGGCACAGCATGCAGTAAGAAAAGATGATGTCCTAACATCGGAGTCACGCTAAGAAGAACAAAAAATCGGGGTTATTATTTAAGTAATATTACGCCACTGCGGTACCTTGGCAGCAGACAACAAGATCCCGTCTGTACCAATGATAACTTCGACTTTTTCTTTTTTCCCTTGTCCCGGTTGACTTTCTCCACAAGGAATTGAGGTAATTGCTTTTTATCTTTTATCAGTCCCTCCGCCCACCGATCGCCATCGCTGCGTTTTTATCCACCCCGCGTTGGCAGTAGTCATTATTGGGCCCAATTCATATTCCCACCAAGCGAGCATGGACTGCCATCTTCAGTCATTCATCCTCTCTCCTTGATATACCGCGTTCGCTAGAGACTAATTGCGTCCTTCTCTCTTTCGGACCTGGGATCGTCGATAGCTCCTGACTCGATCGTGGCCCGTTGTCCATTCCTAACCCCACAATGCCTGCCATTGATATCAACAAAGACCTCTCCGCCCTCTTCATACAACAGGTCCAGGCTACCCCCGATGCCGTTGCACTGGAAGATGAGACAACCACTTATACATACGCTGAGCTAGACAAGGAGGTTAGTGAGCTAGCCGCTCGTCTCCGTCGTTACGGCGTCAGTCGAGACAGTCTAGTCGGTGTGCTTCTGCCGCGGAGTGCTCACTATGTGATTACCTGCCTCGCCGCACTCCGTGCTGGAGGCGCTTTTCTTGTACTGGAGCTTGCCTACCCTCCTGATCTCTTGGCCGATGTGGTCGAAGATGCAAACCCGGCTGTAGTGGTCACCTATAGGGCTGAGGTCGGTAAGATCAAAGCCGGGGTGCCGGTCATCGTTCTCGATGAGCCCCCGGTAGAAGCCAATGGATATGCGAAGGAGCCGGCTCCCTTGCCTGCTGACGATGACTTGGACCGACTTGCCTTTGTGTCGTACTCGTCCGGTACGACTGGCAAGCCCAAAGGAATTGCAAACCCCCACCGGGCCCCAGTGCTCTCGTACAACCTCAGATTCGGAGTTCAAGAC
The DNA here is from genome assembly GCA_001931875.2 of Byssochlamys sp. IMV 00236. Lineage (NCBI taxonomy): Eukaryota > Fungi > Ascomycota > Eurotiomycetes > Eurotiales > Thermoascaceae > Paecilomyces > Byssochlamys sp. IMV 00236. Next base: position 903,931 of record MSJH02000840.1, on the reverse strand, counting down.
GTTCAACCCGGAGATCGCGTGGCCTGCAATGTGTTCTTCATCTGGGAAATCTTACGTCCACTTTTGCGAGGAGCTACGGTCGTCGCAGTGCCGGATGAAGTGAGCTATGATCCTGCCGCACTCGTCGAGCTTCTTGCTTCCAAGCATATCACCGAGACGCTTATGACACCCACACTCCTGGCTACCGTCCTGTCTCGCCATCCAAATCTAGGAGATGAGCTTCCAGACTTACGCGTCTTGTGGTTCAACGGCGAGGTGGTCACAGCCGATCTAGCCCGTCGATCTATCAAGGCCCTTCCAAAGACACGCCTGCTCAACTGTTACAGTGCTTGTGAGACCCATGAGATAGCTTGTGGAGATATTCGGGATATGCTCGACAATGAAGCCTCGTATTGTCCTGTTGGTCCGCCTTTGGACCCCAAGCATACTTATATTCTCGACGAGAGCGGCAACAGAGTGGAAGATGGCGTGAGTGGGGAGCTCTTCATCGGTGGTCCTTTACTAGCCCGGGGATACCTCAACCTTCCTGAAACTACTGCCAAGGCCTTTACACCCGATCCATTTGATACCACACCAGGGGCCCGTATGTACAGAACTGGAGATGGAGCGAGACTGCTGCCCTCGGGCCTCCTTGAGATCACTGGTCGCGTTGGGGCTATGATCAAACTCCGTGGTTACTCTGTGGTGCCAGGAAAGGTCGAAAATGAGATTGTCAAGCATTTAGCTGTCAGCCGATGTGCAGTAGTTGCCCATGGTGAAGGTCTGGAAAAGCAATTGGTTGCGTATATTGTCCGCGAGAAGGATGGTGCTGGGGGCCGTCCCGCGGTAGAGATTGACGAGTCAGGACACAGTCCAGCTGCGCGTCGCGTTCTGTCACCATATCTTGCACATTACATGATCCCAGCTCTATGGGTTGAACTGGATGAGTTGCCTACTCATGATGTCTCTGGAAAGGTGGATCTCAAACGCCTTCCTCCACCACGCATCACTACCCCGGTCAATGGTAATGGCCAGAAGCACGATCCGATTGGCATTGATGACATTGCTGCAGCTTGGGCAGCGGTTCTCAAGACATCAAAAACTCTGCTGAAACCGACCGATAACTTCTTCGACGTGGGTGGACACTCTTTGTTGCTTGCGGATCTGTCTTCTAGGCTATCGAGAGATTTTGGCTTCCGCATTCCTATCCCTCGTCTCGCAGAGAATTCAACCATTGCTGGCCATCTGGAAACGGTGCGTGCTGTGAGGGATGGACACGCTGCAGCGGTGCAAGCAGACCTCCCTGCGGTACTACGTGCGGATTCTACTCTTGATGACGATATCAGACCATCCTCTGGTGTCACGATACGCTCAGTTAACAAAGCAAACACGGTGCTTCTCACCGGTGTCACTGGATATTTGGGCGCTTTCCTACTCAACGACCTGCTGCAAAACACCTCTGCTCATATTGTATGCCTTGTGCGTTTTAATGAACCTACAGATGACGACCAGCCTGGAGGAATTGCCAGGCTACGAAGAAACCTGCTTGACCTAGGGCTCTGGAGCGATGCGATCATGGAACGCGTCGAGATCCTCCCAGGAAACTTGTCTCGACCCCGTTTCGGTCTCTCAACGGAAGCGTTCGAAGAGCTCGCTTCTCGCGTTGATGTCATCATCCACGCAGCTGCCACAGTCAACCTTGTGTATCCATATGCTGCATTGCGTGGTGCGAACGTTGGTGGAACAAAAGAGATTCTCCGCTTGGCTTGCAAAGGCGACGCAACGGTGCAATACGTGTCAACAAACGGTGTTCTGCCGCCGTCTGGGGAGAAAGGCTGGCCCGAAGATACCATATTGGACATTGAGGACGTCCCAACAAAGTTGCTCGATGGCTATGGCCAGACCAAGTGGGTGGCGGAGCAGCTCGTCCTCGAGGCCGGCCGTCGCGGACTGCCGGTGAAGATACACCGAGCAGGAACCATTAGCGGCCACAGTCTCACTGGTGCTGCCAATGCGTGGGATCTGCTCACGGCATTGATCGTAGAATCGATCCAAATTGGTCATGCTCCCGATGTGAAAGGCTGGCGTGCTGAGATGACACCGGTGGACTTTGTCAGCAAAGCCATCGTCCACCTTGCCGGCCAAACTCATGCAGAACAAACTATCTTTCACCTCGGTGATCCAGACCCTGTAGACACCCGATCGGTCTTCGAGGACCTTGCAGAGCTTGGCTACCCGACACAGAGGATCGGATGGGATGAATGGGTTGCACTCTGGACCGAGAAAAGAGGCTCTGTGAAGGGCGGCGACGGCGCATTTACCGTCGACATCCTTCGCAGCGGTATGCCGAGCGTTGAGTTTCTCCGGGGAATTGTTGTCCTCGACAATGCAGCGACCAGGCCTTTCCGTACGGTCGTTGAACGGCCCAAGGTGGACAAGGTCTTGCTCGAGACTTACACGCGCCACTGGTTTGCCAGAGGTTGGCTACCGCACCCTCCTTCACGTCAGCATGCCCTCGGAGGATCTGCAAAGCCCATCACCAGAGGTCCCTTAAGCGGACGTGTGGCAGTTATAACGGGCGCGTCTTCTGGCATTGGCGAGGCAGTTGCTGTGGCTTTGGCGAAAGAAGGATGCCACATAGCGCTCGCAGCTCGGCGATTGGACGCTCTCGAAGCTGTCAAGCGCCGGCTAGTGGTCCGCGAAGGTAAGGTCATCATCCGGAAAACAGACGTTACGGACAAGGCGCAGGTAGACGCCCTCTTCCGTGCCGCTAACGACGAGCTTGGCCCTGTCGATATTCTCGTCTCCTGTGCTGGAGTCATGTACTTCACCATGATGGCCAACACGCAGACAGAGGAGTGGGAGCGTACTGTGGATGTCAACTGCAAGGGTCTCCTTCACTGTCTGGCTGCCACAGTGCCAGACATGATCTCGCGTAAGAGCGGCCACATCGTCGCCATCTCGTCCGACGCAGGACGTAAGGTCTTCCCCGGATTGGGCGTTTACTCGGCGAGCAAGTTCTTTGTTGAGGCAACGCTTCAATCACTGCGTCTCGAGACAGCGGGAACAGGCTTGCGTGTGACCAGTGTCCAGCCAGGCAACACGGCTACGGACCTGCTGGGAATGTCCACTGACGCTGAGGCTATCAAGAAATATGGCGAGCCGTCGGGTGCGAAGATCCTCGACCCAGAAGATGTTGCGAACTCGATCGTTTACGCGCTACGCCAACCCCCGCATGTTGCAGTCAACGAAGTCCTGATCGAACCCCGGGACGAACCGATATAGTTTCATAGCGACCTTACCGTAATATCCATAGAGTAGATCTTCTATAGGGAGCGTCGTTTTAAGCTCGTTGATTTTTGATTTTTTTTTATTCTTTTTCTTGGTTGTAGTCCATTCTAGAAAGCATAATAACATGAACGAGAACCGTATATGTGCCATTATGTGGAATCCTGTTTGTTGAGCATCGCTTAAGTATGAAACACTAATTATCAATGGAGGTGGTGCTTCTTCGTGATCAAAGCGTACTGACTTGAGCTATAGTTGTATGTACGTTAGACGTATCAAAAACAACATTGATTGCAGCTGCTCTTCAGATCGAGTCTTCTGTTCTCAAATGTCAGCGATGTTGTACGGTTGGCGAGCCAGATCGACGTTCTGTGGTTTCAAGGGTCTATTACGACCACAGCCCACATCTCGGGTTTGTGATCGCGTCGTTTCTTTTCCAACTCCGTGGTCCACAGGTGTCTGCACAAAGGCGGACTGACTGTACGAAAACAGGTCTACACCGTACCTTGGGCTTGCAGAAGGCAGAGCAGCATGCCGTTAACGCGTTCTTCCAGTCCACTCGTGTGGATCGACTGCGAGGTGAGGCCTTCACAACACGGTTTCGCGTCGTTCATGGCCAACCGCGCTTCCACTAGCGAATTGCGTGTCGCTCTTTTATTGTTAGTGACCGCAAAGCTGACTGTGTGATCCTCTTCAGATGACAGGTCTCGACCCCTCCACTGACCAGATCCTCCAAATCTGCTGCTTCATCACCGACGCGCAACTTCAGCTCCTTGAACCCAATGGCTTCGAAGCCGTCATTCACCACCCCAAGTCTACTCTGGATTCCATGAACGAGTGGTGTATCGACACTCACGGTCGTACTGGGCTTACAGCTGCTGTTCTCTCCTCCTCCACGACCCCTTCTGCCGCCGCAACCGATCTACTCAGTTACATCAAGAGATACGTCCCGCAGCCGCGGACCGCATTGCTGGCAGGAAACAGCGTTCACGCAGACCGAGCGTTTCTCTCCCGGGGTCCTTACGCGCAAGTTCTCGAATGGCTCCATTATCGTATCCTGGACGTGAGCGCGATCAAGGAAGCGGCGCGACGCTGGGGAAGCGATGAGTTGCTGAGCGACGTCCCGCCCAAAAAGGAAGTGCACCTGGCAAAGGATGATATACTAGAGAGTATCGAGGAGATGAAATTCTACAAGGAGAGGCTTTTTGGGCACAACTGATGAGGTCGTGGCGTTGATCAATCAACTTGCTACCACCCCACCACCGTCCTTGAAGTTATCATTAGGGACCAGAAAAGGCTTTAAGCTCGATATGTCTCTGTGATACAGCTCGGGGTATTTCAGTCCACGGGGAAATTGGCTTCCTCGCCTTGTTTAAGATTCCGCACCAGGTCTTGGAAGACCCACGACTAACTTATGATGATGCGAGCAGTTGTTGACTGCTTCCAAGAAGGGAATCCCGTCTGGAGTAAAAGCTGGGTTGGGATTATGTACTCTATATCAATATCGTCTGATTCGGGAACTTGATACCAGAGGTCCTCGCTCGGCGCAACCACGATGAAACCTCGGGGCTGGACGGTACTGTGGCACAGGACGAGTATGGCTCTTCTGATTTGTAGCAAAGGACCTAGAAGCAAGCCGCTTTTTTTCGAGGGCGGCTTGGAGTGACCCCGCACTAGCTCACCGCTGCGGTTGTTGGATGATTGTAGCGAGATGCTAGAAAGAACAGGTGGTCAGCCAAGAGGTTGGATCAAAATTGATCGATTGCTCGAAGAGAGAGTATAGTACTAATACCATAAGTTAATATGGCATTTGCACCTGTAGGAAGGCCAGCAGAATAACAGTAATAATAAACATCCAGTGGCCAGACTTGAAGCGGGAAACACGATAACATGACGCCAGTTGCCCCTCCTTCCTGTTCGCCCCTCCCATGGCCCACTTGGGCCAGCTCGACAGCAGAACAAAACAACGTGAAGATCAGGGACAAGAACGTCGTTCTCTTTCTTTTCCCTTCCACTTCAGCATTGCTCGTTTCTATTTCTTCTGCCACTTCCATTGTCTCTGCACCGTCCAGTCCTCCCGGACTGCGATCCACTGGGTGATAACTTTCTGAATCCTACGATAGCAACCATGGCCTCTATCAAGAGCGTCGACATCAAACCTTTTGCGGACCAGAAGCCTGGAACGTATGTATACAACTGAGAACTGAACTGCATCCCTTACTATGTGTAGCTATGGACAATGCTGACGTCTTTCTCTCCTAGTTCTGGTCTCCGTAAGAAGGTCACCGTCTTCCAGCAGCCCAACTACACCGAAGCCTTCATCACTAGCATCCTCCTTTCCATCCCTGAGGGTGCTGAGGGCGCCTTCCTGGTCATTGGTGGTGATGGCCGTTACTACAACCCCGAGGTCATCCAATTGATCGCGAAGATCAGCGCTGCCTACGGCGTGAAGAAGCTGCTGGTCGGCCAGAACGGTATCCTGAGCACCCCGGCCGCTAGCAATGTGATCCGTGTGCGCAAGGCTACTGGTGGTATCTTGTTGACTGCCAGTCACAACCCTGGTGGTATGTCATATCCATATCCCATCTTCATTATCAAAATGGTCAATTACTTGACGGGTAGACTGACCTACGATTCCCAACGCAGGTCCCAATGCCGACTTCGGTATCAAGTACAACCTTGGCAACGGTGCCCCGGCTCCTGAGTCCGTGACGAACAAGATCTACGAGGTCTCCAAGTCGCTCACCTCACACAAGATCGCTGAGATCCCTGATATCGATATCACCAAGATTGGCACCCAGACCTATGGCAGTCTCGAGGTCGAAGTCATCCACTCGACCGCTGACTACGTCACAATGCTCAAGGAGATCTTCGATTTCGACCTCATTAAGGACTTCCTTAACACGCACAAGGACTTCAAGGTTCTGTTCGACGGCATGCATGGTGTGACTGGTCCGTATGGAGTCGACATCTTCCAGAAGGAGCTGGGCCTTCCTGCCAGCAGCACCCAGAACACGACCCCGCTCCCAGACTTCGGTGGCGGTCACCCCGACCCCAACCTCGTTTACGCCCACGGTCTGGTCGAGGCTGTGGACAAGAACGGTATTCACTTTGGTGCCGCCAGTGATGGTGATGGAGACCGCAACATGATCTATGGAGCGAAGACCTTCGTTTCCCCCGGTGACAGCTTGGCTATCATCGCGCACCATGCTAAGCTGATCCCCTGGTTCCAGAAGCAGGGTGTGTATGGTCTTGCACGATCCATGCCCACTTCGGGAGCTGTCGACCTGGTGGCTAAGGCCCAGGGACTCCAGAGCTACGAGGTCCCCACGGGATGGAAGTTCTTCTGTGCCCTGTTCGACAACAAGAAGATCTCCATCTGTGGTGAGGAGAGTTTCGGTACCGGAAGCAACCACATCCGTGAGAAGGATGGTGTCTGGGCCATTGTTGCGTGGTTGAACATCATTGCGGGCGTTGCTAAGCAGAAGCCCGGCCAGACCCCTAGCATTGCTTCCATCCAGAATGACTTCTGGCAGACCTATGGCCGCACCTTCTTCACCAGATTCGACTACGAGAATGTCGACAGTGAGGCTGCTGGCAAGCTGGTTGCCAACTTGTCTGAGCTGGTCTCGAACAAGGACTCCTTTGTTGGCTCCACTGTCTCCGGCCGTAAGGTGACCGATGCTGGTAACTTCGCGTACACCGACCTTGACGGCAGCGTGAGCAAGAACCAGGGTCTCTATGTTAGGTTCGATGATGGCAGCCGGATTGTCGTCCGTCTGTCCGGTACTGGCAGCAGCGGTGCTACCATCCGTCTGTACATCGAGAAGCACGAGGATGACAAGTCTCAGTTCTCCAAGGATGCTCAGGATTACCTGAAGGACAACATCGCCCTCGCTATGTCTCTGCTCAAGTTCAAGGAGTACATTGGACGTGAGGAGCCTGACGTCAGGACCTAAACGTGATGGCTATGATTTGCCGCGAGTAGCTTAATGTGCTTACTCTTTTGCGTCGGTCACTTCCCTGTGATAGGAGCAGGATTCTGATGACTGAGGGAATGACATGATATGGATATAGAGAGCATTAGTAATACGCACCGAGAACATCAAAGCGGAGCATGGGAGACGCCCATTAATCTGATTTAATTACTACGAATACGAGGCTATTCCGAACCAAGCACATGTGCTTTCCAAATAATAACCAGTCAACTATATGAAGTTCTATCATCGTAGTCGAACGGCGATTGTAGCGCCACATAACAGTGTTGATTGATATCATTTCTTGCTAAAGAAGTATTATAATAATAAGGTCCAGATCGTCAAATCGTAACGTGGTCATGAAGAACCTTGGTGAACATCAAATAGTGCCCACAGTTGCCAATTTCTGCTCCCACCAGTCTTTCCACTTTACAACCTTCTCTTCCCGCCTGGCCTCTTCAGCAGCGAATACCACTGCGTGACTGCGGACGGCTTCTTCTAAGCTACAGCCGACAAATTTCATCTGGGCTTCAGAAACTTCCATTCCGCCATTTTCAACAGCATCCACAGCTGCCACGAACGCCCGCGTCAGACCGTAGTCTCCGCCTCCATGTGCCTTCTCCTCCTCAGGCGGTTGGCGCGGGACTTCGATCACCGTGGTCGAGCGCGTGGCGAAGCTGTATATGGTGATTGTGCGGCTGTCGTAAGATACTTCACCGTGAGTGCCGTAGACACGGCCACGACGCTCACATTGCTTCTCCGTCGGAGCGATCATATGGAAGCTTGCAGTCTTTGATGGGCGCTTATGTACTGTGTCGTCGTCCCAGGAGATGGTAACTACCTGGTCATCGCAAACATTATTGTCCGCTTCATATACACAGCGGCCATACCAGGTCCGGGAGGCTATGCTTTCGTCAGACATTTTGGCTCGGTCATAATCCTGGCGGAGATGGCTGAGGAGCAGATCCTCCGCTGCCGCTGCGCCGGACGTGGTCAGCGTGTCTTCAATGTCTGGACACACAATGCTGACCGGCCAATCGGTATGCCCTTTGGCCAGGTGCATATCGCGGTAGATCTTGAGAGCACTGTAGTTGCAAACCCGCTCAGCAGGACACGAGAGACAGTTCGTCGCCGTCCCTGCAGCAGCGGGCTTCCGCTGGGGACGGAACTGCGTCAAAGAGCCCATAGAAGAGATGGATCGAGGTTCATGAGGAGGATGGTTCACCGCTGAGCCCGGTAGTGGCGAACACAGAAGCCATAGAATGAAGTCAATATCGTGACATGACTTTGTAAGAAGGGAACCATCCCCGTTGGGTGTTGCGCGGCGCCAATTACCACGCACGTAGCTATGAGAGAAATGCCACCAGCCGACAGGTTCGCAGTGCTCGAGAGAGACAACATCTCCGATGACTTTATCCGTCAGGATGATATCTCTGAGAAGTATGTTGTGCGGGCTATACCGCAAAACATGACCAATGGAGAAGATCTTCGACGGCGAACCAGTGCGAAGGGCATTGTAGATGGACAGACAATCATCAAGCGATGTTGCCAGAGGCTTCTCAGAGAGGATATGTAGATTCAGAGGCGCAATAGCCTCTAGTATCTCAACATGCATCTCATCGAGCGTGCATACGAAAACCCCATCGATGCCTTCTGGGACGTCTTGCCCAGCAGCCTCTTTCTGTCTTCTTTCAGTCTCCCATATCAACCAGTCCTTCCAATCAGCGAATTCTTGGCCTTCAGAGGCCTTGCCTCCAGATCCCCAGATATAGTTCTTCCCGAACTCCCGCCGCTTGAATGCATGTGGTTCAGCAACGGCGTGGATGACGCCCCGCGTCGCGACGGTCACAGCTCGACCGTATGCATTTCCACGAGATCCAGCACCGATGACAAGAAATCGAAGCTTCTTCGTCCCTGAGGAAGCTGGAACGGCATCGTTGGATCCGGAGGCGCCGTTGGTCGGCACAGCCATGGCTTCTTACAATCGGTCCGCTTCTGTTGTATCCAGTCAGGCCCAGAACGTCAGCAGGAGGAAGAGAAGAAGGGAGAAGAAAGCATGGATTTGAATGATATTGGGTTTGATACTCGCTGCGATGCGATGGCAGTATTCCCCACGTTGTAATGTCGGCCCAGTGATTGGGTTGTTGTTCTCCGCTGCGGAACGTCCTTACTTAAGTATCTTCCCCGCCTTCTCTCGTCTACCTTGACAGATGCGAAGTCGTGAAGTATGAGCTCTTAACTACTTCTCTAACAGACGCCATAACAAGCATCCATAGCTCTCGATAAGACTACTTTGATTTCAAAAATATATTTCACATTCAGTTCACTGGTTTTTTCGTTGTTGATGTTGCTCAATTGAAGGTCTACAACTCTCGCGTGAGATGATCCCTAGCCACAGGTTCTCTGGCATCAAACAGTCCTGCGTATCTGTTTCCCAGGCCTGCAAAGGACATCAATGACGGTTCCTTCTCCTTGGACTCATCTTTATCCCCCAGGATCTCTTCTAACATCCATGCTATCCTCTCCGCGCCAAGTCTAGCTCCTTCGAGATTCGCCGCCCCAGGTCCGAGCTGGAGTGCTGCTAGACGACCGGTGACGAAAAGAGGAACGCCATGTTTCCACATAAGATCATCAGTAATGCAAGGCAGACCCTGTCGGATGTCTATTGGATAATCTCGGTTCATGTTCTGCAGACATGGAAGCGAGCTGACATCGGATTTTGCGCCTGTGGCGAAATAGATATAGTCTATGCGGGGGAGGTCAGGAATCGGAGGATCCGTGGTGAGTGTCCATGTCTTTGACGATGGGTCGAAGTCCTTGGAGACGATAACCGTGTGCGTGTGGATGGAGAGTCTTCCGCGAGCGGCATGCTGTTTTAATATTTTGTGATATCGAGGCGTGATGCTGCCACCATTGCGTGCCTTCTGGATCATTTGGAGTCTTTCTTCTTCATCGTCGGCGGTCCAGAAAACTGCCTTTTCAAAGTTTCTGAACTTCCCCATCCACGGCAGGTCAATGTCGAAGTGTTTGACTGTTCCAGGAGTCAGAATTGTTTTCAGACCATATCCTCAACCGGGTATGAGCCTTACCTTTCAGTTCTCCTCGCAAGAAAAACCATACTTTGGTGATCCCTTTTCTTATAGCCATGTCCACTACCTGCGCAGAGGAGAGTCCACCTCCCACAACCACCACGTTTGTTTCCTGGTGATTCTTGATCCGAGCTTTCACGTTAGGACTTGGGAAAGTCTTGATATCGAGACTATGACAGGCTCCCATCTCCTCCGTACTTGAGAGCTGCCAGGGGAATATTTTAGGACCTCCAGGTCCAATAGCCAGCACTACAGTGCGGCTATAAAACCTCCTATCATCCTTAGTCGTGACGGTGAAGATCTTGTCGATCGACGAGTATTCGGGCACGATATCAAACTTGATATCCGCCACTTCTTGCTGTAATACCTGACCAGGGTTATCTAATCCATAGCGCGAAGCAACAGAAGAGCAATAGTCTTCGAAGAGTTTCGTGGATGGTGAGAAGTAATCTTTGCGATCACGCTCGTTGATCTCCACTTCGCCGGTCGTTATTCTTCACAGTGTCAGACTTGCAGTACACTTGGGGCAAGGAAGGTGTTAACGCATACCTTGCCTTGGTCCTCTTCTTCTTTTTATGCTTGCTCATCTCCTGTCCAACACATCCAGGAATCTCCCACAGTTCCTTCTCCCTGCCATTTTCCATGGTGAAGGCGAGCATGCCGTCTCGGTCTCCCGGATCGACATGGAAGAACATAGGACTTCGAAGCTGCTCTATCTCCAGCGTTCGGAAAGACCTGTTCCAACGTTCCATCCAGCGATCTCCAGAACCATCCAGCACGAGTGTCGAATACTTCGATGACGGTGGTTCTGGCTGCGATTGACAACTTTTTCGACCACAGCAACTGTTCCCTCTGGAACCAGTATACTTCTCTGCCTTGACGCCGTTCATCTTCTTGTTATGCGCCTGAACGAGAGCCATATGGCCGCTGTGTCGCTTGATCCAATGATATCGTTGATGTTCCTCGTCCGTAAATATCGCAGAGGGCGTCTCCTCCTGCAGACGCGCCGCAACAGCCAGACCGCATGGTCCGGCACCAACAATCAACACATCAAGGACGTCAGGAAGATCAGGACTAAAGGACCCGTTCTGTGCCGTCGTCATTTTAACTGTATCGTGCATTCCTTTCGAATCTATATCGGATCGGTACGGGAAACTCGCGTGATGGCTCTTTCGAAGAAAAACCACAAATAAAAAAGCACTCACACACCAATCTCCTCTGAAACAGACTCAATTCAACAAAACCATAATCGATTAATATATCACATCACGTATTAAAGGGGTCTCTTAACCTGCCTGGCCCTAACTCCCCGGGTACTCGTACTCTCATAGTTCCCAAGGTCCCCATTAGTTAAGATCCCCAATCGGTCCATCAAGGTCCCAGCTATGATATCTAATCGATCGATCTGGGAAATCGGAAGTTTATTGAGCGTAGATCATATGTGTCAGTTAGTTAGTTAGTTAATATTCGATTGCTTAAAAATCACGATCTGATTCAGTTAGCTCTGTGGATCTACTCGAGGACGTTGTGAAGTGGTAGGAACAACCAAGTTACCTATCTGCCTACTAACGACCATTACATACTCTAGAGTTGAGTCGAGTCCTGGAGCGGTGACAAACTAACTCCAGGTCATCTATGTCCACTTCCAGTGTAGTAAGACTCGGCTCTCACGCGTAACATCCTGTCCTCATTCGCGGCAGTAGAGAGAGTGTATACGATGGTAGATGATGTGAGGTTTTTGTATATCGAAGGATAGATTACCTGAATACTTCGTGTGGGCGTAATCCAAACTGGAGTTTTCCTTCTTTGGGTAATATGAGGTATGCGCATTGCGTGATAATGACTGGCGTTAGCAGAAGGATTGCTATATTTCGGCTAAGTCGTCCAGCGTTTCCGTGGCTCTTGGTTCATTGATTGGAAAAAAGACAACCAGTGTCATGGAGAAGAAATACATGCAAGGAAAAGCTCCCATATGCATCTACATTACATACCAGACGTGATGAGTATATTGTTGAGAACAATATATCGAGAGGGCTTGCGGTGGAACAGTGACCATGTTTATGAAATGTTAGACAGAGAAATTAAATATGTCCAAAAGAGAGATGGTATATTGGGCATACTGTATTATTCTATGCATAATATTATGGACCTGAACTAACGGAAGACGAATACTATCTGGACAGAACTAGAAACCAGAAACATAACACCTCTTCTGCATGATTGTCAAATATGTTCACAATTCACTTGTGCCATTTCTTCGTCTTCCCTTCTGCTGTACTAGCTTTGGCACGAGCTGAACCTCCTTCACGACGATGCCAAGCATCTTGGGGCCAAACCCAGCCTCGAGAACGTTTTGCGTCGCGACGCTCTGAGAGCTGTGGCTCCGGAATCCATTTGTCTCTTCCTTCTGGCAGAACACGTTGACGGGTAAGTGCGCCGGGCCCGCCGACATTTAGATGGCCGGACGGTTGATCCGGCAATGGGACCGATTTCGAAAGCATGAGAAGAAAATATAGAGCCATGCTTGCGGTCATGGGGACGTTCAGGTTGTCTGGCTGCCCGTCGGGGTCGTTGCAATCCGGTGGAGACACGCTGCGTGAGGAGTCTGTGGTAGCGGGGGAGTGAAAAGGAGGATAATTGTCCACTGTGTTGCCAGAGACATTGTCGAAGCTGGCTGACGATGTCTTTGTCGCTATTGGAGTCGCCAGCTCTAGAAAACCGAAATAAGGCACGTCATCGCCCTCGTCGCAACCAGCACGGACACAGACAAGCTCAATTTCCGTCATGATGAAGCCATACCGGCAGGAATGTTCACGCATACAACGTTGAAGATGGGACAGTCCATTGAGGTACTCAACTCGCCGATGAGGCGCTTCGTTGCGCATTCCAGTGTTCCAGCGATCGAAGCTCTTGACGACTCCAACGACTCGACCGCGCGGAGAGCCAGAAGTCGTACGCTCGGTGTCTGAGGCGTAATTTGCGAGGAAATGAGGGCCACCGGCTCTGTTTCCCGCACTGTTTGCATCTGGAGCGACATAAAGAGACAAATGGTCTGGGCCTTGAGACACTGCCAATGCAGCATTAACACGCGGAGCATAGACATCCCGTAATAGGTCCACGAGAGCTGTTTCAGACTCAGGAGAGAGACGTGCAGATGGAACGATAGCTGTAGGGGCAAGGTGTTCTGGGATTTCCGTCGTCAATAGCTTGGTGAGTCCGCTGATGCAGTTGACTGTCTCCAGTGAGAAAGACGACCAGCTACGGAGGTTCCGGATGTCCCACCAGAAGTAGCTCTGCAGACCGCGACTGGGGACAACACTCAAATTATGCACTAAATTAATGGCCTGTGTTGGGCCGGTAAGATAATCAAGAAGCGTGGTGGACGGTGCACGCTCCGCTGTAGGAATTACCCGGGCCAGCGATGTAATGGGTACGTTCAGAGCAGAACCCATATAGTTCGCTTGCGCAGTAAGGGCAGTAGTAGTATTATACATGGGCTGCAGCTGAGCCAGGCCGTCCAGCGGCGGAGCTAAGCTGCTGGCAAGGGGTTGAGAATAGATTGGGTTGACAAGAAGGCCAGGAGTGGCCGGGGTAGTAGGCGTGACTTGTGACTGGGAGACATACTTCGGGAGCTGTCTATAGGTGGGATAACCGTAACGGCTTAGAGTTGCTTCATCGATACTCGAAGCAGAGCCGGAACGAGAATGTCCACCAGAGACCTTGCGTCTATGAGAAGGCGTCAAGGTTACTGGTGACCCAGCAAGAGAGGCACGACCAGCAGTGATTGTCGGAGTGGTCGATGCGGGTGACACGACCGCACAGTCCGCGGTAGAGGAGTCGATAAAGCTCACCCTTTGAATGGCAGGGCGGTTGGACGGATAAGGAACGAATCCAGGCGGGTTGCGCGTATTAGACAGAACTCGACGATGACGTTGAGGTCCACCAGCGGATGCAGGCTCAACGACGATGTCCTGTGGTCTGATCTTGGGCAGTAAAGCTGGGACATGTTGCCTAGCTGGTGATCTGCTTGGGGTAGTTGTGCCAGTGACCACAGACGCAGGAGAAGAGTCGTTGGAGTAGGCCGAGGAGCCAGAAGTGGCATGGCCAGTTTCACTCCAAGTAGGAATGGCTGCCGAAACTGGAGGTGTCATGGGCCTGGTATAGGAATAATCCGAATGCATGTAACCGTTAATGGTTCCATCAGCGGGTGACGACGGCTCAAACGATCCAGCGTAAAAGCTCGACATGTCAGTTATTTCGATGAGGGAAGTAGAAGAAAAGGTACAAAGTCAAAGCGAGAATATAGGAAGGGCCTGCTTCCTCGGTGTATGTCGACGGTAACGCCTAATGATTGGAGACAATGAGACACAGGGAAAGAACTGGGTTGGAGACAAGGCTGAACAACGAGGCCATCAGAACATTATTGGTGGAATGCGTACAATAGACTGACTGATATGGAAAAGGAAATAGGGAACGTTTGAATGGACTGAAAAGATAATGAAGGACCAACGGAGAATGCTTGGATATTAAATGCTCCCAACAGAGGAGTCCACCATGTAGAGAAAAGACAGAGTTATCCATCCAGTAAGTGGAACCAGAATAACATGAAACATGAAAGCAACTCCATAGCAGCCAGGTTCTCCATAGAGGCGCAACAGAGCTAAGCTTGAAGATCCATATTGGAAGCTCAAGGGCCCGCTATAGTTCATGAGAAACGACGCGAGGCTCGTCCGGAGAGGCGCGCTGGCCGGGGCGGAATGATCACCAGCAGTCGCGCGCCAAAAGTCCTATATTTTGCATACCTGATCATGAGTTCATCCCCGTGTCGATCTTATGCTACGTAATTCCGGCGGTTAGCATGTCCAGAATCGCTTGAGGGAGTATAATTAGCAACATCAGCATAATCTATCAGGTCCTGACGTGGTCCATGCCATCTGGAGGACAGCGTCTGGCCGGTCCGGCTGCTCCTGGGCGGCAAGAATGATATATCATTATGGTAATGGAGCAGATAAGTTTAGTCCCAGGTTATTCTTGTCCAGAGCGCCGCCCATGGTGGGGAGAATAATCTCCCGAAGCGCCCAGGGCTCCAAGTGGACAGCAGCAAAATGACACTGGTACATTTTTTTGCTAGTAGGAGCGGTTGCAATAGTCTCGAGCTGATACTATTTTGATAATGCCCAATCCGATGAGGTCAACAGTTCCAGTACGCGCTGGCCGTGAAGGCCGGCGTCACGCTCGCTCAATGGCTGCCACCATGATGAGCCCCCGGCGCGCGAAGGAACTGGCGAACGCTGGATCGAAGGTAGGCGCAACGCCCGCTGGCAGAATTGCAGAAAACACAACCTCATAAATGAAACGATTGGAGATAAACGTCAAATAAAGAAGCACACTACTACGCGTGAGTCAGTGCGGAGGGATGATGGAGACGGTTCATGCAGGGAGAGATGGAGGAAGTTCGCAGGGAACGGAAGAGATTCTGCTCCAGACAAGCAGCGTCCCGTGCTCAGCAACGATCGCGATTGGCTTCATCGTTGTTTCATGTTTCTTTCCACCATCGCGTGAGTCAGAGAGACGGTGAAGAAGCAATAGTATCTTCCAATCTAGATCTGGTTGTTTTCTGCAGATATCTCGTTTTTTGTCTGTCGTGTTCGTGCCGTGTTTCACTTCTGTACGCTTCTTCCCCACGACGTGAAACAATCGAGAACTTCGAGCGTACGATAAATATGATAATCATGGAAGGTCGGACAGGGGTTTACATGCACAAGGATAGAGGTTACTCAAGAGACAAATGGCGGTTTCTCTATCTAAACTATTATAAATTCATATCTGACCGGGGAAAATGAAAGTCCTATGTGCATCGACACCCACTCTATTCAAGTGTCTACTCGATTAGATTATTCGACTGGCAGCCCTCTTCCACCGAGGATCCGCCTGTTCTTGCAAGCAACGTCTATGGCTGCACATCTCGGTGCAGCTCTCGCTCGCACGTCCAACCCCGGGCCATCGCAGAGATGATCGTAAAAAGGAACGATATCCATGTCGCGACAAGGGGGAATATGGAAAAGACCAACGAAGAAAAAGAGAAGTGAGAAGAGCGGGTTATTTTCCCTTTTTCGTAAAAACCGCAACCTTGTCTCGCGGGACGTTTATCTCATTCACGCCTTGATCTCATACTTCCGTCGGAACATGTCGTCCACTTCGGTCAGGTAGTAGGTGCCTGAGGGGATGGTCTCGATGTTGCCAGCCGGCTTGAAGTTCTTCTTCAGGTGAGCATGCTCACGGAGAAGGCACATCTGTCGCACAAGTTAGTTGTCTATCCACCTACGAAAGAGACTAGAAGGTTCTTACATCGTCGTAAGTCTGAGGAGGCACCGTTCTCCGGCTGTTCAGGCGGTTGTGCAGATCCAGCTTCTGGGCGATCGTCGAGATGTCGCCGACGATCTTCGCGCTGAACATAGAACTAGCCAGACCACTGCCGTAACTGAAGAAGGCAATGCGCTTCGGCTGGCTGGGGTCGAACTCCACGTTGCTCAGAAGGCTGACCAGACCGCCGTAGACACTGGCGGTGTACATATTACCGCACATGGTCGCCACCTCGGTGGTGGGCTGGACACGCTCGTTGAAGCGCTTCTTAGCCAGGCCGACGAAGGTCTTCTCGACATTCTTATCGGAGAGCGACTTCTCGTAGTCGATGTCGCGCAGCTCGGGCGCAACGTCCGCAAAGGCCGGGTGGGAGGGGTTGGCCAGGTAGTCGTTGTAGAGCATCCGCGCGTAGGACTTGGAGACCAGCTTGCAGGTGGGGGAGTGGAAGACAACATGGTCAAAACGGTCCAGAGGAGTCTTGCTGTCGTCGTGCTCGACACCGTTGGTGCCGTTCTTGGCCTTCAGGGTCTGCTCGCGGGCGTTGTAGGCCTTGTAGCAGGCATCCACAGCCTGGGTGTAGCACTTGATGGAGAAGTGGCCGTCGACGACGGGGTACTCGCTCGTCAGGTCGGGCTTGTAGAAGTCGTACGCGTGGCTGATGTAGGATCCCCGCAGACCAGGCTCGAAGACGATGGGAGCATCGGGGCCGATGAGCATGGCCACGCAGCCAGCACCACCGGTGGGACGAGCAGCGCCCTTGGCGTACAGGGCAATATCACCGCAGACCACAATGGCGTCACGACCATCCCACGCAGAGGACTCAACCCAGTTGATGCTGTTGAAGACGGCGTTGGTGCCACCGTAGCAAGCGTTCACGGTGTCGACTCCCTCAATGTTGGTGTTACCGGAAGGCTCGAACAGCTGCATCAAGACCGACTTGACGGACTTGGACTTGTCGAGCAGAGTCTCCGTACCAACCTCCAGGCGGCCAATGGACTTGGGGTCGATGTTGTACTTGCGGAGGAGGGAGGAGAGGGTGGTGAGGGACATGGAGTAGATGTCTGCGGGGGTTCGGCCTGTCAGTTTGGAAATCGACTAGTTCTCCCAAGGTGAAGACACTCACCTTCTCGGTCATCGCAGAAGCTCATCTTGGTCTGTCCCAGACCAATGGTGTACTTCCCCTCGCTGACGCCATCGAATTTCTCCAATTCTTTCTGGTCGACGCACTATCCAGAGAGTTAGAGCTCAGTCCTACTCTGTCTGCGCGAAGTACCGCCAGAAGAATTCAAGTGACATACCTGGCCAGGGAAGTAGATCTCAATGGCCTTAATGCCAACGTTCTGAGGACGAGCAGACATGGTGGCGGCGAAAAAGGAGGTCTGCTGGATACGGAAACTTTCTGTGTAGGCAAAGTGCGCAAGGAAATAGAACGCTGCAAAGACACAGAACGAAGGGACTCTGAGCACCTAATAAGGACGGAGGATATGGTCAGCAGGCGTTTCCAATTTCGTCTGCACCACGTTGCAACAGCTTGGAGGATGAGGGTCGAGATTGTGGGACCACGAGGATCGTGGTGCTAATCCCCCAACATTGCGCACAGGCGATAAGGAGAGCAAACGGGGAGGCGCAAGAGCGCAAATTGACCTACCTCCTGGGACTTTGCACGGCGTGGATAGAGACGACAGCGAGGCTGGACTGGAGAAGACACAGGAGAGAAGTGTTATTTATGAGCAGCAACCCCCAAGCGTTGATGGCCACGACAGACCGCCAACGGCCCTTTTTTGGTGGCCACACGGTGTGCTTACCGCCCCGCCATCAAACAGCCCCTGGCGTTGCTCCTCTTGGGGGCCCCTGGATGGCTTTCGCTCGACTAACTCGACCAAGTTCAACTAATTCTTTTTGTGTCTTAGTGGACAGACTAGGCGTCCCGAACCCGATATCGCTGATGGCCGATACTGGCACCGGGAGGAGCACAGGGCAACTCAACAGTTCAGCAACCGCAGGCAGCGAGATTCTGCTGACTCTCTACGTTCCTGACTAGTTAGCAGGGGCGGAGGCTTGGAATGCCTTCTGCCTACAAGTTAGAATGATCCTTCCTCTCAGCTACAATCCCATCTTCGTCTGCCTAGTTTTTTCTTCCATTCCGCCTCAATACGGAGCGTTCCTGCGGCCAAACGTGCAGCCGGTTTAGCCTCACGTGCCATCGGAGGCCAAGTGGAGCTCTCCCGTTATCTCATCTCGACCCATCATCGCATCGCATCTCATCTCGACGGTGGACCAGCGTGCCAGTCCAGAGACTTGAAGAACCCTTATAGATCAGATCGCATGAATAATGCCAAGCTAACACTGACAGGCCCCATCTTCGGAAACTTATAGTATGTCCTGCTTTTCCGGCTGCTACCGCATACGCCGCGTGTGAGAGGGGCTTACATGCAGCTGCCTCCACGAGGAAGGACGTATGTACCATGTACAGTGGCAGGGATTCGAGAAAAAAGAAAACACGATTCTAGTGCAGACTGGGACGGGCTATGATCTCACTAGGATCACGTTGCAGATGCTAAAGCGAAGCAGCTGCTGCAATCTCGCCATGCGCCTCGTACTACGCATGTACTTCGTTTCATTGCTTCTGCTACGCAGACCCATCCGTGCCATGCCCAGACGAGCGGCGTCTTCCAAGTTCCAATACGTGTACAGCCAGCAGCCATCTAATCTAATCTCATCGGAGTGGGGTGATGAAATACGACCTGTGTACTTGGTTTCTCGTGGCTATTCCTACGATTGGCCGTTTCCAAAGCCGTCAACCGGGGTCACATCCGTTCCTCGGCGGATACCACAGATTCCTTCGGTGATAATGCGGTTTGGAGCATCTGGATCTCTGAAGCTTTGTAAGCGCAGAATGGCCTGCAGAGTCGCTCGTAGCTGGTACCTTCTCTTACTCTAGCTTTTAGTAGTAAGACGACAGAATAACTAAGGCGTAGATATCTTATTTGGAGACAATTCGTATCCTGCTGCAGACTAATTACCATTCTCCAAATATGGATTACGGCTGAGCTCAGAAATGATCGTGCTCACTTTGTCTGACTCGCGTATTGGTTAGTCGTCGTATCTGCTTATGTGAGACAGCCTCGCAGTCTCTTGTTAATGGGATTATATCTTCCCTGTACCTTGTCAATATGTCAATTTGTCGTGACTGTAAGCGCCTTGATAGCCTTTGGGGGCTGCAAAGAATATAGGGTATGGCGGTACTTCATTCGGTACTTCATTCGATATTCCTATCAAGAGATGCAAAGATAAGTATCAGATAACCAAACGGCCTTTTTGTAATATTGTTAGCACCATGTGAGATCTGAAAAGAATACAAAATGTCTGCATGCTACGGCACTGATCTCAAAATATATAAATGGCTGACGGGACAACCACAATAACCACCAGATACCCTCAGCGAGAAAGATCATGAGAACAATCCGTCTATCCCACAAGCCATATCGTATGATTTAATTACTGGACAACATAATTGTCTGCCACTCGATAGGATAGTGGCTTATCGTCGTTATTATTATTGAGCTATTAGTTAATCTCCGGGCGAGTGGATGGAATCCCATACCGCTCTGTAGCACCAAGTAAAATATTGCCAGTACCTGCATTTTTGAGACAGTCAAACTTTTGGCTATTAACAGGTCTATATTATCTCAAATGAACTTCCCCGTGGAGAACAAAGGTGAGTCTGGAGTAATAGTCGAGAGCACGAACCGTCGAGAGGCCAAGACTCGGCGCAGCAACTCGAGACGTGGAGACCGACTGCGCCACGCGGTCTGGACGGTCCGGAGAGAGAAGTCCATATCCGTCAGGAGAAGAAACTCTCCACAAGATTCAATCTGACTACCGTCAACGCCTGTGGTGTCCTTCTTGATCCGGGGAGCAATGAGTCTGCCTCCGTCCGTCGCTCTTTTTGCCTTCAGAACATGACCCTGCGTATCTCTGCCTGTGTGACGTTCGATCCTCAGGGGCTCTGCGGAGCTCGGTACGACCGCCGCCATGGGCAGCGACGACAAGTTCAACTATGAATCCCTTCCTATCCCGACATATGAAGAAGCCACCTCTTCCCGACCGATCTCCTCCCAGTCGCATCGCGGTTCGACCGAGATAAGCAACGATGCAGAGAGACAGGGCCTCCTTCGCCGTGGCGACTCCGCCGGCGATAGCTCGCGCTCCCATCCTGCTGGCTATCACCCGCCAACCGTCGAGTCCGCACGATCGAGTCTGGACTTTCTGGCCTCTGATGATGGGGAATCAGCACGGGGTTCAATGGAGGAGCTGCAGAGGGAGATGCAAGAGATGGATGTCGAAGACCCGGCGCATCCAGGATCGTCCCGTTCACACCTAGGGCAGCGATTCTCGAAACGCTTCAATACTCTAACACGTACACTCTCTTCGATTCATCTTCCGCTACGAAAATACTTTCCAAAATTCAATTTTAGTTTTATTTCCAACCTCACTGATCGCTGGCGATCGCGCGGGGAATATCAAGTGTGCTTGATCATCTTGCGCCTGGTGGGTCTTATCATCGTCGTCACTATTGTATACCTTGTCGTTGCGACGGATCTCTTTTCGATAGGCGGAACTCGTCTCAGTATAGGCCAGTCTTATACACCGTCCTCGGTACAGAATTATGTCCAGGGTCATATCAACGAGACAAGCATCGCGGAGAAGTTCGAGCGGTTAACGAGGTTTCCCCATATGGCTGGTACGGAAGGAAGCTACGCGCTTGCAGAATGGATCGAGCAGGAATTCCGCAAGGCAGGCTTGGATGAAGCTGGAATGGAGGAGTTCCAGGTATACCTCAACTATCCGAAACCCACCGGACGAAGGGTAGCTATCGTTGACCCGCCTGAGTTGGCCTGGGAGGCCGTTTTGGATGAGGAACAAGCCTATAAGGATCCCCCTCAACAGCAGACCCTAGTCTTCCATGGCCATTCGAAATCCGGTAACGTGACGGGACCGCTCGTCTACGCGAATTATGGATCCCGTGAAGACTTTAAACTCCTCGCAGACAAGGGCATCTCTCTTCAAGGCGCCATCGTATTAGTGCGCTATTACGGCACCCAGGGAGATCGAGCGCTTAAGATCAAAGCTGCAGAGATGGCGGGTGCAGCCGGATGTATCATATATTCGGATCCCGCTGAAGATGGGTTCGTGTTGGGACCAACGTATCCCGACGGACGGTTTATGCCTGCAGATGGAGTTCAGAGAGGTGGTGTGAGCCTGATGTCCTGGGTAGTTGGAGATGTTCTCACCCCCGGATTTGCTTCAACACCTGATGAGAAAAAGAGACTGTCTCCGGAAGAGAGCCCCGGTCTTAACCAGATTCCCAGCATTCCTATCGCCTGGCGCGATGCACAACGACTTCTCCAGGTGCTAAGGGGTCACGGCGAAAAGGTACCTAAGAAATGGGTGGGAGGGGTTCCCGATATCAGTGAATGGTGGACGGGAGATTCTTCGTCGCCTAAGGTCAACCTTATGAATTTACAGGACGACATCGAGAGGCAGCCAATATACAACGTAATTGGTCGCATTATCGGCTTAGAGCAACCGGAGAAGAAGATTATCGTCGGAAACCATCGCGATGCTTGGTGTTTCGGAGGCGTTGACCCGGGAAGTGGCACAGCCGTCTTCTTGGAGGTGGTGCGAGTGTTTGGTGAGCTTCTTGCTCTTGGGTGGCGTCCACTCCGCACAATCGAATTCGCAAGCTGGGACGGCGAAGAATACAACCTCATAGGCTCCACGGAGCATGTGGAAAACGAACTTGATGCACTTCGTAACAATGGGTATGCCTATCTCAATGTTGACGTTGCTGTGAGCGGCGGCGAATTTCGAGCGGCAGGCTCCCCTCTCTATGAACGCATTCTTCTGCAGATCCTGAATAGGTGCTCCGACCCCGTAGCAAACCAGACTTTGAAAGAAATCTGGCAGTCGAAGAATCAGAGACTTAGCGGGCTGGGAGCAGGCAGTGACTACGTCGCCTTTCAAGACATTGCTGGGACTTCCAGCATCGATTTTGGCTTTGTTGGAGAACCGTATCCATACCACAGTTGTTACGACAACTATGAATGGATGACACAGTTTGGTGATCCGGGTTTCCGTTATCACAAGTCCTTGGGTGAAATTTGGGGTTTACTCCTTCTGGAACTGTCTGAAAATCCGATTCTACCATTTGACATGGAAGCGTATGCTGCCTATCTTTCCAGTTATGTTTCCGAACTGGACGAGTACGCCAAGTCTAAAATAGAATCGATGCAGTCGAGGGACGGGAGTTTGGGTGGCTCTAAACCAGCCTTGAACATGACGCCACTTTATGATGCTGCAACCAACTTCAAAGAGAACGCTGCACGATTTCACGAATGGGATCAGCTCTGGCATGATACGGTATGGGGTGCTGGTGGGTTTGAAACCAATATTATGGCGATCAAGCGTATGAGCCATAACACTCGCATGGCGAATTTTGAGACCCATATTCTGGACTTGGACGAAGGCGGTGGTGTGAGTACTCTTGCGATATTTCTTGCTTAAAGAAGCCGACTCTAACAGTCATCCACTAGGTTCCCAATCGCACGCAATTCAAACATGTCATCTTCGGGCCCCAGGCCTGGTCTGGTTACGACGAGGCTTTCTTCCCAGCTATCCGGGATGCGATTGATGCCGGCGACTGGGAAGAAACGCAAAAGTGGATCGATAAAATTGGTGATATTATTTCAAAGGCGAGCAGGAAACTGCTATATTAGTCCGGTATTTATTTAATATCCCCTCCTCACCCATCCTCCCCATGGACAGTTTCATGCAGGTGTTTTTGACCTGTCATGGTCTAAAATCTAGCGTCCCCTACATCCTCTCCGTCTGTCCTCATTCTAGCATTGTTATTAGCTATTAGCAGTGATGCGCAGAAAGGCTCTGCCTCCTGCGGCGTACTGATGTACTTGTTATCCTGTTGCCTGTCCATAGAGGTCTCCTTGGCATTGCCAACGCGCGACGGCTTATATTTATTGCGCTGCAGTCTCTTTAGTCCCGTGTTCCACGGTATATATGCCTTTTCACTTGTTAGATTAGGTA
The DNA here is from genome assembly GCA_001931875.2 of Byssochlamys sp. IMV 00236. Lineage (NCBI taxonomy): Eukaryota > Fungi > Ascomycota > Eurotiomycetes > Eurotiales > Thermoascaceae > Paecilomyces > Byssochlamys sp. IMV 00236. Next base: position 880,131 of record MSJH02000840.1, on the reverse strand, counting down.
TATTGCCAAAGCATTATCGGCTTGTTATCTATGTGACTATTATCAGTTAATCTCTTGCTATGCCATCATCGACCGACTTTGTACGGATGATCGTGAGGTCTGGTCACCGTAAACTTGTCTACTTTGGGTAGTCTATCAAGGAACATGTATAATATCTATACAGTTATCGATAACAATATACAAGAAATGCTATCCTACACATCTTTCGGTTCGCCTTTAATCTCGAGAATTTCATGGTCTTCGAACTTCAACGCCTCGACGCTACCTGAGTAGCTGACCATCGAATGCAACTGCTCAAACGCACTTGGGAACACAGGCACTACAGGATCGAACCCTTTCGATGATTTCTCACCCGCAGCCTTCGCTTGACCCGACACTGGAGCGATAGAAGACGAGGCTGACACCAAATCCGACAGTCTCACCGTGCGCTGAATGGGCATCTTCCGCAACGGCAGCGCGACAAAATGCCACTTCACAGAACAGTACCAGCGGAAGGGAGACATCTCCATGCGACACGGCGACGATGTCCTCACATGAATCAACATGACGGGATCAACGCCCCATTCATCACAGATATACGGACTGACGTCGCAATCGACAAAGGTAAGACCCGTATTAGCACTCTGGTACTGCCTCTGCGTATGATAGAGTTCCAGCAATCGATCAAAGCCATTATTGAACGAGTGGCAGATCTCCGGTGAATCGACACAACTCGGTCCCGGAAGAGAAATTATAAACCCGAATATTCTGCGGAGAGTCTCGGTGTTTAGAATGAGGTTCCTCACTCCTTCGAGAACCCTGTTCCACGAGAACCATCTCACTCTGCCATAGTCGTAGTCATCATCCCCATCGTCGTCATCATCATCATAAATTGATTTCTGCCGCTGAGGCGCGGCATTTCCCTTGCTTCTCGCAACCACAGTTCGAGTCTCACCCTTGGGTGACCCGCCGACATAGATCCAGAACTCCTGCGCTGGATACTCCGCCGTCCAGTCAGTATGAAACTCCATCTGCCGCAACCAATTCATGCTGGATAGCTGTGTGATATCCTTAATCAAGGGAACGACAGACCGCTCATTCCACTGATCCGATTGGCGAAAAAGCGGATCATCCCGCAACTCTGGAGGGAGATGTTTCCATTCTCTGTAACTTTCAAGCGTACGAAAGTATTCCGCATCGTGGTGTAGGGAAATATGCGCGGGGAGAAGTACGAATAGAACTAATACCAGGAATAGAGGGATAATGGCGACGACGAGGCAGATCGAGATTCTCTTGCAAGATGGGATGGGAAGCCATCTGCGCCGTCGTCGAAGGGCTTGTTGAGGTAATGGTCCTGGGGCCATTGCTGGCATTGGGTGATCTTGATCTTTTGGAACAAAGAAAGGAGAGAAGACGAAAAAGTTCGAAGGTGATACCGTCCCTACGATATCATATTTCCCCCCAATATTAATGCCCAGTACAGATCCGGTATTATGAATAGATCGCGAATAATCTCAAAATAATTCTTATGACGGGGATAAGGCAAGGCCCGCCTTTAGTACTGTGTTTAGTCATCTGACGACCGTTTCCACCTGCCGACCGTTTTTTTTAAAAATCCCCTAATTAATTTGACCACCCACCAAACCACCAATATAGATCCTATTTTATTAGTTTTTGAAGATTTAAAATTTTTAAAATCTGGCAAAAAACCTAATTATATAAAAACTGCAAAAAAATATAGCATAAACTGAATAACCCTATCGCAATAATATAAGGGCGTTTAAGGCCTATTAATAGTCTAATATAAAAATTAATAATTCCTAAACTTCTAGCAAGAAAAAATATTTATTAAATAGATTAATAGCCTTATAAAATATAGCCTACCTCCTTTATATAAAATATTATAAAACTTTATAAAAGAAATCTCTAAAAAGAAGCTTAAGAGGCAGTAGTTATTATACTTTATAAAGAGATATAAATAAGACCTCCTATTAGCTTAAGGTATTGCTATAAATACTTTATATAAGTAAGCTAATTCTATATTTAAATATTCTCTATATTTTAAGTTTGTAGATTAAAAGCTATAGAAATTTAAGATTAAACTATATAATATTTATAATATAAATAAGAAGGGTTTTATAATTAGAGTTATAAAAAAAATTAAAAGAATCTTTTCTTACTATTACTATAAATAAAAATATATTAAATAATTAATCTAAGATAAGAATAGGGAATAGATTATAGTGCTTGCTATTATTTATATAGATAGAATATTGCTATTATTAGTTCTAATCTATAAAGCTATACTAAAGGAATTATAAGATATATAGCTTTAAGTATTTAATCTTAAACTTTATAAATACTTTTTTATTTCTTTTTCTAATAGTTAGATTAATAATAAGATAGGATATTAGTGGCTAGTTAAAATCTTTAATAGGGAGACTAAGATAAAGACAGGTAAAAGCTATTAGCTCCTAATTTTTAATGGCTATAACTCTTATATTATAAAATATTTTATTAATTATTGCAATTATAATAGAATCTTATTATTATTATTTTTATCTTATTTTATATATATATTATAGCTGCTTAATATTTCTTTATTTAGCCTATTAGCTAAAGCTTATAATACTTATTTAAATATTTAGCTAAATAAATGCCTAGGACTTAGCTATTTTAAGAAGAGGAATTTTTTTAACCTCTTTCTTCCTAGCTAGGACGCTACTTTTATAGTGAAAAATATTAATAATAGATAGATAGTAATTAGTCTATATCTATTTAACCTGCAGGTTATTCTTAAGTGTTTTAAAAAAAAACTTAAAGAGAGGCCTTCTTTTAGCGAATTAAATTAGTCAGTATTATTTATAAATAACTAGCAGGGGATTAAAAAGCTTCTATAAAAAATTCTAAATAATATATATAATAAAAAAGCGCTAAAGCTTATAAATACTATAATAAACCTATATATTAAAAATATACTCCTCCAGCAATAAAATGCTAATCTATAATATACTATTCTTAATAAATAGATAAAACAATAGCTTACTAGAATTTTATAGCTTTTTTTCTACTAATTAAAAAATAATAATATTATTTTTTTTAATCTAACTAAAGTTTAGGAGATATAGCAGATTTTAGTAAATAAGGAGGAAGCTAAATAATAATTATAATACTAAAAATAAGAGCTTTAACTTTAATAGCAGCAGCAGTAAGAAAAAAAATAATATATTATTTAAGAAAAATATAAAATTTAAAAAGCAGACTATTTAGCTCGCCTATAAGTATAAAAAGAAAAATAATATTTTAAGGAAGAAAAAAAAAATAGTAAAGCAAGTAGCTATTTAGCTTTAAAAGGAATTAAAACAGGCTAATTAGAGCCTAAGGAAGAGATCTAAACCTATAAAGCAATAGATATTAAAAGAAAATACTACTAAATAGATAATTAAAGCTAAAGTAAGCCCTTTAACAGTAATTAGTTAAGGATAGCAGATATAATTACTTAAGCGATTTAGGGATCCTAAAAACTAGTCTAATATAATCTACTAATTGCCTAGATTAAACCTTTTAAATATTAATTAATTTAAACGTGTTATTGTTGAAATCTAGTAGATTTAATAATTCGGCGTCCCATAGTAAAAAACAGTCAGCAGGTGGAAATGGTCGGCAGATGACTAAACACAGTAGATAAAAAACAGTTGGGGCAAAAACTCGATCTCGGGGAAGACCGATTGGAAGTTCGAGTCTAGATGCACTAGTTAGCCGACTCGCTAAGTATCTAGTCTAGCCGGCATTAATCTTCTAGCCTCCGTCTTTGTGATTAAATATAGATTTGGTGGCTTCCGAGTTGTCGGATAGAATGAGCTTTGCTAGCAAATTTCTGGAAAACTAGCTTTTGCCAACGTAGAACTTGCTACGATTATATTTGTATCACCTTTAGTTTACCAAGGAATATATTTAATGTTTGTACAGTACAGTTATCGAGATAACAATATGTAAGCGATACTATTCTATTTAGATAGGAAGTTATAAAGAAATACTAATACAGATAGTATATCTAACGCTGAAGGTCTCGCAGTTTAACTTAATAGCTAGATTCTCTTTATTAAGCTCGCAAAATGATATAGATTTTATTTACAAAGGGGTAGCGAGGTAATAAATATCGGCAGTATACTTTATCGCCTTAGATTAAGTATTAATATTACTTGAATGTCTCCATTTGAAATATTAAATTCTTAGTGAATTTATAAAAGTGTTTATTTTAAAGTTCAATATTAAGCTCTTATATTTTATCAAAAGTAAAATCTTGCGGGGGTTTACGAAGTGCAGAGCAATAGGTCGTAGCACAATTTCAACTCTCTAGGCACGATCTCAGTTTCTGGAAAGCAATCGCCCACATCGATCAAGCTTTGATGAACGGTTTGCAATTGGCCGTATTGATGCCGTATGGTATACCTTGGGGAGGCAAGCGATGGCTAATCAGGAAACTTAAGAGAAGGCTATTGGAAATTTAGTAGTAGTAGTTATAAGTAGTAGATATTCTGGATAGCGGCGATCTCTCAATCATCTAATTTTTGTATGGCTCGCGTTTTTACTTTTAATAATAGTTCCTCGTACTTTACAGCATGTCTTACGTCTTCTGTCCCGCGATTGTCTTCCATCCTTTTAGTAATTCGTGCTCAATCCCGCGTTATCATTTACTGTCTCACGTTGATCAGCGAAGCAGCGAAAGGCCGGTGGTCCCACCGTCTGGCTCGACCAATTTATATGTAGTACATGTACATCATTCAGCGACTATTGTCGGATTTGGCAGATTGCGCGATAGGGCTCGGGCCGACTCCACTATACATAGGCGTATTTGTTCCTCTGCACATGAAGTGGCGAATTCCCTAGATAACCTATGCATACCACGGGTGGCCGCCCGTAAATGGTTTACCTACGAAGTCCACCCAGGAAATTCTAGCAGTTCTTCAAGAAGAACCCCCTTTTCACTTCGGCAAAGGCTGAGTCGGATGGAAAATTTAAGCCACTGCCACCCAATAGGTATCATAATCGCTGCTGTCATAGGTTCGGTTCCACAAAATGGCAATATTCAATTTTCGTATCTAGGTTCAAAGACACTGTTCGTAGAGACGAATACGCATCTTTCTTCCTTGGGAAGAACGTTTCTTCGGGTGGACGAAGAGGCCTAAAGCTCACCGCGGAATGAGCCGAAATGGGTAAATCTCCTACTAAAACTCATCAAAGGGGGAGTCTAGTTGGTAAAGTAACCACTCGACGAAAGCGAGTATTACGATGTCCGTAAGTAGACGAAGGTCCTTTTTACAGATTCCATAGCAATTAAACGGAACCCCAAGCTAAGTAGCGCATATATAATTCTACTCAACTGTTCCTCCTTTAAAATATTGTCTCGACCAAGAGAACAGATCCAAAGATTCAAGATTAGAGATAACCCGCCATCATGAAACTCGACAGCCATGGTAAACTAGCGACTCTCGAAATCATCGTGTACGTTCCGGTTGGACTATTCTGCATCTACAACAATATTCGACATGGGTTTCGACGGGAGGCCGGCTGGATCTATTTGACTGTTTTCTGTATCAGTATGTCCCCCGATTGGCTTCATCTTCTGGCTTTGCTTAACCACAGGTTCTGGATATAGTCAAAATAGCAGGCTCGATCATGACGATTGAGATCGAACAAGGCAAAGATACCAACATGACCACCACCGCCACTATCCTGAATACCGTCGCACTCTCGCCGCTGCTGAATGCGTCCCTGAGCTTCCTCAACGTTGGGTACCTTGCCTTCTCCTCATTTTCGGGACCAGTTCTTGTTGCTGATTAGGCTCAGACTGGACAAGTCGCAGTCGTCCTTGCGGCATGTCAGCATGGCGTTGAAGCCGCTCCACCTGTTGATCATTCTCGGTCTCGGTCTCAGCGTGGTCGGCGGGATTAACCGGACAAAAACATCACAGAATTCCCTAGACGATGGAGCACGAGAGCTGCAGGGTGCCGCTGCGGTATTCGCTCTTGTATGGGTACTGATGGTCGTCGCGTGTGCAGTGTACCTGACGAACCTCCGACAACTCCAGCATTTTGCAAGAAAGGTATGCCCCCGCTATCTTTACCACTCAATCCACCAGGTTTGAAGTTGATCGTGGACGAAGCTTGTCCTCTCCGTGGCTACAGCTTTACCGTTCGTCCTTGTCCGCGTCATTTATTCCGCACTCAACGCCATCAACCTCGATACTAGTACTTCCGGCGGCCACACAAGCAAATTTAACCCTGTGACTGGCAGTTGGCAGCTTTATCTGGTACTGGGTCTTTGTCCTGAGCTAGCCGGGGTTGGTATCTATACGGTCAATGGATTCTTCAACTCCTGCGCCAGCAGCAGCAGGGTCTACTCGTCGGAATATTTAGACATGAACCCCTTGATCCGGTGATCAATGAGTCATATGAGTTGAGATATACTTAGTAGACGAAAATGACTGGTCTCTTTTACAGCTTGACGCTACTCATATAGCTGTCAAAAGCAGACGGGGAAGAGATAAACAATATTGAAGTTCTTGAGGGATCAAAGCACAGACGCTGCTCCCTGTCCCATTTCATCACATTCCTTGCAGTAAATAAAAGTCATATTAGTAGGGCTCAGGTACACTGTGAAACTTTTTTCTTTCGTCAGACATTTGGACGGCGTCCATCAACTCTACGTTACGTGATATGCCATACGCTCCTTGAGAATAAGAAAAGTGGGCGAACTTCAGCCAGAGAAAACAATTGCTGAGGCAATTCTAGTAGTCCGAAACTATTCAAAATTGTACGGCACAGTGTCCACTACTTAATTGTTGACTCGAGCTCGAGCATCTCAAACCAATCATTAATTCAAACCGGGTAAACCGGCTTACTTAATGTTAGAGGTCCAGGGAGAGTCTCGCCAACTAGGAGTTCTCCTTTTTGTCGAGTGGCAGAAAGCCGATACTTAACCTGAGTGGAGGAATTTGAAGCTCTGGCACAGGGAATATTGACCCTTGGTTCGTGATTAATAGAACGAACGAAATTGGTAAGAAACACGAAACTCACTATACTTAGCTCTAACACGGAGAAGGCTTTATTTGTACTAAAAACCCGGACCGAAATGGCGAACTAAATCACCGCCCTTTAATAGTGATCACTTACTGGCTCAAGTATACCTACTTACTCTGCGAGTGATCGGCGTTTCGGCGACCCAGCCGTTTCCTCGCAGAATCTACCAAAAATGGATTAAGCACGATATACTCATCAATAATTATTTACCCAAAGCTTAGTTAAGTATAACCTTGACTTAGCAACTCGGGGCGCTTTTCTGTTCCACTGCCCTCTCATATGGCGTATGTTCAACTCGGCCCCAACTTGGATAAAACAGGCCACAGCTCGTGGAATGTGTCTAATTGAGTATAGAGCGCATTTATATCTCAAATCCTAGGTCTCTAGCATACAGATCCCGCCGAAATAGCGGTCTTGACCGGAAAATGGAGCAAACTAGATCAGGAGTTATTTACTATATAACGCTCAATCTTCTCGACAGTGCGTACTGCCCTTTGCTAATCCGTTCTTCGTTCACTCTCTTACTCTATCTGACCTTTTGAAGATGCATTCATCTGCTGTCTTGATTTTATTTGTTGCCGGTATCTTCCAAGCTCTTGCAATTCCTGGAAGTTCACCTCAAACGAGAGTCCTTTCCGCTGTCGATGCAGTACCGGGAGAATCTCCTCTCTTTACCACTTATGGGGGTAAAAAATCTCCCCTTGCTGCCAATTACACCAAAGTCATCTCGGCGGCAGCATCGGGAAACCCACATCCGGATGATATCCTGTTTCAAAACTTGCTGAGTGCGGAATGGATCATCTATTCCTTCTATCAACAAGCTGTGAAGTCCTTCTCGCCGTCTGACTTCACCAGACTGGGTCTTCCAAACACGACTTACCAGCGTATCACCGAGATCCGCGATAACGAAGCGGGCCACGTCCGGATATTCCAAGACCAGATTTCCGACAATTCAGTCAAGCCCGGGCCGTGCAAGTATCAGTACGGTTTTGGCAGCAACACGTCAATCTTTCTGGCGCTGCAGGTGTACCTAGAAGTCTCTAGCATGGCCTTCTTAACAGGTCTAGCGAGAGAAGCAAGCCTGAACGTGTCCAAATCTGCACTCATGGCAATCGGACAAGTTGAATCCCGCCACAACGCTTGGTCACTAATCGACATGTGGAACACGACTCCGTTCTCTGGCCCATCGGATACGATTTACCCTTATCCAAACCAGATATTGGACTTGACAAATGCTTTCATTGAGTCGGACAGCTGCCCTATAGAGAACCCGGTCTACCCAAATCCACGCCAGAATTTGCCACCGCTTGCAATTCGCAAGGATGTATCTGCTGCTACGCCTGGCTCGCAAATCCGGTTTGTCTTCTCTGATCCGAATAATCAGCCCAAGTTCGATGAAGATAAAGACTATTACGCTGTCTTCTATCATGGGATAAACTCCATCAGCGTTCCGTACGATCCAAAAAAGAACCTTGTGGTAATTCCAGCACAGTTTGATGCTCGTGCAAGCATTATTATTGTCTCGATTACCGATCACCCGGATGTGCCATCCGAGGATAGTGTTGTTGCTGGGCCGTTGATTATTTTGGAGCAGCCAGAAATATTGGCTTTGCAAGAGCTTTTAGCAGCCTAGAAAGGAATCTGGTGGATTGTTGCCTGTTTCTGTCGTATCGCTAAGCCGGCTCCTTTTTAGGACATCTGTACTTTTAACCCCTATCAGTCAAGGTTCTTGAAACCAGCATTGATGCCTCTGCCAGCGTTATAAGAGCGTCCTTGTATAAGAGTTGCGTGCCTTGGAAGCGACCTAATACTACCGGCAGTAGTGTTTTCATAAGAAATCCTGGCGAGAAAGGTAATTTTCTTTCCAGGAGTCACGAAAATACAAAAAGTGCCACTTTTGCCGATCTAGAGATAGTCCCGCCATGCCGGTAAGAATCCTTTAAGAGTTAAACTCAATATAATACCTCAGAGTAGGGAACACTTCAGATGGCGGAAAGATTGACCGGGGTACCCAGTGAATACCTAATGCATTGGGAACATGTTCTCGACATAGGTCGGTTTTTTATTGAGACGTGATTTCGCTAGTATGATATTCGTGATGATATTCATTTAGCTAAGAGCGTCCTTGTAGGTGTGCAATATAGAGTAGGGTCGTCCAGAATCTCTAGGCGGCCGTCTTCGCATGGCTTCGGAGACAATCCCCTAACTATCACTATCTATTAGTCTCTATGGAATATGTCCCGAAGTGATTGCTCTGCGTCAATGCCTTGGTGGTGGGCCCAGGAAAGACTGACCCAATATGACTCAGTCAAGAAACGGGAGTTAGTCCCAATCTGGATGATTTCGCGATGGCGTTTGAAATACTGCAGCATAGTACATACTGAGTGAGCGTAGACGTAATTTAAGTATGTTAGCGGCGTTATCCGTCCCACCTTGGACAGAACTTAAGATGCTGTTTTGACGACCCGGAGCTGCTCGTGAACTCACCTGTAGCCGTTTGGCATTCTTGAAACGATCATGGTTGGGGTTGCTGGCCGAAGTCGTGGTTGCCAGACATGTCGCAGAGCCCGAGTCAAATGTGGTGAGTACTGTTGGCCCGCGAGTTTGCAAGGAACTCGCTAATTGGAGTAAGATGAGACTCGTCCCATCTGTGGTCGTTGCCTCCGGTTGAAGCTGCGATGTGAATGCTTCAGTCCTTTTCCAGTCTTCATTGATGGCCTTTCCCTGGTGAGAATCCAGACAGCCACAGAAGAAAGCAATAATATGACAAGCCCATCTCCATCTCCAGGTCTAAGTATTGACGAAGACGAAGTATTTGTGAATTATCTTATACGGAGTCTCTTTATAGCGGCTCGAAACGGGAGGGACAACCAGCCTCCCAATGTATCGCCCTGGTTGGTGACCCTCCTTCAGTCCAACAATCAAAATTATAGCTCAAAGCTTGCGGTGCGCGCTCTCGCGGCCGCTTACTATGGAAAACTGCATTTCTATTGGTCCGCTGCGAATCGAGGCTCTATCCTTTACACCCAGGCTTTGCGCAAAATCCGCCGAGATCTTTGTGACCCTGAAAAGGTTTCAGATATATCGACTTTAGCCAATACCTTACTGCTTGGTGCGTATGAGGTAGTAACATTTCAGGATTCAACTGGATGGATAACTCATTTTCTTGGCATTGGACAACTTGTAAGTATTATAGGGTTGGATATACTGGGCTGGTGAATGATTGGGAAATCCAGATGAAGTTCAGAGGACCTGTACGGCATCAGACCGGCGTGGATAAAGAACTGTTTCTCACCACGCGGTGTATGATCGTGAGTACGATGCACTCAATCCGATACCTCCTATTGACACTGACATTCTAAGATTCTTGCCCATCTTGTTATGAGCCAACGATGCTTTTTGGAGGAGGATGACTGGAAGGTCGAGCCTTGGGCGAATAACGGAGAGCCGAAATCCGCGATGGACCTCCTTCTTGACCACTTCTGTGATTTGCCTGGCATATTAGAAGACCTGAAAAACCTCCAAGACAGCTCGTTCACCCCGGAAGATTGTTTTGCTACATCCACCATTGTAGGGATCACCCTTGTAGGGGTCCGAATCAAGAATCTTGTTGAAAGACTCTATGAATGGCGGGTGAAGTGGGAGGAAAGTTTCTCGAGCACCTACTTCAGCGTGAACCGGAATGCTTTAAGGGATATGAATGTGGTTCAACTCGACGCATATCCTTTTCCGACGGCCATCTTCTTCACTGAGCCAATGCGCGTGGCTGAACTGTGCTTATACAACTCAATACTGGCCCTTCTCCACCGCATCTGGAGGAAAATATCAGCATCTCTCATGCTCCCATCGCCCTTTGAAGGGCATAGTAGTTGGAAGCCACATCTTTCTATCCTGTTGGCTCCCGGTCAGGGATCACTCCAGGATATTGTCGCCGAGCTTTGTCGATTAGTTTATTACCAATTTGCGAGCTATCCAGGCCAAACTGGTTCTATTCAGCTTATGTTTCCTTTGCAGGTTGCCTATCGAAGTGCTGAACCTGGGTCGAAGGAAGCTCATTGGCTGTATATGGTGATCTCACATGTGGCCGATGTAGAAGGGTTTAAGGCTGTGAGATATTCGCAAAGTACGACATCAATCCTATGACATCTAGAAATATTGCTAATTCTTCCTGCAATATAACTTCATTTCACGCGAAAGCCTTTATATATAGGCTGCGAGTTTTAAGGGCCTCAAAATATCCTAGAGGGATTAGTAACCCGGTAAACTATTCGAGTAATCCTATAATCAGTATTCTTCCGTGCTATTTAATATACGACATTCTTTTAACTTAGAATCTGCCTACAATTGTACTTGCATCACTTTTAATCAAGACTCGACGGAGAGAGACGTTTTGAGGCGATGTCTTTTATTTTAGCATCTAGTATAAGCGTTATGCAGTGGCAACTTCATTTGTGCTGATACGACGACAATGTTTGCTGCTGATAAAACATAATAGGAACACACAATATCGCCAGCTCAATCAACTATACATGTTGATGTAAAGCTTGCTCACCACCGCATGTCTAGCTCCTGTCCACAGTCGGATCCCAGGTAGTTGGCGAGTACTCATTCGTGTGAAGGGCCTTCATGTCGTCCACTGTGAGCTGGAAGTCGAAAATGTTGGCGTTCTCCTCGATTCTGGAAGGGGTGACAGATTTCGGAAGGGGAACAAAACCCTATTGGCAGGACTTAGCATATAGTAAACCATAATGCACCATGACGAGGGTGGCATACCTTCTGCAGACTCCAGCGGAGGAGGATTTGACCGGGTGTCTTGTTGTATTTCTTGCTTAGCTCCAGTAGAACTGGTTCCTCCAGACGCTGTGCTCGGGTTAAAGGACTGTACGCTTCCACGACAACGTTCCGTTTCTGGAGCCAGCTGACAATGTCGGGTCTAGGAAGCCAGGGATGAAGTTCATATTGTCCGACATCGATCTTGCCTCCTGCGCCACTGTTGATGTACTCCTCAAGTTCATCTAGATGGTGAACGCCATAGTTGGAGACTCCGATCGAGCGCGTTTTGCCTTCTTTCTGGGCCTCGACAAGGGCTCGCCAAGTACCCTGGCGGGCTTCCTTCCCACCGTATGGTGCATGGATGAGAATTCTTTCACCTTATAAGTGATCATGTCGTCACGTTGAAATACACGAAAGGAAGCTTACAGGTCAAAGTAATCAACATCAGCCTCCTTGAGACTGGCATCGATCGATGCTTTTGCCTTTTCATATCCCATCTGTTGCCTTGATATCTTCGTAGTAAAGAAAATCTCCGAGCGATGAAGTCCTGAATCCTTGATCGCTTGACCGCATGGCTTCTCGTTACGGTACGCTTGGGCAGAGTCCACCTATCAAGGCTCGGTGAGTCAGACCAAGTTAAGAGTAGAACTATATATTCAATTGAAAAGTGAGGGGATTGGAACATACGTGACGATAACCAATTTTGAAGGCCTTCTTGGTCACTTCCTCTGTTATGTCGGCGGGGCTTGTCTCACGTTAGATTTCCAGTCTATCAGCACCCACGCAGGATACATACGTTTGGTAAACCTAGAAGATCACTGTCGTATCAGCATTGCATTCCAGAGGATTCGTCGTGTAAAACATGCATGATCGACGCGAAGGGAGAAGAAGGACTTACACCATATCCTAGTACCGGGATCTCATATCCCGAATTGAGCTTGTACTTAGTTTGAATATCGAGAGAAGACGCCATGACTGCTTTGAAGTTATGATTCCGGGTGTATGGAAAGATTGGAACACGGTAGATGGCGGATGGTAGATGGGCGGATGGTAGACGAACTCCTGATGATATCATAAAACGACAGTGGAGAACACTTGGCCGCGAACGAACCACAACCGTCACAATTCGTCAAAACAAGCAATTCAAATAATACTGGAGATGACCTGATACGTTTTATACGTTTCCACAGCTTTATGGAGAAATAAAGGAAGACAACCTCTTCATATATTATTCACAAAAGCGATGCTGTTATGTTCGGCTCCTTCGGACCCGCGATTGCGGGGCACGTACAGTTGCAAGCCCCGCAGCAGCTGTACTACAGATGGAGAAATAATAAAATAATATCGGGGGAACGTGATTTCATTCTTCGTCTCGAGCTGATGAAGAGTCTTTCTACGGAGTGACTAGGTAGTATGAAAAGTGGAATTAATAATGAGGAAATCCTCGAAGGAGTCGATATATTCAAGGATCATCCATGACAGTGAGATCTAACCGTGGCTGGTGCCTGGTGCCTGGATATGGCCCAGCAAACTCTCTCATTGCCATTAGCTTCTATTCTATATATTAATTACAGCCCTCAAAGTAAATTCAATCCGCAGAATATCGGCATAGATAGGCTACTAATTCAATATGATCGAGTAGACCCCCCAAACAAATCCCTTGTACAATCCTAATCCCATGTGGGAACTCAGTTGGGCCTTTATTTAGGTGGCAGCTTTCTGGAGGCGCAAGTGATCTATCATATCATCCATTGGCAGCAGATTCTTTGATTACTTGATTATCCTAATCATAGGATAGTTAGATCATACCGGATCTGGATTCTTTGTATGCCCAGGAGATAAATACGGGAGTAACCTCCCCACGGACCTAGAGGAGATTCAAGATACCTCCAGGCTTTTCAAAATTCAATACTATTTTCACACTTAGTCTCGTTATACTTGATATTGTTCTATTTGGACTACAATGTGACCCAGTCCGCGGAGAATAGACAATCCGAATTCCACTAAATCCTCCCTTAGGATTGTTCTCCTTCACTCACACATTGTTCTCTCCACGACCCCACTGCCTAAAGCGGAAAGTGTATAGGCCACATGAGATATACTCTTCTTCTGGATAAGTATTACGCTTCCATGAATACGAAGCATTTTATATTGTTCTTGTATATCTATCACACCCCGTGTAACCTTCTTCTCGTACTTATAGATATGTCTGTCCTACATCACCTTCCTAGACCTCTTCTCTGACCGTTATCATCTCTACCAAGTAGCTACTCAATATTTGCTTAAAGCTTCAACTGAAGACTCATCGTTCTCGATATCCATCGTTTGAATCAACTCATGTCGTGCATCAACGGAACCATGCAGAAACCTTTCGACCCCTTCACGCAGAGCCTGACTTTCCATCTGGCGGACGGATCTCCTCTCAATGTTTCCGTCGGAGAAATGGACGACTTCGTTCAGTATGGCATCAAGATCTGCATCGTGTACAGCTCTCAGCTTGGTGCATCTTTGGCCCTGCTTGTCCTCTTACTTCTCCTGACCAAGAGCGACAAGCGACTGTCTCCGGTCTTCCTGCTCAACAGCTCTGCTCTGATCTTGAATGCATGCCGCTTGATCTGCGATTGCGTCTATTTCACGACAGAGTTCTCCAAGGTCTATCCTTACTTCTCTGGCGACTACTCCCGAGTCCCAGCCAGCGCTTATGCCAACTCCATTCTGGCCGTTGTCTTCGAAGTGATGCTGCTGGTTGCCATTGAGTGTTCTCTCATCCTGCAGACCCAAGTTATCTGCGTCACGCTTCGTCAGATTCACAAGAACATACTGCTGGGTATCTCGGTGATTGTCGCTCTGCTTGCGATAGGGTTCCGCCTGGGTCTGGCTGTTGAGAACTCGATTGCTATTGTGCAAGCGGCCAACTTCGATGCTGTCTGGTTAGAAAGCGCCACCAATATCACCACAATTATCAGCATCTGCTTCTTCAGCTTTATTTTCATCTTCAAGCTGGGGCATGCCATTCAGAAACGCAAGAAGATGGGAATCAAACGCTTCGGCGCGATGCAGGTGATCTTCATCATGAGCTGCCAGACATTGATTGTTCCATGTATGTCATTTGTACCTATGCGATGATAAAGCGTACTAACTCACGATACAGCCATCTTTGCAATCCTGCAGTACTGCGTCAACGTCCCTGAAATGGACTCCTTCGTTCTCACTCTCGTTGCGATTTCACTTCCTCTGACCTCTCTGTGGGCGACGTCTTTGATTGGAGGTGGTAGCCAGCCGTCCAGCGGGTCGACTGGACGCCACAGACTTTGGAAGCCGATTTCTTTCGGAAGCTCAGAGAAGAGCAGACAGTCTTCGACGTCGGGTCCCGCCAATTCGACCCCCGTGGCTAGCTCGAGCCCGACAGCAGCGCATATGCATGCCCTTCACTCTGATCTGGAGGCGGGTAATGCGCTTGGTGTGAAGCACGATGTGACTGTTGCTTCTGGAACGGTGTAGGGAAGCTAAGGAGGACGAAGGGCGAGCTCGGAGGTGGTGAAGAGGCGTGTTTCTATTTCTTTTTTCAGATCTGCCAGTCAACCACGTATGTTCATGGATTAGGATCTATTTGAAATAGCACCAAAAGAGCTGAAATCCAATGACAAATATCATCAAAAAGTCGCATTGCGACCGAGACATCGAATAATCCTCCAAATACATACAGCATGTTGATGCTCCTAAGTAAGTAGAGTAGGTAGTTATCCAGCTGTGGCCAGCCAAGAAAACCCACTGCGGGGAGTCTAGGCATGCGGAGTTCCAACAACGACAAGCACGCGAGCTCCGACTCCAACCACCATGAGTCGATACCTCGCAACGGCACTCTCACCATGGCTGCTGTGCCACAGAGCACGCTGAGTTGGCTCTACGGCGTGTTGTCCAAGGTAAGGCCCCCGATGCTGCAGTGTAAGTCTACAACTACCTTGCGCTAACGAACGTCCTCGCAGGATCACTACGATCCCAACCAGACCTACCGCGATGCGAACCGGACATACTACGATGTCGCCGCAGCTCTTGCACAGTATCCTTCGCTGGGCCCGCGGACGGATGTTTACAGTCAGTTCTTCCCTCTACTCGAGTTACAAGACATCGTAGTCTTGTCCCGCTCTACTGCTGATCGGATACTGACGACTTGATAGCATTCGAGAATGGCGTCTCCGCCCTTCTCCTCCACCTCGTGGGAACATTGCCAGTGAACTTTCGCGGTGCTATATACAAGTTTCCCATTGAGCTATGGATTCCTACGGCCTATCCTATGGAACCACCGATGGTCTACGTGACGCCTACGCAGGACATGGTCATCCGCGTCGGACAGCATGTCACACTCGAGGGGAGAGTATATCATCATTATCTGGCGCATTGGGCTGAGGCATGGGATGTGAGTATTCCTGACGCGGAAACAATTAGAGAACATATGAGCAATTACCCACTTCGTGGCATTGCGATGGCCCATCAGAACAAGACACTGACTATCGGTTTGAGCAGAGATCCTCCATTGTCGACTTTCTGACCATTCTCCGAGAGGTGTTCGCAAAAGAACCACCGGTAAAATATAAACAGCAGCAGGCTCCCGCTCCACCTCCGCTGCCTCCCCTTCCGCGGGAACTCAACCCATCGCCGAGCCCAGTTGCGCCAGCACCGTCGAACCCCCAAGCTCCTCCTCAGCTCCCTCCTAAGCCGGGTCGAACACAGACACCGGAGCAAAGGCAGCCTGGACCAGACAGATATAAGTCGCCGCCTCCGCTTCCACCGCTTCCTCCCAAAGAGACGGCCGATTCGAGGAGGTTATCCTTCCAATATCAGAATGGACCGAACAATACAGCGCCGAACAGACCACTCCACTACTCGCCGCAGCGTTCGAGCAGCTTACGCAACGCAGCCGTACCTCCCCAGCGGTTTGCAGACGAGAGGGCTACTCCTGGTAGTCCACTACCTCCTACTACGGCATACGCGCACCAGCAACCTCCTGTAGCTCCACTGCCTCAGGGATATTCGCAGCCCTCACAGCCTACCTACCAACAATACCAGCCGGCTTATCGACCTCCGCAAGTACCCCCCCACCAAGTTCAGCAACAATACTATACTCCGCCACAAGCCCCTCTAAATCAACCGGCACCAGCTCCGGCACCAGCTCCCAAACCTCAGACCCCGGATCTCCTTACATCGCCTTTCGAATTAGAACTACCGTCGATGGCACCCTCGGGTCCTGCGCCACCGATCCCACCGAATCCAGAGAAGGACGCACTGTTGCACGCGGTCTCCAAGACACTCACCGAGACTCTTCAATCCAACGTGGGCCAGTCGAAGTCTGCAGTGCAGCCTCTCCTATCCCAATCCAAAGCATTGCAAGGGGCTATCGCCACCCTGCAAGGCGAGATCGCGGCGTTGAATAACTTTAATGCGACGCTTCAGTCCAACACCTCTATCCTCCAGCAGTCCCTTCACCGTGCAGACGCCGTGATCGCAGATGCGCAGGCCCGTATCTCCTCACCGGCACCACCAGGGACGGAAGGACCGTCCAATGCGAGCGGTGATAGCAGAAGAGGGCTCCCGCCTATCGATGATGTCCTCGTCGCACCTACGGTTGTTGGCAAGCAACTGTACGACCTCGTGGCAGATGAGAGCGGCATTCAGCAGGCCATCTACGCTTTGCAGTCTGCTCTTGTTAAAGGCATCATTGGTGTAGATACATGGTCGCGACACACGAGAGGTCTAGCAAGAGAAGCGTTCCTTAAGCGGGCTCTGATTCGAAAGATTGGAAAAGGCATGGGCCTTGAGGGAGGCTGATGTGTTTCAGGTATTACAATGATCATCCGTGCAGAAGGATATACTGAAGAATGATGAGCGACGACTAAGCAGTATAGAGACGCATCTCCTGCTCATAGATACCCACGAATCTGTCAGTGATTCAACTTTTCTTAGGCCCGCTTTGCAAGATATCAATATCAGGTCATATATCGTGGGCATCTATGAATGCGCCCATGCTCACTAGTAAGATGTTGTCATCCGTCGGCCAATTGGTGGCGTCTATCATGTGGTACCGTTAGGCGTCTTCCAGCCTCACAAACACCAAAGCGGCTAGAGATTGGAACGGACGAAGGAACCTGAAACCAAGTTAGCCGAGACTGTTATCAGAGCCTCTCGCACCGAGGTTCATCAGGCGAGACGATCTATGTGGTCATGTTGTATTTGATCTGCCAATCACATGCACGTCGGTATGCTGTATATTCATGGTCGTCATGATAGATATCTCGATAAGTTTGGGATTACAGTGGCAAAAGTACAAAATAAAAAGTCTCATGGACTAAGCCTAGCTGTTGTAATCAAGTGTATACTGTATGCTGAAGAGATGTTGTGGTGTTTAGAAACAAATTGATCCGGTGTAATAATTGGCGACCGATAAAAGATAACGGCATTTTTATCTTACATCGGCCATCAGCCTTATCAGGCATCCATACTCTCCACCGAAAAACAAGATGATCGACAAGTTCTCCATATCACGAGTACACAAGAGAGGAAAAACAATAATAAATCGGGGATATTCGGAAGCCCAATGTCCCAAATGTTCTTTTTTCTTTTTTCTTTGCTGGTCATACTCCTATCGGCGACTAGACACCGACAGTTTTCCGTTGAGTTCCGAGCCGGCACCGACGGCGGACAGTGGCGAGCAAGTTTAGTGAAATCAGTCGGACATCATCCAGTCTAGACATTCCATAGGGCTTCGCGAAGCAGAAAAAACTGGCGTTTGCTAGCTTGATTTTGCGAGGCATGTCCGATGGTGGATCGGGCATTGCAGGTATCTATGACAGTCCTGCAGGAGGCCATACGGGCTGTCCGTCTCCACCAGCTCTATCGCGTGCCCCATACGGTACCTAGAAACAAAAGAAATGCTTTATATAGACTGTGGTCTCCCAGGGCACACATTATTGTAGATTCTACGTTCTCCACCTATTGCGACCGGTTGTGCTGCTCTCTTTCTCATTTCCTTTTCCCTGTCCATCAAGCAGCCTGTGGGCGCGCTGACTTGACGTCGGTCAACATTCTGCGTTGTGTTCCCGACTGGTTTCAGGTCATCTGCTGTTGTGACACCCTCCTAAAAATACAACGCGCGACGGGCGAGGTTCCCTGCATTCTTGGGGTAGATTTATTTTTATCCATGATAAAGTGGCGCTGCCACTGGGGATTAAAAAAAAGCAGAGCGCACACTTTCCCCCAGACGAAATTGAGCCCTGCGAACATAAACGATTTGAAGAGCGGAAAAACTCGCTGGAATGACGGTCAAAGTTGATATCATCTTCCGTGATGGGGCGCTCAAGCATCACCACTCCAAAGATAAGAGTCCGATCTTCCTCTCCGATGATGGTGTCAGCGGGACAGTTGTGGTCACCGGTCTCGATGAGAACATTACGGAGGAGTTTGATTCGGTGAAAATCACGTTATTTGGTGGGTGAAGCAAATATACGGAAAATGCTTGACATATTGCTGATCTTTACAGGGAATGTGTTGAACGTTCTGAGTGTGATGGATATCGACTGGCCTATGACGGAGCTCTATCGGATGCGGATGGGACAAGACGTAAGTATTAAGATCCCTTTGCGATTCGTGCCGGCTTACTGATGGATTATCCAGCTTGTCCGCTTAACAGACTGCCGAGGAGTACAAGAAGCATACGGAACAGAGGGGACCCGGTTATTTCCATTCTGCTTCAAGGTTCCTCGCCAGGTCTTGACTCCAAATGGCCTGAAGGAGGGCACGGATCTCGTTCAATGCTTACCATCTTCGATGAACGTCGCCTTTGAAAATCGGAGTCCGAATTCGCACGTTCATGGTTGCCGCGGAAAATCTAAGATCAGTTATGGCATTCGCGCCCAGCTGGTTCGCAATGGGACTGTGACCGTGGAGATGGAGCGGCCGATATCGTTGTTTCCAACTCTGGACCAGGAGCCACCAGTCTGCACGAGCGATTTTCCAGGAGAGTACATTCTGTCAGAAAAGAAAACATTACGGGCCTTGTGGCCATTCCGTCGCGTGGGAGAACTGCACGTCGAAACAAGCGAAGCGACACCATTCGAGTTTTCCAGTGAGAGGCAGAGCGCCTCTGCGTCTGTCAAGATCAAGTTGCGATATAATCGCGCGTGTCATAGTTGTGGGTCTCCGGAACCGTTCTATGGAACAGTCATTTCCAGGCTACGCTCGACAACGTTCGTATCGATCATGCCACAGCAGCGTATGCCTACTCGAAAAGAAGCGCAGAGATCACCGTGGATGACGAAACATTCAACCTACCACATGAACCATAAGCGGAAACTAAGATTTTCGCCATGGAAGCCAGCAAAGTCGAATGGGAACACTCCAATGAGTCAAGGCAGTGAATGGGAATCAGAGGCGACGCTCGTGGTTGAATATTCCGGAGACACCTTCCCGGAACCCACATTTGCGTCCTCCCTGGCATCGCGGCGATATGCACTCTGTATGTCCATGGAGATTGAAGGCTGTGGCCGGACCACTGTCGACCTATCAGTCCCCGTTAGTATTCGATATACAGGAAAGCCTTGGGATCGACGACCTTCCCTCCTAGAGAGCCTATCAGCAGTACTCGCTGATAGACTAAGTCTGGGGGCGGAAGCGCTGTCCAACCAGGCTGACTTTTTACTACGAACACGCGATGAGCCTCCGATATATGTGGCATAGCGAGATATCTGGTGACTTATCTGCATATAGTGGAGTCCCTACTCAGTACCTACTGCTTTATGAGAAATGTCCGGTTGGATTTGTGGCGTTATTCGTTTTGACAGACATTATCTTTCTGTTTATGATATCCTGTGTCCTGGTGACAGCATTGTATTATTCAGAACAGCAAAGTGCAGATAGAACATAGAGATAATTTTATTAAAAATCTTGTCCGAATCTATGTCTTAACTATATTTCTTGTATAGAGTGCAGCTAGCTTTCTGTTATTCTCGGAGCCTCCTGGTGAAGGAATTCTTTCCAACTAGGAGTATATATGCCATTTATGAATATGATTAAGGGAATCTATGTTATTGCTTTCACCAATGCAGTACATTGAGTCAGGAAATCCATATGTATACATACTATGACTCTCTCAACTTCTTACTCACCTATATTC
Source organism: Byssochlamys sp. IMV 00236 (assembly GCA_001931875.2). Taxonomy (NCBI): domain Eukaryota; kingdom Fungi; phylum Ascomycota; class Eurotiomycetes; order Eurotiales; family Thermoascaceae; genus Paecilomyces; species Byssochlamys sp. IMV 00236. The sequence goes on along the minus strand of MSJH02000840.1, from coordinate 859,131 downwards.
TGACTCAAGAAGAGCTATATTATTGATGCAGAATTCAGGTCATACTTAAAAACTCTATACTTATTACTTGCTTCTATTCTAGACAACCACAGGGATCCACTTAAATACTTATTTAGCTTATCAAGGTTCAAAAGCTCCCATCTCCACCACTCCAAATATGGCACTTACGATGGTCCACCCAATTGTCTACATCGAACTAGATGGTCCCGGCCAACCATGGGACAAATTTTTCAACGACCTAATGAACTATCCACAATTCCCATCAGTCTATCGCAACTGGATGCCTATTGGAATGACCACTACCGGCAGATTGATGCCACTATGGTCTCTAGGGGGTGTTATGTCACGCAGCGCAGAGTTTGTTCAACTCTCCTCATTGCTACTTAGGAATGGTTTCAAGATTGCGAAGCACTTTTGTGGAGCCCCGAGGTTCGCACGTGGTGAGGGAGATCCCCCTACTGAGATACTGAATATATGCTCGGGCAACTCGAAACTATGATCCCAGGGAAGGGGAAGTGAGCTTGGGTTGGAACCTGGGGAGTCTAGAATCTGGTGTCGATAGTTGTTTGGTTATTGAGTATTCGATATCTATTCTACTGAGCATGGCGTCATCATAATTTTCTCCTTTTCTCGGGTAGATAGATTGCTGCTACACCCTACTCTTGATGTATGAGTTTACCATTAGCTCCGAGTTTGTTTGTTTGCTCTGTGTTTGTTTTGTTCCTGCATTTCTTAACAAATACTTCGATTTGTACCTAGAGTAGCAATCTGCTAAGTTTGCATCGATGGTTCTCTTGTTTGATATATTCTGACAGTATTGGAAATAGAAAGGTTACTACTGAAAGACTCTTTATTGATTATTCTACGGGTAAAAGAGCTGTAGAGGCCGGTAGCCGTAGTTTGCTTTGCTTGTTTGACTGTTAAGTACCCGCATATACATTAGTACACATAATTTTCTTTGTAGAATTTTCTATATACGTAATACATAGACCGTTGTTTGCTCAAGGAAGGTATTAAAGATAGGGAATCCCCGTCCTGTGTTCTAGTGTACAATAAAATCTTTTCTGCAATTAAATATAATCAACTTTTCTGCTGTCCGACCGTCAGTGGTCATACTCTTTCAATGCGTCAGTTAGTAGGAAACAGCCGATGATTTTATAAAAAACTGTGCTGCAAAAGCCATTCATTTATTATCAATTATATGGGATATTCAATCATCTTACCACCAGTATGCGTCAATCCATGACTCTCGTGTTGAGTCACGGCTACCATGGCCATTATAAATACAGCAGCTCGACCAGAACAGCAACATTCTATATTCTCAATACTAGACAACTCCACTGCATTATACAAAGCAAGAACCACGGAGACCAAGACCATCATTCCATATATCCTCTTTATTCCGCAACGGTCCACTACAAAGACCAAGAAACCACTTTAACCCGCTTCAAAAAACCACTACGATAAATATGCCACCACCAACGCAATTCCCGAACCCCGCAGACTGCTGCGATAAACCCTGGGGGTTTTTATATGACGACTCCAACGAGAGATGGGTCGTATATTCCAATACCGACCTTGCAGTCGCTATATTCGAAGAGATCGCAGGCCCGATCTGCCACTTGCTTGGCCGATTGAAGATCGATACTATCAGAAGGCTTGACGGTGGCCCAGTCCTGCCTTGCGTGGGTCCAATTTTGGCCATGACGCATCGAGAGGGAGAAACAGTGAGGGATGCAGTGCCTACTGTTATATTGGACATAGGGGTGTATGATGCAGGGCGCGCGCAGAGGTACAAAGACCTCGTTGAGGGACAGGACTGGATGAAGCAGTTCAAGGAAAAGCATCCTAACGTGAGAGTCATGGCCAAAGCGTGGGACTGTTGTTGAAACAGTTCAGGGAGAAAGCCATTAGCCAGAGAGTCCTTTCAAACGGTGGAGTTATTTTTGAACTTCCAGATGTCTTCTTTATGGTGATTTTTCTTTCTTTCTTTCGGGGACTGTTGACTGGATTGAGTATGGAGCTACTTTCTTATATTGGGCCTTAGAGTAAATGATAAATTGGAACCAGATCTGCCTTTCTACGTGTTCGATTGGAAGTGCCTTGAGAAGACGGTCGTAGAATTCCCAGCTTACAGTCTACGAGTTATGAAACACGCATGTTCTAGGATTGCACCCCAACATGTCTATTCCTTCCTTTCTAGTAGTAAAGAAATAGTATAGTACTTCGATATTCGGATATGGGTCCCATGGCTTACTCATTGCACGGTATCACTGCGTCTATATCTGAGGTCCATATCTTCAATAAGTACCTACCTGTCAAGGCGGGAAAGAGGATGATGGCTTTCTGCCAGTTGGCCAAAAAGGGGAACTCCTTGTTGGTCTGACTGGATCTCTACCGTAACAGAGGACGGATAGCATTTGGAACACAGGAACACTCGTATGACTGGAAAACGTTACTTTAGACCATCATCCGACGTTCTGTCCACCTAATAACGAAGAGTATCCGGAGCTGGAACAGTCTGGACCAGGACATATTACGATAACTGTTAACTGATTAGTTGGATAGTTATCCCAAATCCTGCTTGAGTCAGTATCACCGGGATGCTATATAGGGTACAAGTACACAGGTCATCTGATGGTCAGATGACCCATACCCGTTTTCTAGTTATGTGATGCCAAGACCCTTAATAAGCTTTTTAGGTTCTTAGATATCGTACACGTTATTATTTACCTCTACTTTTAATTTCTTTAAGTTATACGCCAAGTTTCTCCAGCAGTTAGTTATTAAGCGGTTATTACGTATTTGCTAAGCAGTTGTAGATTCCTACTTGGGCCTTTAAGAAGCTAGGTAATTAAGGTAGCTCTACTTTAAATGGTTACTTAGCAATTTAATTAAACCCCAACGAGGATGATCCTTATTCTGACTATTCCTGATGCCTTAATCCTTTAATTTCTCAACCCTTTAATCCCTTGGTCCCTAATTTCGGTGCATAAATAAAGATTATCATATAGAGAGTCAAATACATAGTATAGGTAGATACGCCGGAGGTAGATTGACTCGAAATTCTAAGATTTCTCGGCCGATAACCATCATATGACTGCCAAGACTGATAGTAATCACCTTCGCGTCTGACGAAGCTGAAAAAGAGGCCGGATCTGCAACCACTTATTATCTAGTGGCTCGTCTGCAGCGACAGCATACGGTGACACGTTTCCGAGAAAAGTCCGCTGTTGAGGTATGGGGTAATTATGGCGATTTGAGGAAAAGTGCGTCCATTTCACGCTTATGACGGCATTGCTAGCATAAGGAACAGTCCATTTAGCAAACAAAAACTTCGATCATGATAGAAAGATACTATTATATAGCCTCCCCCGTCTCTCCTAGCTGACAAAATCTCCTCAAATCTGATCACTGTACTCCATACATACATACCTAATGTCTACTACTACATACCTGAGAGTTCCCTCGCGAACAGACAAAGGACCACTGCGTCAACGGGATATCGAATTAGCCCGCATGCCCTGCTACGTGGGCTACGAGTACCCAGATGACGGTGAGCATATGCGCAGCTTCACTCACTGCTTACCGCAATAGCTGACCTTTGATCTAGCTGGCGAGTTTCCAGGCTGCTGCCAACTTTGCTGCGAAGATACCGATTCAACTACCATCTTTCGTCGATTACCCTGCAACCACATATTCCACCGACCATGTATCGATCGATGGCTTTGCACAAGGGATGGGAGCTGCCCGATATGCCGGCGAAAGTTCTATGACCTGCGTCGGGCATACTTGGTCGAGGAGACAGTACCATTGCCGGCGGGGGCGCAGGAAAAAGACCAACTACGCGCCTCTCGAGATGCAGTACTTCTATGGATGAAAAAGATTCTGAACTTATGAGGATCAGTCTTCGAGCATGCATTCGTTTCTGGGCAGTTTATAAGTTTGGGACTTTCGCACACGAGTTGCGCAACATGATTTATTGAGCATGGAGTTGGCATGGCGAACATTGATTGGCACTACTAATGGTCTTTGTATAGATACTGGAGCGAGGTGTATTGAGCGATAGAAGCGATAATACCGGAAGTATCATTTACCGAACGAACTCTCCATTTTCCCGGCCCATATGGCCGTATGATCAAAGCGTAAGACCTTGGCAGCCACGGTATGGTATGCTGATCACGCAGTCAGACCAGAAGGGAGTTGGGGATGTAGAAGGGGAAGTTCGTTATTACTGATGTCATTCAGTACCGGTGAGTGTAAGGAGATGTAGCAATTCTCATAGTTGTAGAATGATGTGAGCAGAGCGCGGGAGCGGATCGGGACAGATTTGGAAGCAGTAGCTGGCCAATCACTCGATGTGGGGAACATCCCGAGAACAACGTAAATCTAACATTGCGAACTCCTCCTTCTCCAAAGTGAATTGTCGAATTGAGCTCTTGTAGAATATTTCTCTGACTATAAGTTCTGTTGGTGGTCTAAAGAGTGTCGACTTTTTATTAAATTGCCATTATGTGAGTGAGCAGGAAACACTCAAGAGAATATACACTTCTTATGATGTAAACATTGAGGTGCATGTGCTGTTGAGATAATTGCTAGAGAACACGATTGAACGTCATTTATTTACGCGTTCTCACAGCTGTGGATTTACAGTTCGCAACACTACAAATAATAAAACGAACAGGGGACGCTGCTGTGAGCATGACGAATACCATACAGACCTTTTGGTTTTCCGCCAAAAGATTGAATCGGTATTAAACTCAGCACTACATCTAGCAATGGCCACAAGACCAACAGAAGTAGGTTTCTTTTCTCCGTTTACGATATTGTCGTTCTCCACAGATTGACGTCCTTAGTTTTATACCGTCGACCATCACTGGTGTGATCGGCGTGCGGAGATGATCATGAATTATCCTGGGGCTCCCATGGACAGTGGATGCAGATTCTCTCCGCACTAATCTGGAGAATGTAGACTAAATAAGGTTATTGAACTTTTAGGTTTTGAGGACCGGTTAGTGTTTAGGAAATTTATATTAACGTGAAATTGAAGTCCAGAGGAGATTGACCGAATGATACACATCTACAGTTATGTATCAGTTCTTCCAAAGACACTCCCATGTCTTCGCATGCAGACTGCATGTCGGAGAAACAGAAGGAGACGAGATTCGACATGCCAGGAAATGACTGGGAGGAACCAGCCTGGTTCTCAGGAGGGAAACTGCAATTACACTGTCTCCCAGTTTTGGCTCCTCCGTACATAAAACTTGAAAATTCCGGTCCATTGGGGCTTCTTAGATTCGCAGTCACTACGTTTGTTTTTTGTCTCTATGGGTTTGGGGTAGATCTTCTCATCAGATAGTATTCGGACTTGCTTTTTTCATAGGAGGACTCGCCCAGTTCGTTGCCGGACTCGTGGAGTTTCGAGTTGGAAATACGTTTGGGGGCAGAGTGCACTGTGCATATGCGGCCTTCTGGATGAGCTACTCCATGTTTCTGATTCCAGCACTTGACCTCGGAGGAGGGTTCAAGGGCGACAAACATGCAAACACATACGCGCTTGGGAGATTCCTCATCAGCTGTTGCTTTCTATGCAGTAGCGTCAGGTCTTGATGGTTCCGCAGACGACGTGGGTGCGGTCGAGATTCCTGTTGGGGCGCAAGCTATCACTGTTGGACCAGATTATACCTAAGTTACCGGGATCTATTGTGATTTGAGGCTTTTGAGGATAGCTATACCAACGCTTGAATACATCAGGATACAGTACAAGGTAGATGTGCTCATAATAAATGATAGAAATTAATTACACATACGCTGCTCCAGTACGCACCCAGGAAAACATCCAATAGGAACGAAATCTTGCTTGATTATAATGTTATTAAAACGAGAAAATAAAAATGATGTGACACTCCCCGATAGGCTAGATTACCTTTTGCAAAAGCAATCCCCATGTACTAAAATCCACAAGTCCAACTTCCCACCAACCAAATACAGTACATCAGATTCACAATTCCAGTACTTCAAATATACAAATCTTCACAACATTATGTTCATGTTTCTCTTGCGCGTCGTGAAGCAAACAGATCGCTATGATAGAGTGGTAGGGGAAATATCCTCGTCATCTGATTCGCTAATTTGTGTTTCCGGATTCGGCCACTCTTCGACCCGCATGTGATCCTGGATAACTTAATGACGCATACAAGCTGAGCTAGAGCAATATTATCCATGTCATATGAAATGTGAAAACATTATGCATAAACTGCAGATGTAGTCCAGAACAACCCGAACAAGGTCTACGGTAGTATGTAGAGAAAAGGCTCAGCAGTTCTCTACCAGTTGCGCATCGAACAGAGCCCCATTTGGTATCTCTTCGATCTCATAATTAAAATTTCTGACTCGTATTTGGGACTATAGCCCTCTCATAAATCTCGTATATGTGAGAACATGTATCTAGAAAGTTTATTGCGTTTTCCCCGGATGCCCCCACGCCATCGCCCCTCCGTCCTGGTTGCGGAAATGATGTCTACCATGAATAACGGAGAATATAGTTCTGCACAGGGTATATAAAGCGTGTTGAGTTTGGTCTGGAAGGGAATTATAGAACATGAACCACAGTTGCGAAATCAATTTATCTACCAAGAAAGCCTATATCATACATTTACTTGAGAATTTTCCCCCTCAAACCATGTCGTCCAGTAAGCCAGGCATCTGGAATGATATAACTGCAATTATAAGCTTACGCCTAATCTAGACTCTCAACAACCTCACCACCGTGGGTGGTTTTCGGAGGAGATTTTCAACCACAGACATCACAACGATGGTGCCAATGAGGTCCATGCGCAAGAGAGCCATGTCCGGAACAAAGAGTCACCCAAGAAAGAAAGTGAGATACAAAGGCTCGTGGATGATCTCAAGAAGGGTGAAAGGGGATTCAAAGACTATATCCACAAGGATAAGCAATTGGACGAGGAAGGAGGGACTTATGGCGGTTTAATGTGATGGACTGAGAGTACTTTTGTCGTACAAATGCTGGGGACATGGAATCTGTATTTGGCCGCTGCTTTAGTTGAATTAATGTGGTGCTAGCCAGACACGAAAAATGCAATGGTAAGGTCAAAATGTCTTGATTAAGACCTGTTATACTGTCAACACTAGTACAACCATTACGTGGTTCTAGGTCAGCAGTAAACTGGAGAGATTCAAGCATCCTCGCCCATGCAACTAATGGAAACTAAGTGAACACTATAGGATGAACCCACAACGCCGATAAGGGACTCCTTCCGCGCTTCGCTTCAACAAACAAGCTGGGGTACTATGTACAGGAGACAAGAATGCATGCAAAGTAGTTCTATCTATGGCAGTAAAACATCCTGTAAAATCAAGAGATATCGGAAGAGCTACGGAAAGCTCTCCAAAAGACAACAGGAACGACGATTGGGGATGGAATAGTCAATGCTTGTTAGTTCAATTGCACGTAATTGGCTGCAACCACACGTTAGCGTCTCGCTGAAAAATAAGCCGAGGATGCAGGAAATTACCTGGGAACTGTCCTTCCCTGCCATCAATCCTGCCAGTCCACCATTCATTTGTGTTATCGGTGCGGTGTACAATCTCAATGACATCTCCCGTCGAGAAGCTGAGATCCCCAGCTGCCTGTGCCTCGTAGTCGTAGAGAGCGGTAACAGTCTCAGGTTGATAGCTGAGTCGGGATGGCTTGCTCGGTGGTGGAGGGGCAGGTCCCTTCGACTTGGCAGCCGCAGAGAGGACACTACCGCCGGTACTGTTTGCACGACCGACGAAAGTTGACGTGCTTCCGGGGGAAGCAGAGTACGGGGGAGGTGGGTTGTCGGTTGAATCTAGAGTCTGGCGGCGTCCAGACAGGCTACCCTTCTCCTCACGGGCCAGTTTATCCTTGCCGGGTAGTGTCAATTTGCTGCCTGGCTTGCGTCCACCCGTAGTCTTGAAGTGAACGATAGTCAGCGCCTCCGCTCGTTCCTTGACGTCGCCACGCTTCTTCTCGAACGCCTCTTCGACATCGAGAGTCAAGTCGAAGTAACTGATGTTCATTGACTGCATCTTCTCGTGCATCGTGTAGAACACGTTTAGTTGCATGTAGTAGAAGGATTGAAACAGCGGCTTGATGAACTCCGCCTCAAGCTGGAACAGCTTCGGTAGTTCCTCTTTGAGCAAGTCATTGTAGTAGTTGAATTCCTGGGTAGCTTGTTCCACATCGTTTTCCGCCTTGTAGAGTGCCTTTTCGTCCTTCAAGGATTTGTCCTTCTTTTCCTGCAGCTTCTTGTACGTGGCGCGGTGTCGATCATAATCCAGTTGCTTGTGGTCACGCTTGACGCCCACCTTGCGGATGACCTTAACGATTTCGAGCAGCTGGTCGGCAGGGCTGATGATACGACTATCGATCATTTCTAGTTCCGGCTGCAGACTCTCTTGGAGCTCGCGGACGACTGCTTCATATTCCTCGCACGCTTTGATGCCTTCTGGATTGCCCTCGATTGTGTACGTGCTGGGATCAGATGCGCGACCGGAGATGGGCTTATACAGCTCCGTCATGGCCTTGGAAAACTCGATTTGATGGTTGAGCATGCCTACCGTGGGTAGTCAATATCGGACGCTTCTGTCCAGGGAGACGCGGGGTTCCCTACCATTAATGGCATCGAAGTACTTCTTAGACTCGTCATGCAGTTTCTTGGTCTCCTTCTCCAACTCCTGGAAGCGCCGGTCTGCATCAATATAGACTGCATCCTTGGTGTGCTCTCCTATATTGAACTTTGCCTTGAACGTCTGTGGCGCCCGGACGATGCTCTTCTGTAAGCCCCTCAGACTCATCTTCGCTGTACCCCTCTGTTAGATCGTTGCCAGAATGATGATGAGGGGTAGTGAGTGATGAAGCAGCCCTTGAAATAAAAGTTAAGGGAGCAAGCAATCTCTGGATGTTCGAGCTGACTGCCGGACGGTGGGGTGGAGTGGCCCTCTTGTATCGGTCGGAAACTGTCCGCTACGCCGTCTTGCGCTTTCTGGAAGCGGAGAGTGATCCTTGACCGTGTGGCTGAGCTATGACATAAGGGTCTCACGATAGTTCACTAACTCTGGTAAGGCTCACCAGGGGAGATCCACAGGTGTTCGATGAGGCTGGTGGTTTAGTTACTGAATCACGCAAGACGTGAGATGAGTAGAGTAGAGTACTCTCGTATAAAAGCCTCGGGTTCCTGACGGCTACCTGGCATAGAATGAAGTCGAACAGGAGAGAGGGGCAGCAACTCAACCTAGAAATGGATAACTGGACTGCCGGAGCCGAGATATCACGTGAGATGGCTTCCCTGTTCTGGATGTGGCGCTCGCTCGGAGCAGACGAGCCGAAGCGGCGCACAAGGTGTTCATAAAGATCACCTTGCTGTCTTCAATTTATTCACTACAGATCTCTCAATCTCTTGTCCCTTTTCCTCAGAGGCCTCTTGGACATTGTCATCTAGCGCTTATATAGTGTCCCTATTTGTCTCATCTGTCTCTGCATTGAGGAGAACAAGTGCTGTTCACGTCTATTGGTTCAACAATGGGGAACTGATATATATCCGGCAAAATGCGGAGTTATTTACAACCGACAAGTTCCGGCTATTATTCTACGCAGCTTACAGAGAACAACTCGATGCCTTTGGCAATGGATCTAACAATTGCAACTTTCTGATCTTTTATGGCTGGAGGTTTGGGGATACGCTGAGCTGCCGCCCTTGCCGCCTTGGCCTGGACTTGAATGATAACGGTTCCAGCAATACTTCAGCCTGAATCAAGGCCTTGAATCTCATATCACTCACTGATCTTGAGGCACCAGTGTTTCAGTGGCATCCAGCTATGGTTTTCTCGCTGCCTGGAGACAACATCCATACCATAAAAGAGATGCCTGGGGTCGTTTCCGATGTCCGAAAGGGTGAGGTAACCCCGAGCTCCGATCAGATAATCCCGAGCGGCGTTAGTGGATGAGGCCCGAGCCACGCCAAGACTTGGTGATATAATCAGATCCCAACTTTTCCCACCTCGAAAAGATAAAACACACCTCAACTCTTCGGCACCATACCAACTCTGGCATCGACACCGTACCTCCTGCTTCGGTACAGTCGCAGAGTTCTATCACAACATGTCTAACGTGGCACCCTCTGCCTTGAGACAGGCGTCTCGGGTTTACGCACGACGCCTGTCGTCGTCCAACAGCCTCCTGAGGCATTCGCCGCCCTTGCGGGTTCTGTCTGGACCCGGTCGGTCGACTGCCTCCAAGCGCTCCTATGTCTCTGAAACGAAGCCTGGTAGCGCTCAGGTCAACGTCGACGCTGCCATTAAAGCCGAGCAGAAGGCTTTCGTGAACCAGACGGGCGTGCAGCCGAAGGATGTCCCGCTGCCGGGCTCTGCCGTAGCGGGTGATGCCTCGATGAGCCCATCAGCCGGTATCCTGAAGCACGCCACTATCATGGATGAGGGCACTCGTCCCATCTATCTCGACATGCAGGCAACCACGCCTCTGGACCCTCGCGTCCTCGATGCGATGCTTCCCTTCCTTACGGGCCTTTACGGCAACCCTCACTCCCGCACACATGCCTACGGTTGGGAGACGGAAAAGGCCGTTGAGGAGGCGCGATCGCACGTCGCCAGTCTCATTGGGGCCGATCCCAAGGAGATCATCTTCACAAGTGGAGCCACCGAGAGTAACAACATGAGCATCAAGGGTGTTGCTCGATTCTTCGGTCGCTCCGGCAAGAAGAAGCACATCATCACTTCCCAGACAGAGCACAAGTGTGTTCTCGACAGCTGCCGACATCTTCAGGACGAGGGATTCGATGTCACATACCTTCCCGTGCAGAGCAATGGACTGATTAAGATGGAAGACCTCGAGGCCGCCATTCGTCCGGATACGGCATTGGTCAGCATCATGACGGTCAACAACGAGATTGGTGTCATCCAGCCGGTCGAGGAAATCGGTAAACTCTGTCGTTCCAAGAAGATCTTCTTCCACACGGATGGCGCTCAGGCGGTTGGAAAGATCCCGATTGATGTCAACAAGTGGAATGTGGACCTGATGTCCATCTCCGGCCACAAGATCTACGGTCCCAAGGGTATCGGAGCCTGCTACGTTCGCCGTAGGCCCAGAGTCCGTCTTGACCCCATCATCACCGGTGGTGGTCAGGAGAGAGGTCTGCGCAGCGGTACTCTCGCGCCTCATGAGGTGGTTGGTTTTGGCGAAGCCTGTCGCATCGCCAAGGAGGATATGGAGGTAAGTCCCAACTTTTCGCTTTCCTGTCTCTCCATACACACTCTTCAGCCAACATGATTATTCGCTCGAAATATGCATGGCTTTCCAAGATGTCTTGGCGGTAGCTGCACGCTTGACCGCGTGTTGCCAAGCTCTATGACGTGCGTAGCAGGGGTAATGAACTTGGTTGTCGCTTTGCTGATTTGACATCATGGTCACTCCCATATTGAGTGATTGACTCGTTGCTGACCAGAGACACACAGTATGACACCAAGCACGTCCAACGCTTGTCGAAGCGTCTGCTGGACGGTCTTCTCTCCATGGAACACACTTCGTTGAACGGTGATCCCGACAGACACTACCCGGGTTGCGTCAATGTCTCCTTCGCCTACATTGAGGGCGAGTCCCTGCTGATGGCCTTGAAGGATATTGCGCTGTCCTCGGGTAGTGCCTGCACATCGGCCTCCCTGGAGCCCAGTTACGTGCTGCGGGCGCTGGGAAGCAGTGACGAGAGTGCTCACAGTAGTATCCGCTTTGGCATTGGCCGATTCACGACGGAGTCAGAGATCGACTACGTGCTGCAGGCCGTTCGGGACCGAGTGCACTTTCTGCGTGAGCTGAGCCCACTGTGGGAGTTGGTCCAGGAGGGTATCGACCTGAACACCATCCAGTGGAGTGCGCACTAAGTCTCGATACGAGGGCTGTATGTTATGGACGGCCTTGTTGGTCAATCCCGAGGCTCTTCTTGTCCGTCTTTTGTATTGTTTATCCAGCGCAGACGCTCTTTTGCCGTGGGTTCTTCGTCTGGCAGCTATTCTTTTCCTCGGGGCTTGGCGTTGGCATGATGTGTAATACCTTCCGTAACCTATGGATGGATGAATTTGATGTACTCTAGGTCTGATCTGAGCGGCATCTGTACAGAAGAATATTTAATGACCTTGAACACTCCTCTCTTGACCCGGGTTCGATTATGAGATTGCTACCTAGCGTACCATAGACATTGGCCCGATCTGGCTAAGCTAGCCTCGTAGATGGATAGGATATCCACGAACAAATTTGTACGCCGTGACGAAGTAACTAGTAGAGTTAAGTAGGTACTCTGTGACATGCTAGATCTAGTCCTGTGAGGACATTGCCGCCGTTGCTGACATGAGGATCGATCCTAAGTTGGGGGATTATATTCTCTGACCGTAGTTAGTTATATCACAACAATAACAATAACAATCCATCATCCCAGATTCCAAACAGGATCAACCGTTGGGTCTCACGAGTCACCGCAGACCCAAAATGGGGTGGCGTGGGTGTAACCGAGAGCTGCCGGTTGCGCGCACTAAAACAACCGAACGGCATCGTCCACGCCTGCTGCGCTCGTCCTTGTGCTGGTGCCGCCTCCGGTTCATTCTCTAGCACTCGCCCTAATTCTCCTCCCCTCTCGCTTCCACCCCGACCAACAACGCCACTGCGAAGAAGTGGCATCACTTAGTTCCTAGTTCGTGAACTCCATCCAACCCCAAACAGGGCTGCCGCAGCACCGGAGCATATTAAATTTGATAACTATAACTGACAATCTGACTACCAAGCTATCTAGGTGATGCGCTGACCCTCTGCTCGACCTCGACCACGGCAGTTTCTCTTCCACTGCCATCCTATCCTCTCCTCTCCTCTTCTCTCCACACGGCCATCGTCGTCGTGATGAGGGGCTTCATGGCCCACTCCAGCGCGGGATTGACTGACGACGCAATCGTCTAACGGTCTAACAACCTTCTCCAACTCCTATGTCGGATCCGTTCTTGTCCCACGGTCAGTTGGGGAGGCCGTGGAGCTTACCTGTTAGGCTGTTCCACGCCTCTTTTCTGTCTCCTACATTTCGCGGTTTTCCATTTCGACAGGAGATTAATAACAAGAGATTAATAATAATGGTCATTACTTGATGTCAGCAATGAATGTCGCCGACAACTACTAATAATTACCGGCCGTGGAAACTCTGCTCTGGTCTGGCACCCTGTCCGTCTCATGCGGTTCCCTGGATATTCCCGAAGCCCAAGAAATTCGTCAATATTTTTTTAGCTTTAGGGGGGAGACCCGGGACGGTCCAGAAGGTGATTGATTACTCTAAATGATTGACTATTCCCAGTATTCCCCTCGCCGTGACCCTCAAGGTTCCGTGTCGCGTGAGCGGGCGTTTTTTGAGTCTCTTCTTTTCTGTTCTTTTTTAAACCCTCCCCGTTCCCCTCATACGCAACTCTCCGCTGCTTCCGTTGTCCCTCACGACCTTTCCTTGGCCCGCTGGGTTCCTAAATACTGGACCCTCCTCCCCAGCGCTCTCTATCTTATCTGGTAGGAGTGCGTACATTCCTCGGACTTGGCACGCGGCGCTTGTACCTTGCAGTTCACTCTTACCGGGGAAAATCACGCCATAAGTTTACTTTTTTTGAGTTTTCTCATACTCCTTTATTATTGAAGGTACACTGTTTTGTGCCCTCTACATTTCCTACTCCTCTTTTTACCCTTTGCTGTCTACCGTTCCATCCACCCTACTGTGTGTTGGCCACCCAGTTCCTGGGGATTACCGGATCCGGCAGGAGTGGCTAGCCCTAAGACGTAACAGTCGCCTCCGAAGTCCGGAACATCAACGAAGGCTTCTGGAAGCCTGTCACCGGTCTCGCCACGTGAGGTCGTTGTATCTATCCTCCTTCACTTCACTTCACACCCAAGACAAAATATCCTTCATTCGGGGAATCATTGTCCTTCTCGACGGATTGTCGACGGCACGATGATTCCACCGGTCCCTGTCCTCGCCGACTACGGCATCTCACCAGATCATGGCTTTCTCCCACCGGAGCTGCCACTAGATGTTCTACCAGACCCGTACTACGCGCCATGGGAGTCGATTGTCGCCAGCCTGCAGAGGCTCTTGCTGAGCAAGAGACTCCGCCAGACAATTGACCGATTGACCGTTCTCTCCACTGAGTACCTCCATACCGACGCCGAATGGAGAAGAGCGTATACCGTCCTGACATTTATGCTGCATGGTTATGTTTGGGGTGGCGACAAGCCGGCAGAGGTAAGCTAAGTTTGGTGAGAGAGGGTTCTGTGAGACCGTTCTGATTATCTTCCTAGCGGATTCCACCTCAATTGACGATTCCTCTATTCGAGGTCTGCAAGCGTCTGGAGATGCCTCCGGTTGCCACATATGCTGGTCTCTGCCTGTGGAATTACCGGCCCATCTTCCCTGATGAGCCGGCGGATGATCTCAGCAACATCGCCTGCATCAACACCTTCACGGGCTCGCTGGACGAACAATGGTTCTACCTCGTTTCCGTAGCCATTGAGGCTCGCGCGGCACCCAGTATTCCCCTGATGCTGCAGGCCATTTCTGCTGCCCGATTAGGAAATACTAGTGTCGTCATCGAGTGTCTCCAGGATTTCGCGGAGATCGTGGATGATGTTAGTACTATCCTCCAACGAATGTATGAGAACTGTGACCCTCACGTTTTCTACCACCGTATCCGGCCCTTCCTCGCAGGCAGCAGGAACATGCAGGATGCAGGCCTACCCAATGGCCTGTTTTACGACGACGGTAGCGGAAAGAAGGACTACCGCCAGTACGGCGGTGGAAGCAACGCGCAGAGCTCGATAATCCAATTCTTCGATATCGTGTTGGGCATAGAGCATCGTCCAACTGGCGTCACCCGTAGTGACAAGGATGAGAATTCCTCAGACGGTGCAGCGCCCAAAGCACGGCACAACTTTATTCATGAGATGCGAGAGTACATGCCTGGTCCACATCGACGGTTCCTCGAACATGTCACCAGCGTCGCCAACATTCGCGAGTATGTTGAAGCGCGTCGGTCAGACAAGGCCCTCAGCACTGCCTACGATGCATGTCTCGCGATGTTGCGGGAGTTGCGTGACAAGCACATCCAGATGGTGTCGCGCTACATTATCATCAAATCCAGACAGTCGCGAACCCAGTCACGGTCAATCAGCCCTAAGCGGCCGATCGCCATGAATATTGCCAATACCAGACAGGGAGACTCGAACAAGCCGGGAGGCAAGAAGCTTCGCGGCACGGGAGGGACAGCATTGATTCCGTTCCTGAAACAGGCGCGCGATGAGACAGGCGAACCAGCCATCGATGCTTGGGCTAGGCGTCTGCTGAGCAATGGTCCGGCAGGCTCTAGCTTTGCCTCTCTAGGCAAGGTTGACGAGCATGCTGACGGTCACATCGAGATCGTCGGCATGGCAGGTACGTGGGCCATGGATGACAGTGAAGGCGGCATCTGCCATTGGTAGTGTGTTTGTCGGGTTACAACTGCCCGTGTACGATGTGGATGATGATGTGTACGACCTTTTCTTATATAAAATTCTGGCTGGCGTTTTGGATGGAAAGCTATTTGGCATTTTGGGTTCCAGGCATTGGCTTTCGTTTTGTCGTACAGAGATTTCCTTGAGCGTGCATAGCCACTCAACTCACCTTGACCTGCTGGTGCTACGGTTGAACCGTCTACATTCCGAGAGATGTACATATGGGTCTCGGTTACCGAAGGAGCATAATGTCCTATCAAGACAGTTTCTTAATATTCAGATTGATTTTCCTCGCGTCCAACATGCTACTACTACTCGGTAATCCTGTCTCACGAATTAATTCTAGAACACCACTCCGAGCGACATCATGGATGACGAGCAGCACGCCGATCAAGCACAGCCGTCACGCCATGGCGGCTCAACGATCCTGTTTGTCTTTTGCCGCTTGCGTGTCATGCTCCACGTGGAAGATTGTTTTGTTTCCTCGCAGAACATTGTTGGATTTCGTTATCTATTCGATCTCGTCCTCAATAGGCCGATGTCATCACGTGAGAGGTGACGTCACACATCCGGATCCAGCCAAGAAATATATTCTAGGTGATGTCATTGATATCAGACCAGGAATGCGAGTGAATTTCGAGAATATCAGACATGGATGAATGAGAGGGGTATATAAAGGTGGTGCTCATCGTCTGTTGGATGAGTTGTCAGAAAAAGTTCCAGAATCACAACTGAACCACGGATCTACATCTACTCTTGATCTATCTATATCAAACCACACAACAGACCAACCAAGTTCCTACTTGACAGTATCATATACCAAAATGTCTTCGAACGACGGAGCTTCCTCTTCTACTCTCAAGTCCTACGTTGACTCTGCGGCTGGCGCCGTCCAGAGCGCGTTGGGCTCTCTGACTGGTAGCAACGCTGACAAGGTATGTCAAGCTCGTCACTCCCCTATACTTGCTCGATACTTTTAAAAGAAACAAGAAATCACTAACAACATCCTCCAGGCCCAAGGCGAAACCACCAAGCAACAAGCGCAAGCCGAGCACGAAGCCTCCCACACTACCGCAAAGCTCGGTCCCATCTCCGCAGACCCCAACACGGGAGCCGCCGTGAAGGACGACGAGAACCGCACCAGCGGCAAATGGGACCAGACTATCGGCTCCGCCAAAGAATTCGCCGGCAACGTGATTGGAAACGAGAACCTGCGCCAGACCGGTGCTGAGCAGAACCAGAGCGGCAAGGCGCAGGAAGCCAAGGGCCAGCTGAAGGACCTGGGCCAGGGCTACACGGACCGCGCGCAGGGCGCTCTGGGCAGCATCGGCGCTGCTATCACTGGTGATCGGGCCAAGGAGGAGGAGTACCGCCAGATTCACGATGAGGGCAAGGCTAGACAGCGTGGTGCGGAGGCGGATATTGAGGAGAAGGGAGGTAACTAAGCTGAACAATGGATGGGTTCATATTGATTGACCTTCGACGACTCGACGATTTTGAGTTGGGAGATGGATGGCATGTTGCGATCTTGACAGTTTCATGATTCCCCTATGTGTTTTTATTAAACTAGTTTAGTTCAGTCTACACGATACCAATTGTCGAATTGACATTTAAGTGCTATTCACAAACTCCGATTCACAAACTCCGATACTCAAACTGAAGGTCTACGTTAGAGTATGTGCTGCACTAGCTTGAGACTTGATCCTGCATACTATAGTAGTGAAGCATATCGAAACATTCAAGAAACAATTGTCCCGTAGAGCCGCATATAAATTATCCACCTTACTGTCAACGCAGGCTATAGATAAGTTGCCAGGTAAGTAAAGATAAGGTACCTGCTTAGCGTTGTGATGCATGCATACATCTGACCTCTCAGACGAGTCAGCGATGCAACGTGCCGGCACCAATGCGACTTACCATGCATCAATAATGCAGTCAAGTTATTGCTAAAGCGAACATTTAAAAAGTTCTCGAACCCCGCAAATATATAATCTCTCTATAAATTGGGTATATATACTTGTCAAGTGTATTCTTCAGTCTTGGGATTATGCATTCGCGCTGAGATAGCTAAACAATTGCGATGCAGCTCCTCCTAGGAATAATAGCCACTGCAGCTGTGGCATTTTCCCTACAACAACATCAACAACCACCTCTACGGTTCACAAAAGACGGAACATTCAAATTGACCATCTTCTCCGACCTGCACTATGGTGAAGGTAGAACCAGCATTTTATCCATCCAATAATTCCCACACTATTCAACTCACCAATCCATACTTACCTACTGTATGATATTAACCATCCCATCCCCTCCCAGCCGAGAACCTCCCCTGGGGCCCTCAACAAGACACCAACACAACCCACGTCCTCAACACCATCCTATCCATCGAACAACCCCACCTCACCATCCTCAACGGCGACCTCATCACCGGCGAAGACACCTACCTCTCCAATTCCTCCTCCTACATAGACACCATCGTCCAACCGCTCGTAGACCGTGACCTCCTCTGGGAATCCACGTACGGCAACCACGATAGCGACTATAACCTCTCCCGGGCGGAGATTTTCGCCCGCGAGAAGCGATATCCGAATAGTTTGACGGGGCGGATGGTTCCCGGGGAAGTGGGGAAAGTGGGAGTGTCGAATTATTACTTGCCTGTTTTTGGGGCTGATGAGGGAAAAGATGAGGAGGGGCCGGTGGTGATCTTGTGGTTTTTCGATAGTAGGGGAGGGAATTGTTTTCAGGAATTAGATCAGGATGGGGAGAAGGTTGCGCTGGGTGAATGGGTTGATGAATCGGTAAGTCAGTCGGTACTATTAAGTTAACTACCGTCAATTTGATGCTTTTGTCAGCCATGCGGCAGAATGTTTGGCAAGGAATGCTGGATATCCATCAAATTAAAAGATGAATTACATTATATACCCAGTTGCTAACGATATCAAAAGGTAGCGAAATGGTTCATCCAAACCAACGCCCAACTCACTCGACAATACAACCGCACTATCCCATCCCTGGCATTTTTCCACATTCCCATACAAGCAATGCTAGCTTTCCAACAAGAAGCAAGAGTCGATCCGCACCACGAACCAGGAATCAACGACGATAACCCCCTAGCGCCACAGACAGGAACCACCTACGACGGACAGGATATTCCATTTATGAAAGCGCTGCTTTCAACAGAAGGACTCATAGCTACATTTAGTGGACACGATCATGGTGATGACTGGTGCGTATTTCTCCCGAATAGAATTGCGAAGCGATAACTCGAGCTGAATTTGCAAATTTTCGTTCACGTACAGGTGTTATCGCTGGAACAGCACGTTGGCAGGAATGAACCTCACGGGGAACGGACTGTTTCTTTGTTTTGGCCGCCATAGTGGATATGGAGGCTATGGGAGCTGGACGCGCGGTGCGAGACAGATCTTACTTGACGAACGGACGTTAGATTCTCACACTGAGACGTGGGTCAGGTTGGAGGACGGGACGGTTTCCGGACATGTGGTTTTGAATAGGACGTATGGGGAAGATTACTATCCTGCTGTTGTGGATAGTTTTACATGGGGATAGTTATGGATCGTGTAGTCTTAGGTAACTTAATACTTGAGTGTGGACAACCTTGCTGGGTATCATGTGAAATCCGCAATCCTTAGTACAGGGAATAGTAGAAACGAAACATTCATAATCATGGTGGATATATACATCATGTTGATAACATCAACGAACAAATGACCATGTAAAATAGAACATGCATCATTGCATGTTTCAGACGCTCCTCTTTCCCCGAGTTTCAAACGGAAAGAGAACGGCCGTGATGCCCGCTACACCCAGCATGGCTGCGCAAACGTAGATCGGGACGGAACTCGAAGTCGACGCAAATGTGCCCACAACTGCTGACATGGTTCCCATGAGGCGGTTGAAAGACACCGCAATGCCATTCCCAGTTCCGCGGTGGGCGGAAGGCATGACCTCCACCGTGTAGGCGTACAATGTGCCGTAGTAGATGTTAATAGTGACGGAGATAGCGCAACTGAAGCCAAGGTTCTGTGCATCAGTACGCACTGCGGTGTAAGCGAAGAAGAAGACCACTATTGATCCAATCAGTTGGGGGTCCCTTTAGTAGGATAGCGGATAGCGGCTGGATCTTACTGGTCATGATGGCGCCGATCGCCATTGTGTATTTCCGACCCAGAAGCCTTGTCTCAGACATGAAAGCAGCTATTATAGGGCCTGGGATAGACATGAGGTTCGTGATGGCATAGTTCCTCCAGGTGATATATGCGGATGAATCGCCGGACTTCTCAGCGCGAGAAGCTAGGTAATCAGGCAGGAATACGTAGTATAGCGAGTATCCCAGACCTATTAGAGCCCAGGAGAACCAGACTAGCGCTGTGGAAATAGCGAGTCGTTTCGTAGAAAATAGGCCACGCACATGTACCCAGATCTCGACAGGAGAAGTTGGCTGATTAGCGTGAGTCGTAGTTATTTGCCCGCATTCTTCGAGACGCTCGAGAGTAAGATCACATGGACGGTGGTATTTCTCCGCCAAGGACCGCAGTTGTTCAACGACCAGTTCATCCTGTCCTTGACAAAGGAGATACTTCGGCGTCTCATGGAAGCGGATGATCAAGACACGCGCGATGCTCATGACGAATACCAGTGAACCTGAGGTGTAAAACAGATACCGCCATCCCATGTTATTCTCCTTGGTGCATGGGACTGATCCATCACTAGGACAGCTGTAGTTGGCTATTTCGGAGTTAGCTCTATGAATGTAATCTGAAGGGTCTGCTCAAGGGGTCTCTGGGGCTAGAAAGTACGCACACATGAATCCCCACGCGATGACTCCAGCCACGAACTGACCGACCCCCCACCATGCCGCCAATAAGGTCAGAAGCCATTGCTTACTCCCGGGCAGATACTCCAAGAACACAGTGGTGTCAAGGACCAAATTGCCTCCGGATCCAAAAGCAGATACGGCAACCAGACTTGCCCAGCCGATATAGCTGGACGCACCACCGGCAGCAATGGCAAATACTGCGCTAATGAGCAATGAGAAATTGAAGGCAAACTTGCGTCCAACAATATCCGCTGTAGACCCCCAGAAAAGAGCTCCGATAAATAGAGCAATGTAAAAGGCCAACTGAGCCCCGTGGGTGAATGGTGGATTATATTCCAAGACCACTTGGCTGGCAGCGATACTCATGAGAAAGAGCAGCAGCGAGTCCACGGCGTATCTATCTTGTGAGCTTGAATCCTTTTCGGCGGGGTATTCAGAGACACTACGTAAACTTACCCAAAGCCATTCAGGAAAAAGAGCTTGACATGGTATCCAGTGAGACCAAGCTGTTCAATGGCCTAAGAAGAGTCAGAATAAAGATATTCAAGGTATCGTGTTCATGCGCACCTCGTTCACAAGGCGCATTTTCGCAGCCAACGCGTGATCTACACTACCCAGAGCAACGACTTCTGTCGCATCGCCATTGTCCATAGACTCATGATCCCGCGTCGGAAGCTCCGCGGCGACATGGTCAGGCTTGACCTGAGGCCCTTTTGCGATATCTGTGTCCATGCTGACGTTGGAAAAATGCAATGGAAATGACCAAGAGCACAAGAAAAGAGGCAGACTCACCAGAAATATAGCAGCAACAGTTCTGACCAGATCTCTAAATACATGTTCGCTCAAACCCCTCTTATCGCTCCAGACAAGAAGGACATTGTCGCACGTGGGTTGTAGGTTTTCCCGATAAGGAATAGTTCGAAGCCATGGCCGATGCTAGCCATCTCGATACAAATCCTCTCCTCTCGCGGGGATGAGCATCAAGCTGGGAAGATGTCGGGGATAGCCTATCAATACTTCGTTGAAGTGTTACGACCTCTCACCCTTCAGGCTGGCAGATATCAGACATGGGGAAATTGGTCGCGTGCGATATCCCAGTTTAGAGCCACCAATTGGTGGGCGTGAAGCAGGGACGACGAAAGACCGGCGGAATAATGGTCACAAACCAATTCAGTGCAGCATGCAATTGGCCAAATTTGATGATAAGGCTGATGAATACGACGGAGTTTAAGACGAAAACAGACTAGATATCAATATTATTGAGAAATGACTGGGATAAAAAAGCCATCGCTCGACAGGCAATCGACTCCGGTCACATGACCGGCCTGCTAACTATATGGAGAGGGGACAACAATGCCATACTTCACGGGTTGGAAAGCCCGGTGAAACTAACCTGAGGGGGTTAAAATGATAGGTTCAAATGGGTTAGTCCTCGTATACTAGGATCGATGAGGAGGAGGGGAAAGGATGTTCATGCCACCAGCTGCAGGATAAATAGAAGATATTTCGCCTAGCAAAAGCACAATAAACATTGTTCCTATGGATACAATCAGATTGTAATGAATTTGGATTAGCAGAGGTAAAATCGGAGAATTGCGTTTCAGTCACTTACTATTTGTATAACAAACAAATTTCTCATACTTATCGCGGCCATCAATGAAATTTACCAAGCATAGACTGTAGATAGCTGATGTGGAGAGCATAGGGAAGCCTGAATAGAAGTAGGCGGTGTTACCAATTTCGGCCAGGGCGCTCAATGGCTTTATATTATATAGACTACATCTCTAAATATCAAAGTCTTATTATTGGTATATAAAGCAAACGCTATATAATCTACTATCATCTCTTATATAAAGTTCCCATATGGAATTGGATCGAACCTCCTAGATTACTAGATTACTAGGATCTAGATTCTTTGTATACTAGAGATAAATATTGGATCAAATCCTCCCTAGACCTAGAGTCAAGCAAGCAATTCAAGTCGATCAGGTCAGATCTTGCTTCCGTGCTAAAGGATTCGACAATTATCACACACATTCTCCCAGGTTGTCAAAAAGCATCACTAATTCGAAAAGGAGATCTCCGATATAACAGGGACGCGGAGAGACTGAGTCGAGCAATTGACAAGAGTGTGCACTACATTCTCGCGGGATCTTCTTTTGTGGCAGTTGAATGCAGTCGAGTATTACCTATAGAGTTAGTAGCTATTTATATAGCAAAAAAAAAGATAAAAACATACAACAGCAGGGATTCGCTGGTGGTCACCCACCCAACTACTAACCTGCCGGCGTGTGGCTTAAGTACGGCTGAGCGGACGGGAAGCCCTGTTTTCCACACCCTATGGTCGTATGTGATGGTTAAACACTTCAAAGAGATGATATAGTCAAGTTGGGATATGAAATCGAAATTTCCAAGCTTTTTGGGGACTGGGAACCTAGTCTCCAGCAATACTGAATTACGGAAAGGAGGGTTCCAAAATCTACTCGTCTGGTAAGTATTAAGCATTTCTACCTACCTTTCTTCAGTCTGACTACATTTACTGGTAACATTTTCGTCGTGCTTTCCAACAGGTATAATCTTACAGGGCTTAATAGTATGCGAGGCCTGCCCGTGTCAATATTAGCGACATCTAGAAGAGAGGGAAAGAACATTCAAACCCCCTATGGCATCGGATACTCCTGAGAATATTGAATGTGACTAACTGAATAAGTATGTATATACATATTCGTTATCTTTCATTGTATAGATGCTGGGGATACAATCCCATCGAGCCTATTTTAATCCGTTCAGAGATTCCTCCCTTAAAATCAATTCCCCGTGTGCAGAACTCCGCAGTGTAACCTTAACTGGAAAAGGCTCCTTCATGCTCCAGTGATTCAGAATCGTGCTGCAATAAGAACCATTCTAACATAGTGTCAGCTTGTATACATCCCAGAAATAGCTATGATCGTGCAAGGCAGGCAGGAGTCCAATATAAGCATACCGCGACATAATCAAAGCAATATATCAATCTCGAAATTGTGTAGTAAAGGATTGACATCGATCTTTTTGTAACTAGGGTTCAAGAGTCATGCAACGGAGTTATCACACTCGACATTATTACTTGTGCTCTTGGAGCGAGAGAAGCGGCTTAATATCGCGAAAAACGGTTATCTTTTCAATTCACTAGATGATCATTCTTTAGTGGGTCCCTCGTGGGCTGCCATTTATGTATCAATAAAGGGGGATGTCATAGATACCTACTCAATACGAGCAAGCTTTTTACCACTTCCTTTAACTTTTCTCTTGAGCTTGGCCATATCTATTAGCCTTATCATTGTCGAATCTTTAATAGCACGGAAGGAGAATCTGAACTGCTTGCTTGACTCTAGGTCTAGGGAGGATTTGATCCCATATTTATCTCTAGCACCCAAAGAATCTAGATCCTAGTAATCTAGCAATCTAGTAGGTTCGATCCAATCCCATGCGGGAACTTGTGTAACAGATGATTGCAGATTACCTGGCGTTTAATTTGTACGCCGACAATGATACTATGATGTCTAGAGACATAGTCTATATAATGTAAAGCCATTCAGCGCTCCGGTCGAATTTGGTAACACCGACTACTTCTATCCAGGCTTCCCTATGGTGGCTACAGAATCAAAGTCTCCCGGACAAGAAGAATTAGAACTAGATTCTGCACCCATGTATCACGCAGAGCTACATCTGCTGGTCTGCTATCCAAAGACAAACA
Source organism: Byssochlamys sp. IMV 00236 (assembly GCA_001931875.2). Taxonomy (NCBI): domain Eukaryota; kingdom Fungi; phylum Ascomycota; class Eurotiomycetes; order Eurotiales; family Thermoascaceae; genus Paecilomyces; species Byssochlamys sp. IMV 00236. The sequence continues at coordinate 835,002 of MSJH02000840.1, read as the reverse complement.
TACATCTCATGTAGAGCATATAGCGTGATCGATGAAGCGGGAAATAAGGGATATGACCCGGTTACGTCTTGCGCCCGTGCTCAATGACATGTAGTGTACGGTATACTAAACACGAGAGCTCCTTGTCAGTTATCAACGTACTATGGTAAAGGGAGATAGGCGTCAGAAGTCGCGAGTATGGCGTATCTTACTGAATAGTCGATATTTAGCCGTATAAACATAAAGTTATCGACATCCACAGAGATTCCAAATAGAGGAATTCTGTCTTTTCCCTTTTCCTCACGAACCCAATTGATCAAGGCTGGCATAGAATTATCAGTGAATTCAGTCGATTGCAACAGTTAAAGCCGTAACACATAGCTTGAGAACTCACCCAGACTTGTTCTAGCACATTTATTATCTCGCGAATCCACCACGTTGACAAGTAGTTTGATATCTTGTACCTTCTCCAGTTGTCCATGGCATAATGCATAGTCGATCAGAGTATTTATTTTCATGCACCGACCCCTATAACCGCCTTTAGCCGAGAAGGGCACTCCAGAAACCCAACGTGCGGTTTGGTATAGAGTAGATTTCGCCGAACTCGTGGACTCCGAGAGAACATCGCGTTTCCTTGACGCCAAAGTAGTCGCAAAGATCGCCTCCAGGCGTGTTCGAAGAACGGAATCTGAGTACCATTTCTCAATTTCAGTTTCCTGCAAGATTAATTCTTCGCCGACTTGGTCAAACACTGATCGCCTAAATCAAGGATATGATATACTAACGAAGATGACGCGGAATAGATATAATTTCTTCTTCTGCCAAATCCCAATAAGACCACTGGTTTTGAGCTATATGGAGGCCGAATATAGAGTTGACATTCTCTCCAGTTACTACTATAGCATCGTCTTCGTCGAAATGGGACTTATTAGCGATGTTCAGTGGACCCATAATGATGAGAGTCGGTGAACTTGGAGAAGCGCGGTGGTTTGAATATTCAGCTACGTTGAGAAGAAAATGACAGGGCGATGATGCCTGCACCAATTTATCCTTTTCGGTAGCCGCATGTCCGAGTCTTATACCATGGAAACATCCAATGTGGTCCGGAATGGCCTTCCTTGATTTAATACCAGCTATTTCGCTGTGTTAGGAATTCTTCCCGTTCCTTTACACCATCTACTGCCTTATACTAATACTAAATTGTCACTGCCCATCATGAATACCATTATGAATGCCAGAGCCATTATCCACAATTCATATTACTGGCTAGAGCGTCACGCCAGATTGATTTCCCGTGCCACCTCCTCCCGCCCATCGGTGGAGGAAAGTCAATATGCCCAGATTGAGAAGCTCTGCAAGGACAAACAACAATTTTTCAATGTCATAGATTTCTTCGGTATTCGTCCCGGCAGATACGAAGACCATACGCAGTGGGCTCTCGCTGAGGATGAAATATACGAAATACCTACCTTTCTTGGTAATGATTATCTTTGTTTGACTCCTCCAGAATACGAAAAAAAAAAGAACCTAATAATAATAATACTAATATATGCCCAGAACCAATGCTAGATGATTTTGATACTTCGTTTAACTTCAAGAATATGTTGATTCCGTCGCAGGTCAGCATGATCATCACTCTTGCAATCAACCACGCGAAGAAGCGCGAGGCCCGCAGAGTCGCCGCACCTCTTCCAGAAGACGAAGACTACCGGCCCTATAACGATCCCTTGACCCAGATACAAATTAAACGTGGCCAGATAGTCCGCACGTGCTTTCGCTGCAGAGATAAAAAGTACAGAATGAGTGGCATAATGGACTATGTGCTCTGGTACGGAGACAGGGAAGAGCTTGAAATGAATTTGATAATTTTCCACGCGCCAACTCAGGGAGATATTGATCTTCCAATATTGTTTTCTTATATGGGTAAGGAATACAAACGGATCTGTCGTAGCCTATTTGATGCCCCTAGAGATTACTGACTACGTGTAGGTGCAATCCACGGTGCTCGCAAGAGAGCAGGGAGGAATTCTGCCCTCTATGGAATTTATTCTGATAAATCTGACTGGGCTTTTGTGTACTTGGATGAATATGGTCGCGTAAGTGCACTCGATAATCATTCCCGGTCTCTAGTTTAAGTATGGCTAATACTAACGACAGTATACGGTCCGAGTACTGAACTGGACAACATCAGAGCGGGAGATATACACATATATAACTCGCATCGTGGAGGGCGCCATTCATCTTATGCAGACTAATTATGGATCTCACTGGGAGGAAGACAAAACTGCAAGTGAAATTGCTTGCTGTTTTATCGATGATGCCGACTGGGGTGATAAGTCATTACATGCGACAATTAAACCTTCGGTGTTAACAGGTAAGAGAGAATAGGAGAAGTTTGGCACATTTAAGCGTTGTCCAGTCAGAAACATCATGAGGATTTCCATGGTGGTGTTCTCTGTAGTCTTTCAAAATAAGTTACAGCTTTCTAGTGAGAGACTTATAATCCATTTTGGGAGTGTCTCTGAAGTTTTGTTTTCAGGCAGAGAAGAAAGCCGTAGTCGACACGGAAACATCTTGGTGACCCAATATAACCAAGGTTACCATGGCTCGAAGGGAAATAGTGCGTATATACTTCTTGCCATGTACGGTCCAGCTGCTGTACCTTGATGGTTAAGTATCACAATAACTGAACAACATTCCTTTCAAATTACGGCAATACCCTAGCCTCAATACATGTATATACTAGGTCTAATTGCTGTATACTCCGTTCTGAGCCGGAACATCAAATTAAAAAGCACAAGAAAAAGTCCCAACTTCATGTATGCGACCAGCTTTGAATCTCGCAGGCTGACTTCTACGCTTCTCCACCTCTATGAGCACAACTTTGGCCACCCTAGGATGCAAACAGGTAAACATAAACCCAATTGAACATTTGTCCACTTTTTTGCATCACGAGATATCCAGCCGCACTGTGGAACTTACTGTAATTTAAAGATTGCCACTATGCACAGTTGTATACATGGATGGCCTACACGCTTCTCCGTTGCCTATAGGTATATATATATGGTCTGGGAATGGTCCATGTAACTTTGGCCAGAGTGCATGGTACGAGTGGCGAATTAAATCCCAAAATACGAGAGATCTGTCCGTTTCGAAAAATCACACAACTGGAGATTTATGTACAGGTTTCTCCTACCATTACTCTTCAGGGGATTCCACCAGAGATAAATATCGGTCTAAAGGACTCAAGGAAGCCTTTTCTGCACTTGGGTAGCGTTCGTTCATTGGCTATCTTGAACTGTTTCCTCTTTCCAGGATAATTTAACTCCGAAGTTGATCAGTCCAAAGCTTCCCAACGTCCAACCACGATACAGCACAGCTCTATCACGGATTCATAGTAGTAAGGGAAGGGATATCCCGAAGAATATACATTCTCTCCTACCAGAGGAAGCTGGTTGTCCCTGACTGGTGTTTACCTTGCGCGTGTATATACGTCGTAGATCTACTGAACCTGTCGCTGTTACCACTGATCGAGCGACCTAGCGCCGCAGGTTGTCTAGCCAGCCTCCGTCGTACGGTCGATCTTATGGCACGCGAGGATCTGCATAACGGATAGATCCGTTGTGGATTCTTGCATGCCAAAGCTAGACTTTGACCAGCCAATGTCGCCCGATCGTAAGGTCTGAAGCCCACGATCAGTTCAGATATCTTGTCTCCGAGGACGTTCGTCGTCAGAGACTCTATTCTGTCTTAACGACGTGTTCGACTCTACGACATCAGCTGTCCAAAACACCTACATTGTAGCGTCGATCGTTTTCCCTCGCAGGGAATTTCTGCCCAGATAGCTCCACCTTAGAAACCTATATGACAGAGCAATATCTTGCCGTTCTAGAACATATCCGATGTGAAGTATGTAATTCAGGATCAGGTTGGTAGGTCTTCCTATTAGACAGGCATAGTCGGGAGACTTAGTCCTACCCTGACGACGCGTCGTTCATCTGATATCGAGGCGATTCTGTCGTTTCTGAGGGCGCGCCTATTTTAACGGGTCTTCTGGTTCAACGCTTCCTCCCTGCCTGTCCTCTCCAGACTGATGTGACTGTCCTGGTGATCTTCAACCGCTTTTAAAATGGAGGAATGGATGGAGGATGTCCTGCGCAGGGTCCCACAGCGCATTCGTTCATCTCTGAGAGATTTCTTGTTACCATTCAGCGCAAAAACCAAACCAGTCGCTGACATGACGCACTCGGAAGTGCGTGAGTTTTTCCGTCTGACGGACGACTTATCTTTCGACTGGTCGCTCCAACCACACGAGCGGAAGACTGTGCCGCAGTATTTGAGTGAGACCCTCACCTTATGCAGTTTTGTTTATGTGCTAAACATTTGTAGAGTCCATACTAGACGACTATAACCTCTGCATGGCAGGATCACGGGAGAATGAAGCCCTTGTCCGTACCCGTCTCGACGCTATCTTAATGACTACTCTTGCGGCGAAAAAGAAGGGGGAATGGGGCCAGACCTGGGGAGCATCTAGGGAGAGCGTTGCCTCGTACAAATCCCTCCATCTACAATTTGAGACACCGCTCAAATGCCCGGTCATGCACAAGAATAGAGAGATCATCCTCAATGGTAGGGCCGATTATTCGCTGTGGTACGAAACAGTTGACGAGCCCGAGAGTAATATGGTCGTGGTGGAGGCCAAAACTCACGAGGGTGATCGCACTGGAGAATGGCAGACATTGACCTACATGGGTGAGTTGTTATCCCATTATCACGTCCTTGACCAGGTTCGCTGATTATTAGTTAGCTATAATCCACTCAGCCAGGAAGAAAGCGGGTAGATCTGATACCACGATATATGGAGTTGCCACAGACAGCTATCGGTTCATCTTCATGCGTTTAGATAACAATTCAAAAGTAAGACATTCCTTTGCCTAGTGACATGCTAAAGCGTTGGATTAACCATGCTTTTTATATCTAGTGGTCGAGGCTGGAGACCAGATGGGACAATCCTGAAGGGGCTATTACGGTGATTTCGCATCTGCACAAGATAATGGACCATGCTGCAATGCTCTCACCGGTTGCTACGAGACAGTCTGCATCAGAACGGAAGCGACCAATGGAGGACCCCCCGCTCGAGGAGACACCGTCTACAGCCCTAAGGTTGGGCTCGATAGAGGTCAGTGAACCCTTCGATCCATTTCGTGATACAGAATGGTCGTCTGGCAATCACTAGGGTCGTCCAACAGTCTATAGATAGCCCTGAAATGGAAATAGCAATTTCCTGGTTCCTCGAAAATGATAGTAGTTTAATAAAAGGTTCAAGACCGCCAGAAAATCCCTGCTGTTGTATGTTTTCTGTTTTTGTTTCTCTCACTTTTTAATGACGGTTTCTTCTTTGATGAACGTGGCTACTGAACATTGTGGAGAGTTCAATATCAGGAACCTGACAGGACAAGACGTCATGAGCGCTTGTCCCCCCAAAAAAAATATGGCGCCAGTTAAGCCAGGGATGCTAACCGACTGCGAGTACCAGCTGAGTGGAAGTTCAGACGCACTTATTGGTATAGTTGACCGGTTCATGCAGTAGTTGCGACAAACGTAAGTAGCCCTTTGTATCTCTAGAATCGAGTGAGTGGGTGAGCAAGACATACGAGTTGATTGGTATATTGGGATTCTCCGCAATTACCATTCGTAAACAACCTCATGCTGTTGCTAGTCTGGAAACTGCAAAGTCTCTGTATGAGCCACTGTAAGTATGTACTATGCGATATCCTTAGCCTACCTAAGATAAGCCAAGTTGTGCAGGTAACAATCAATGCAGCCACGAGTACTTTCGATCTCCCCCGAATCCCGCTCACATGATCGGCCTTGGACGACGCGGTGTGGCAGAGCGTTAAAGCAGTCAACAAACACACGAGAGATGAGATAAATACTTCTCGGCCTTTTTTTTTTTTTTTACTGAAAACAATTATCAGTCATAATATTCACTATGAGTACAACAACTTCCAAGGAAGATCCCATTGTTATAGTTGGAGCAGGGGTTTTCGGCCTCTCTACAGCCCTGGAGCTATGTCAGCGGGGATACAAGAATGTGACCGTACTCGATCGGATGCTACCACCAGTTCCAGATGGTAGTAGCGTCGATATCTCTCGCATCGTGCGCTATGACTATTCCGATCCGTTTTACATGAAGCTGGCGCGAGAAGCTGTGCAAAGCTGGGGATCGGGTCCATTTCATCCTTACTATTATAACACTGGATTTGTTTTGACCTCAGAGGAGAAAAGCGATGCATTTTTGGAGAAGCTTAAAGGTTTGCTGCGCAGCCAGGGGCAAACTTTCAAGGACTTCCAAACTACGCAGCAACTTATCGACGAATTCCCGCATCTAAAAGATGTGAAGCAAGAATTCACCGGATATATAAATCCAAACGCTGGCTGGGCGGATGCAGCGGGTGCCATCACTGCGCTGGCTGCGAGATGCAGTGAACTTGGAGTATCGTTCGTCACAGGCCCTCGGGGGACAATGACATCGCTCAGGATCGATGATTCCAAAGTAACCGGTGTTCACGTTGCAAACGGACCACCAATTGAGAGCTCGAATGTGATTCTCGCGACGGGAGCTTGGTCTAATCAATACCTGGACCTAACTCATGCAGTCTCATCATCAGCCCAACCGGTTGGGTTTATCCAATTGACACCAGAAGAAGCGGCAGAGATTTCTCGAATGCCAGTGGTTATCAATATGACCTCTGGATTCTTCGTGTTTCCTCCAACTCCACACACAAACCTTCTGAAGGTAGCCCGCCACAGTCACGGATTCGATACATCTATTCAAGTGGATGGGCGGACTATTTCCTCTCCGAAACGCGATGTCAATAATGCTGCGTCTTCCTATCTACCCGACGATGCAGACGAAGCTCTGCGTGAAGGGCTCCGCCAAATCCTTCCCAAGCTAGCAGATAAGCCGTGGGTGCGCCGGAGGTTATGTTGGTATACAGACACTCCCCAAGGCGACTTTGTGGTTGACAACCACCCGACAATCAAGGGTCTGTTTATTGCAATTGGAGGTGCCGGCCAGTAAGTACATGGATGCCCATCACCACAGCCAAGACCTAACGTTCGTCCAGTGGATTCAAGTTCCTTCCTATTCTTGGACAGTATATTGCCGACTGCTTCGAGGATAAAGCGTCCCCGGAGGTGAGACAGAAATGGAGACTGGAAAAGAGCAGTCAGACTACAGGACCGATGGTTTGCAATGACGGAAGTCGACGCGGTCCTGCGCGCAGGCTGTTGACTGCACAAGAGCAAGCGAAGTTGTAGAGAATGCACATCTAGTGGGCATGTATGAGAGAAGATATATACTTTCCAAGACGCCTAAGCGTGGGGATCAGTACAACAACCAAACCTTCTCATTCAATATAGACATCTTCTATTATTTCTTCTTCAATTGTGAGGTCCTGACTAGATCCTTCACTCGCTTTTTGAGTAGGTAGTCTTCTATTGTAGTACAGTATCACTTAGTAGCAGACAGTTGTCCGATTCTAACCTGTAGTGAAATTTTAAGCCCCTGTTTCTGACCTGCCTGTGGACTAAGAACACACACTGACGGTGCAAGGTCATGCTGTGGATTCAACTATCGGAAACTGACTGCAGCATCTCTGGTCAATCGAAAGGTCCACAACAACTGGATATGGACTTAAGCGCGCTGCGCCTATGTGACTTTTCACTTTTCTGGTTCCGCAATCTATGATAGTGTCCGTTTTTCACCCTCACAAGCCCTGTCATCTTATTGTGCCCAGTGGCTTGCCCGAACTACGAACAGTGGCTTAATCGGAGAGTATGGTTGAAGCTACAGTCGGGAAAATGATAATAGTAGCGCCCAGGACATCCGAAGTGGAACTGGATCCTAATCTAAAAGGATCTGGAAAATGGGCACTGAGGCTTTGCTCGTCAATTTGTGATCTCCAGGTCTCATGTGACCGAACTAACACGGTTGAAGTACTTACTTAGCTGATCGCCTTGATCACTTCCTGGATATGAGTCGATGGTAGAAGCTGCTGAGCGTACAACCGCCAGCCGTTCCCAAGCTCTCGAACTTTATCCAGATACATCCAAATTCTACTACTTTCAGTGCAAATGGAGGATCTTTATAACTCAATCACCGATGGCAGAGATGATGACGCCATCGAATTGCTTGATCGCGATGTCCCCATGAGCATGAACCACTTTGCCCTTGCTACACGAATGAAACGTTACAAGATCGTTGACGATTTCATTCAGCGCGGTTGGGATATCGATACACACGTCGATAGTCTAACGCCCTCGTGCCTTGTGTAAGCAGCAACTCTCTCGATTTGCAGCTTGGCGGATCTAATGAAATACAGGTATACATTCGACGACATCAAGCTGCTGAGATGGTTTTTGGACCGTGGCGCCAGTCCAGACAAAAGATGCCCCATCCGAGATTACACTCCACTGTCCTGTGCTGTTCAACACGCGTCGTTTGAAGTAATTCAACTCCTCTTCCAACACGGTGGATCAATTGAGCATGGACAACTGCTGCATTATGCTTCGTTGAGATCACATCCAGACAACCTTGAAGTCCTGAAATATATATATGACAAGAACCCGAATTTCAATGCGACCATTATCAACAAGCTTCTCGATGAAAATTCGCCTCGAGATTTCGCACATAACTACAGGGCTGGACTTGGGACACCGCTCCATTTCGCCGCTTTACAGGGCTCTTTGGAATGTGTAAGATTCCTAGTGGAGAAAGGGGGCGATCCTTGGATACAGGATCCGTACCGTAAGACTGCATTAAGTATCGCTACTTACGCAAACAATGAACCAGTTATTACGTTCTTGAAAAGTCTCAAGGACCATGAATAGAGACAATATCCTCGCCGTACGCAGGCAGCAGCAGGTATAGTGGGTGGTTTGACATATCTTGGATATATCTAGTCGCCATTCAATGGGTGATTCCCACCACTATGGCGTCTCCCAAGATAGAGCAGATATTGAATAATCAGATTATGATTTGTTATTTCTGTTATCAGTGCTATTAGATGAGCAGTCTAGAATACGTTTACATAGCCGCACCTCCCATGTCAATATCCTACCAGGTTTGAGCTTTTAATTGCCTCCTAACGTCAGGTGGGCTCTCAGATATAAATATCGAGAACTGCCCCTGTCCTTGTTTATTTATCTTGGGTCCTGATATGATTAAAACTTTATTACACTAAGGTTATGGAACAGCACGCAGATATCTGATTCCGGATAGTGAGTTTTCTAGAGCATGTAAGTAGCGATGTAGATAAAGCTTTATTTAAGCTTTCCCTCGTTAGAAATACAAGCTGCTTAACATCTGAACATCTTCAGTTTAAGCCCTTCAGATAGAACAATAAGTCAACTTCACCCCGAACAAGAGATCATACATCGAACCAATCACCATAACTATCAACGCTCTCTAGTTCTCAATACAATGATTGGATATGTATTCACGCAGTCCGTGTCCCGAGACCTGCGCTCATGTGACCGGCCTCCGGGACAATCTCCGCTGCAAGATGCTTGATAAGAAACACTCAACACTCAAAATACTCCACGATCTCGAATATCGAGACCTTCCTTTGAGTCACACGAGCAGTTACCCTAAAGACACGTCATATACATATATCTTGTGGAGCATCAGTTGAGTCTCGAATCCTCCTGGACCGGTCTCTAACTCATTAGGATACGCTTTCCTAATCTGGGATTCGTACCCGGTGGATCAGCGTCGACCCCCGCATCAACAGACCAGATTGTATCGCATCTAGCTATTTATTATTATCGTGATCCATGCATTGCGATTGCAGAATTTAGGGTCGTAAAAAAACAACGTATAACCAACCACTCCATCATGGGGTTGATTCCAGAACAACACGTCATCCCGCCAAACAAGTATGCATTGAATAGTTCATTCCCGGTCCTCATTTACCGCGATGCGTTACCGTTGCCCTTATCGGAGGAGAAAACAACAGAGTTCCTAGAGGCGAATGAGTGGGAGAAACGCGGGGTATGGGGCCATATCCCTGTGAGACATTTCCATCCGAATACACATGAGTGTTATGGTATGTCTGTCTGTCTGTCTGTCTGTTTTTGTATGTATGTACAATGGTGTCGAATGCTTGCTTATGATGGGACACGATAGGTGTATTTCAGGGTGAATCCAGACTTCTTTTAGGCTGCGGACAGAGCGATGAAGATGGAGGTCTTGAGGTCGACGTCTATGCTGGAGATGTAATCGTCCTGCCGGCGGGAACTGCGCATTGTTGTCTTCAGAGCACCAAGGATTATCGGTACATCGGCGTTTACCCCAAGGTTCGTAACGACTATGGCTCGAGGGCACTGCTTACCTTTCATGTACTGTACATCGCGACTGATTGACTATCGCAGGAGTGCCCGCGTTGGCGCAATGAGCTTGGAAAGGATCCACTCGATGTAGAGGGTCTTCGAAATGAAATATCTTCGGTCCCCATACCGAACCATGATCCTGTGTTAGGGAAGGATGGTGCACTGGTGACCTTGTGGAAGTCTTCATGAAAATTCGTAATATGGATAGTTATTAGTGCATATATTCTATCTGCCTGGTACTATAAATTTCCTGTGTCCCAAAACCCTAGATACGGACTAGAGTGATCCTGTAGCGGGAAGAAAGGGTCATGTGTGATATCCATGATCGAGACATTCCCCAAGAATGCCGGTCCTTGCCAGCTTGCAATATCCGACTGATGAAGCTGCGACGGATGTTGGGCTACTGACGGCTGTCTAGATAGTCTATCTTCCGTGTTTTCTGAGTTACTGCTTGTGTGATTTGCCCGAGCACGGTTTCGGGACATGGCGCGATCAGAATAAGGGGGCAGCTCTTGTCCCCCATTGGAAGTGTCAGCCTCGGCTGTAGGTCGATGGAATATCTGTGTCTCGACAGTTTGTTCATCGTCAGATTCGTTATTCTGGTCTTGTACAAGTGATGGATCGAAAAGTCCCCTGCCAGGTCTGTGAGAGCCTCTATGAGGGCATGTATAATCAAGAATATCCCACATCAATGCTGTCTTGATCGACACAGTCCTACAGCTAGCATCGTGTGCTGCAGACTGCCCGCCGGAACCTAACGCTGATTGAATAAGGGTGTCTAAGCGTTCATACTATATCTTGTATCAGTTTTGTCAGGTCTAGAGGGTTGTGTGGTATACGAACCATCGAATGGCAGAGTGGCCAGACAATGCCCAAGTCGCTTATAAATGTCATGCACTTTGATAACTTTGTCTGTGCCGAGGTCCGGACACGGCTATCGGCTGCACGACAGTAATAAAGGTGTATAGTTGCCGAAACCGCAGCAGTATGTGCAATGAATGGATCGGACACTGGGTATTCCTTTTCAGTTACCATTTCAATCAATCGGACAATCCACGTCGAATGAAGCAGGGCCAGCTCTGAAGACGTCTTCCAGAAGGTATTGGGTACTGCAAGCTGGATAGATTGATGCGGGCGTGCCGAATATAAGAAGGGATGGTTTAGGACGCTATGAATGGCATGATATGCGAATTGCAAGTACAGCCACGGACTCCAGAATTCCCGGTTGCGATGGAGTTCATCTCGAGAACGCTCAGAGAAGCGAGCCGCGTCGTATCGATAATGTGTCGGAAAATTCGTCTCAAGGTCCATTAGATGAGCTCCAATAACGGCGTAACCTGAATCTGGCGACCAAGGGGGCTTCAAGTTGCCATCAGCACAGCGTGCGACGTAATCCCGTACCTCCTTCCATAATGATGACTGCTGAACCATATATGTCCATATCCCTCCCCGTTGAGATTCGTGTTCACCTAATGTCTCTCTGGGTGTCAAGGGTGGAGGTTTACTGGATTCGTAGAACGGATCTTGTTTCGATCCAACGTACTTCGGTTTGTTTATGTCCTCCAACATATTCAAGGCCATAGACCTTCGTGAGTAGAGTTGGTTCAACAGGTGGATGCTGTAGTACACTCGTCTCTTAGATTCGAGTATGGATTGAGCATCTTCTTGATTTGTCTCGATGTCCATATTCGAGTTTCGAATCAGAGAGTTAACGAGGTCGATATGAAGCCACGCCAGATGCGTGTCCAACGCTGTAAACTGTCAGCACTTTCCGTGCCGAGTTTCGCCAAAATAACTCACCAACAAAATTAGCTAGAGCAAGCAGACAGAGGCTCTGGATGGTTGTAAGTTTGACTGTACCCTGGGCAATCCTGAACATGATAAGGCCTCTCGCGATCTCGCCGTATTTATGAGCGAATACCTGAGACTGTCCATCAAAGTATGCATGATTTGAGTATCGAGCCGCAAGTGCCAGTAACGAAAATATAAGCTCTTCGGTGCAGTTGACAAGAGATGGGATATCATTATCGTCGAAGAGCCATAGCGGTTGTCGATGACAGTATGTAAAGTATTGTTGCACCACGTCAAAGACAACGTCTCTTGGGGGTAACGAATCGGAACTACAGTCATGAGTCTTCGATAAATATCTTATTGAGAGATATCTTACTTTGATGATGCCGCAGTTCCAGGCATTTGGTGCGCTGGTGATTCCGGTGTTGTCTGATGACTGAACGATCTCCTTGTGTTTGATTGAGGTGTTCTACCTCGAACCGAAGGCTGTGGGCTGTATTATGGTTACCTATATGTTCAATATAGATAGAGTTATAGTTCACATACATTGCTCTCTCTAACATGAGCTGCATCTTTTCCTCCAGCTGTGCCAGCCGCCCTTCCTTGTCCGAGTCAGTTCGTTCTTTAGATGACATTAGCAGACATACCATGTCTAGCTGGCCACCCAACGGTTGCCGCTGGTCAGATTGAGAGCTGGTGCCTGCATAATTGCAAACTTGATACAGTCTTGTGCAGGTTGAGCAAGATGGTCGTTCCCCTGGACACCGCGTCTTCTTCCTCCTGTATGGATTAGTGGACATCCATGGCTGCAGATATATTTAATCTTCTCACCTGCAATTCTCACAGGCCTGGTGCATGCGTTTGGCTACGCGGGATCTATTTGATAATGACATGATGGCCGATCATGATCCTTCTCTAATCAACACTATCTTGTTATCGCGTTGTAGGTTGGCGGGCGGGGTTGGTAGGTACTACCTTAGGATCGCCTGTCAATGCGGTTCACGTAATCAACTTGAGGCGAGCCATAGCGAGTTGAATCAACGGATTATTGATAAAATCAAGCTCGAAGCTGTACTGCTTGTACAGGACATTTTTAGAGGAGGCAATCTGACAGAGGAAGTGCATGCGGAGGTTGGCGACCTTGGAACGGTGGACTTGCTGGGCCGCTCACTTACGATACGGCATCGTCGGCTCAGATACGGTATTTACCGGAGAATTACCTAACTTACCAGTAGTCAACACTACAGCTGCATCTACACCTATTCTGCATGCTGCTTGATCGATGGAATTTTGTACTCTTCGCTATTATACCTACATCTCCAGGCTATGAGAAACCAGTTATAAATGTGATTAAAAGTCCTTGACGGTCGATATGTTACCAAGCACAACAGATTTTATTATTCGACTTCGTGGCTACCAGGCCAGCTGCGCAGCTTTCTCTGGCTCACAAGCAAGGCCGGAGCAAAACGCGATATCTTCATCAGTAGCTTGCAGTCCTGCCAAGGGTTGACTAGCCGGCCAGATTTCCCGGTTCTCTACTGCCTCCTGTTCCCGATGCTCTTTCACAACTTTCCGAACGACGCTCTGAAAATATAGAGGACCCTTTTCTAATTCAGGATGAAGCTGCCCGTTAACGAAAACCCCTGCCTTCAAATTTCTCTGTGTGTTGTTGCACAAGATTTTATCTTCATTCAGCACGCGCTTGAAGAATGAATCGACGTGCTCGAATTCTTCATCAGTAGCGTCCTTATGACGATACACTTCATACTCCATCGAAACAGTTGTCACTGACGTGGGAACACATCGCATGAGATAGAAGAAATGCGGTCTGTATAATTGTCAGTGCACATAACACAAACATGATCTACCTCATCTACTTACGAAACAGTCATGCAGGAATTTGGGAAATAATAGGTGCTGGCAACCTTGACATCCTCGGACTCTTTAATACCAGCTTTCGGTCTGGAGAAGTGCTGGATATGCCCGCCTTTGGGTTCGACATAATAGTACGAGAGATCCGCTATATTCGCAACATCTGGATGTGCAACTGTGCAATGGTAGCACTCATTGTAATTGTCGGCGAGGGTTTTCCAGTTATAGTCGCCTTTCATCTCCCACGTGTGATCGAATCTGTACTGGCTGAAATCAAAATTTCGGAACCTCTCTTGTCTATCCACCCCAAGAAAATCATCATTCCATGCAACAGTCGGTGTTGATGATGCGTCTAGGTTCACCCAGACGAAACCACAAGCATCGACGTGAACATGGATTGGCAACAGTCCGTGGTTCTCCCTTTGGAAGCCTGGGACGTCTTCAAATCGAGGCGCTTTCGCAAGCTTTCCATTTATCCCATATGACCAGCCGTGGTACTTGCAAGCAAAGATTCTAGCGTTCCCTTGGTCTTCAGTCACGACTGGATACGCCCGATGGCGACAGACGTTGTGGAAACCATTCAGGTTGCCATCGCGATCAAGACAGAGGACAAAAGAAAAGCCTGCTTCTTCAAATCGAAGGAAATCTCCCGGCTTGGTGAATCTCAATTTATGCGTGATGAACAACCATTTCTTGGAAAATATGGCGCGTCTCTCCAGCTCATACATCTGCGGAGAGCGGTACCAAGAGGCTGGCAGAGCTCTCAGTTGTGCATCACTTGATTCTGGGGTTATAGGAGAGCTTTTCTCTCCTATATTAAGCCCTCCATAGCCAAAGAATGATTTTACCGTGGAGACCATGATATAAAGATGAGAATAAACGTGATTAGAGGTTAGCTGGAGAGAGAATTTGTTCAGGAAGAGAGGACTAAGGCCACTATAGATAAAAACGATGAGATTGAAATATCCGGGTGACTATAGCCGTAGCTACCACATCATTACAATGCATTGTCCCATCCATTACTGCTGATATAGATGCCGTATCCTCTCACCGGCCCCACCCGGACGCAACTCGGACAACCCCGTTCCCGGAACACATGAAGCTACTAAGTACTTAGTTAGTACCTGCGACGGGAGGAGACGGACCGCATATCCAAGGTCTCATCACAAGCTGTCAAACAAGATAGTCAATATAGACTTCACGAATAAGAATACATTGATATGCCTGGGTGTGTCTTGCGTTGTTTCCGCGTCATGGGTCAACGGGCGTATCTGGATCTATCTCCGGTCATGTGAGCGGAGGAGCTCCGGTGCCTGTACAACTCGGCCATGCAGGTGGATAGATTAGTGTATGAAGTTGATAGTCATGTCTGGGAGAGATTATCTGTGGTGCCGCTTTTGGGATTGACAACGATAACCCAGTGTAATCACGTATTTCCCCTCCCTCTTTGATTACTCCCTCGCTTTCTCACAGATACCACACATTCGTCTCACCAAAGAGAGAACGAGGATTATTCGGCGATATCTTCCAAATATGGCAGGGGAGTATACATCTGAACGCTTTGGTCAAGCCCAAAAACCGTTGAGATGTATCATTATAGGAGCAGGGTCAGTAGAATATCAACCCCCGACTGCAGCGATGATGAACTAACATCACATAACATATACTTCAGAGTATCAGGAATTTTGATGGGTATAATAGACTCTGTTTTTAGTCACAAAATGGATACTGATATCAACTCTAGCCTACAAGCTCCGAGAAGCTTTCAGTGACCGAGTTGACATACAGATTTTCGAAAAGAACGACGACGTAGGGGGCACATGGCTAGAAAACCGGTATCCAGGTCAGACTGAGACCTAGTGATCTTTTCTGCCCTTTGACTGATATCTTTGAAGGGTGTGCATGTGACGTCCCCAGTCATATTTACCAATATACCTTCTGTCCAAACCCATATTGGTCAAAAGTGTAAGTCGCTGTCCAGATATGGCTACAGATTCACTGACAAGATCAGTTATGTCTCTTCGTCAGAGATACAAACATACCTGAAAGCTGTTGTTTCACATTACGGCATTGATGCTTATATCCAATTCAACAGCAAAGTGGAACGTGCGGTATGGGAGGAGCATCGTTCTCAGTGGTCAGTCTCCGTTGAGGGGAAAGGGGTATTCGAATGCGATGTCCTCGTGAACGCGGGAGGAATTCTCAATAATCCCAAATTTCCCAGTCTCAACAACCTGAATAGCTTCAAGGGTAAATTAGCTCATACAGCCGCATGGGATGACACCATTGATGCCAAGGACAAAAGAGTGGCTATTGTGGGCGCTGGCGCAAGCGCTATACAAACGCTTCCGGAAATACAGTCAATTGCTTCGCACGTTGACATATACATTCGCACGCCATCTTGGATTACAGGACCATTTGGTAGTAAGCTCCAGGGTGAACAGAATCATACTTACACCGAGGCAGAAAAAGAACGATTCCGGGATGATCTGGAGTACTACATGCGCGTCCGGAAGGATATGGAGGCATCCTTCACCGGCATGCATCGTAATTTCTTCAAAGGCAGTAACGAACAGAGACAATGGAGAACAAAGCTCGAGACACATATGCGCGAGTTGATCCATTCTGAGCACTTGCAGCAGAATCTTATCCCTTCTTTTGAAGCTGGCTGTCGACGCACAAGTCCTGGCGAGCGCTACCTTGCAGCGCTGCAGAAAGATAACGTTGAGCCCGTATTTACACCCATCCAAGAAATTACACCAAGCGGTATACGCGACTGCAATGGAGTTGAGAGGGCTGTCGACATCATTGTTGCTGCAACTGGATTCGACACATCTTTTCGCCCACGCTTCCCAATTATCGGCCGAAATGGTATTGACTTACGCGAGTTGTGGAAGGATGACCCAACCTCATACTGCGGACTGGCTGTCAGCGGATTTCCAAACTACCTCATCTTCTTGGGTCCCAACACGCCAATCGCTAATGGGAGTCTTATGGGCTCATTGGAAGCAACAGCAGACTATTTTATCCGCGTGCTTCGCAAAACGATCACTCAACATGTGGCGTCCTTCGATATCCGCGCTGATGTCCAGTCTGATTTCAATGCCCATACGCAAGATTTCATGCGCCACATGGTGTGGACGGGGTCTTGTCGGTCATGGTACAAGACCGCAGAGGGAAAAATAACTGCTGTCTGGCCAGGGAGTGGTCTGCATTATCGAGAGTTCCTTCAGAGCGACCGCTGGGAAGATTGGAATTGGCAGTACACGAAGAATCGATTTGAGTACTGGGGTCTAGGACTTGCAAGTATAGAGACCTCTGGTGACAAAGATAAGGATCTCAGTTACTACATTCAGTCACATCCGAACCTACCAAAGGAGGCTTTGGAAAGAGTTGCTCGTGGCAGCTACATTTGCAGTGATAGTGAGACAGATGATAGCTTGGGGGAACAGATGCTGAAAGGCATCGTGTCCTCCCCAGATGCAGGAGCAGCATCAAGTCAGGCGTCAGACATATCGTGGGAAGAAGACGGTGCTAAGGAAACGGCTCCCAGAAAAATCTTCGCTGCCACACAGCTGGTGTCGGAAATAGATGCTATACATCTATAGCCTTGATAGAGAAATATTAGTTTGATTGGAGCTCGGAGACAAACGTGAGCTGCAGCCCGCTTCCGCAAGCTGCCCCATCTCAGGCCCTTTCACATCGTACTGTACTGAAGACAAGGTCTGTAGGGCATTCGATCGCATGAGTAGCGCTTTGAATACAGATAGAGGGAGTTTTGCAACGCAGTTTTGGCATCGGCATATCCCCTATACGGGTAAGGTTTGCGCCTTGGCATGAAGATACGCCAACCTCTTGCAGATAGTTCGCCGAACTCCACTAACGCCAAAGCCTTCACGTCGCTGACGCGTTACGCGGTGCAGGAGAATGTGATCACGTACTGTACATTCTTCGGTAGGAGATCGCGACCGATTATTATTATAGAATTGCTGCTCGTCATCAGAAAGATCGCAGGAGGGTAGAAATGAGCCGGCCAATAACCATATTGAAGTCTGACACACCAAATTCCTACGCCAACCGTCGGTATCACGAACTAACATATTCCATCTAGCAGTCCTTTACCTACGTTTCGCGATAGCTCTGGCCTGCTGCAACTAGGACCTTCAAACCGAAGGCAACGTGTTTATTTCTCGGAGGAAGAAGAGGTGCAGATTATCCGTTGGTTACTGAGTCGACGCCACGAGTATGCCGAGAAAAGAGTTCCGCGCGCAGAATTTTGGGAAAGATGTGGCAACTGGATGCAGCAACAGTTCGGAAGAGCTTATGCTCGTGTCGATCGGTCAATTGGGCAAATAGAGAAGAGGAGAAGACGTGAAATCGATGCTGCAATCCAAGCTTCAGGTGTTGCTGCGTCAGACACACATTGGAAGCAAGCGGTGGATAGTTGGATCGAATTTATCGACAAACTAAAGCAAACCGAACGCAAGGAGAGAGAGGAGCGGTTTGCTGCTAGACAAAATAATATCCATCGGGGTCCACGGGGAGGCAGGAGGGGGAGGAAGAGGCGACGAACTGAAGAATTGGACTCGCAGTCTCCTACACCAGAATCCTCACCGTCACCTGAACCGCCTAGTAGTAGGAGCTCCTCGAGATCTTTTAGACAAGCTCAGACTGCAATCACGGCGCAGAATCTCCCTCTTATCCTGTCATCATTTTCATCCAGCTTCGTGAAAAGTATGGAACCAATGGTTCGGCACATGCAGGAGGCTCGGAGCCAGGATATCCAGGAGCTCAAACAGGAGTTTAAGAATCAAAACGAGGTTCTAGGAAGACGGTTGGAACAGCTATTTTCCGCGCGTTTTGATCGCCTAGAGGGTCGGCTAGAGGGTCAGCTTGAAGAGTTCCAAAATACGATGAAGGATCAGCTTGCAGAGTATCAAAATACGATGCAGCGTCGGGTTGCAGAGATTCAGGATACGCTGCAGGGTATAATGGAGATTTTAAAGAATAGGCAGAAGAATATTTGATTTGGTAGCAATAACGGCCTCATTCAGCTCCTGTACCTTGAGTATACTGCAGTAATTGCCTCTTACCTGATTTAGCCAGCGTTGGGGAAGCGGGACAGAGAACGGAAGCTTAGATGTAGCCGCTATCATTGAGCAATCTCGCCAAGGAGTCAAGGACTCTATAGAATCATAGATCATCATTTCTCTGCCCGAGATAGGCAACCGTAATCTCTCCACAGCTACACTCAGCGAATCGACATTGAATTCCACTGCATCGCGGCAAGCCGGAACCGCGCCTGAATCCGCCTCCACGCGGGGAGTTTGCGCCTCGGGTCTGGGGCACGGGTCAGCTAAGGATAAGCGTGCTGCGGTGGTAATTTATGAGACTAGTTCATGACTACTATTTCCAGGAACGGTATTTTTGACACGGATCTTGGACACTTTCCGCCATGAAATTTTGAGTGGTCAACTGCTCAGACCGGCTATCTGTTTATGGATACATGCCCGAGAAATGATTCAATCCAGGGGAATGAGAAGGAGGTACGGTCCCAACATAGCAGCACGCCACTGGTACTCACAAGTGGCCGCCCTCTTTCTTTGCAGAGATGTACTTTGTCCGTGGTATGTTTCAGCTTACATGGTCCTCCGATTTCCAAGCTTGTAGTCAAAGCATGGATGGACTGTGGAGGATGTGCGTCGGCAGTAATTGCTATGGAATAGTACTAAAAACCTGTGGAGATGATTGTTCCTCTCAAGCGGAGGCGGCGTCTCCTAATGTGATCTCTAACTTTTTCAAGTAGAACCTCTGGGGATAAGAGCGAATGGACTTTGGTAACGTAGGATAGACGGCGACTGCGAAGCCCATAGTTACTCTGTACAAGGCTCTGCGAGCCTTCGATGATTTAAGTCCATATCCTTTCCGGACATTTGGTGGAAGCATTTCGCTCGTTAGAACCTGCAGAAATGGTTTCATAAGTCGTATCCAACCGGGTAACCTTTTGAAGTTGAGGACTAGATCCTTCTCTAGTCCTCTGAAGGGGCAATCACGTATGTTCACAATAGTATCATCCCAGTACGTCCAGAACTTCTGACGATCCTTTGGCCACAGCTCTGGAGGAATGTTGAGTGCGCTGACTAGCAGAGTATATTCTTGGTAGACTCGCTCCGCGGTGCGGTAGTCGACTCTCCCATATATCCTCTGGTATATATCCGTAGCAGTTGCATAGAGGGTAGCGGTAACCCAGAGACGGAATATAGGATCGCTGCCATTCAGAAGATGTCCGCCGCGATTAAGCATGTCTAAGAGGGACTTTCTCTGTGCCTTGCTGCCAAATGTCAAGCAGAAGATGTAGCTTGTCGTCGTCTGAATATTTTCCAGGAGATGGACTGCCAGATCCTCGCTCGCTTGTGGCTCCTTGATGACGCCTGGTATGGCTGCTTGTAGCAGGATCGCGACCCCTCCACCCATGAAAAGAATACCTTCTTGCAGTATGTCAGGGAGCTCCTGCATCTTGCTGAGAGCCTCCAGCAAATCCGAATGAGAAGACATAGAAGGATTGCTGTTGATATCCACATCAGGCTTTTCCATCATCTCTTTTGTCGTCGTTTCTTCCATTTTACTCGCCATCTTGTCACGGCCTTTCCGCTGTAAGAAGCTGGATTCGAGTTCTCGTGTGGTGCTCAGTGATCGAAGTTGCAGATGGGACAGAAGTAAATGCAGAACAAGAAGCAGGAGAATCAGGTCAGTAACGAGCTAATGGTGCTTAGTCGCTCGCAAATGCGATTTGATGCCAAGCTGAAGTATTTAGGCCGATCTTAACTGAACGCTCATAACAAGCAATCGAGTGTTAGTATGAAAGAAAATAGCCCGACCGTGTGAACATTGTCCAGGAAAGGACGATCCCTCCGCCTTCTTCGCAGATACAGCATTGGTTCCTGGCCCATAGCTTTGTCCTTTCCCTTGCAATCCAACATGGATTATGGATAACCTGTTCTCCAGCGCGGATGGATGACCCGAAGATCTACTCCGTAGAGGTGGAGAACTTCAGCGATGTTGGGAACAAACAAATAGGATTCCTTTTCTAATCAAGCAGGAGTTCGATTGCTGCTATTGCCTAGTCCAAGCTCCGGTCGAGTACCGGCGCCGTTAGGGCGGCCAAGTGTGTGCTGATCTTCGTTTCCGCTTCTTGTGACAATGCGTGAAAAATTACAGAGTACAACCTTACTTATCCCAACCTGCCCAAAATATAAGAAGATGACTGGCAGATTTCTTGAAGGCGGAAGGCGCCCCGCGAGATTAGTCTCAGAGCTTACTGCAGATACTGATGGGGGCGTAACCATTTTAAAAGAGCGGGCGCTCGTCCCCAGATCTTGTGCATGTTTACTATAACTACCCCAGAAAAGTCTGTCCCGACTCCCCAGGGTCATTCTGACAACGATCGCGCCAAAGTCCATGCTGGTCATGATTCTGTAGCGCCTTTGCCTCTTGAATATCAGGTCCTTGGACGTTTGTCATCATGAGCTCCCACGAAAAGGACGACAGCAAGGCATATACGAAAGACAAAGAGTCCAAATATGTCATTGGCGCAAACCGGGGCCCGTTAGCAGCTACTCTCGGGGATAAAGGTATGAAGGGCCACAGAAAAGATCTTATTCTGCTCCCCATCGCACTGACGCCGTCACAGAAAGCGAGGTTGCGGGGGCCGCATACGTAGAAGGTGCTGATGGCACGTCTACTCATGCCAAAGGGAAAAAGATCAAGCGCCATCTCCGCCGCTTCTGGTTTTGCTATGTCCTGCTTGCAATAGTACTGGCTGCAATACTTCTGCCTATCCTGTGAGTGTCGCCCTTGTCCATGACCATTCTTTTGCAATCCTGACATTGGAATAAGATTTGTTTTTATTGTCCCCGCCATTGCACAAGATGTACTTGATAAATCGAAGCTCGTGATCACAGAAGCGCATATCATGCAACCTCGACCAGACTCTGTGGTACTGACCATGCTGTCTGCTCTAAATCTTGCTGGGTTCTCAGTTTACATGGATGCCATGACTCTCGGTCTCTTTGTTCCGCAAGTTGGCCCTAGCCCATTCGTCAACCTGTACCTACCAGCCACGAAGGTGCATGGGAATACCACACTTGGTGTTTCTAATCAATTCACGCCGATCATAAACCATACAGGCTGGCAGGCGTTCGTGGATAATGCTGTGAACCTTGATGTAGGCGTGGTGGGGATGGAAGGCAAATCAACAGTGCATATGGGGAAGCTACATGCTAACTTGAATATGTACAAAGAGGTCCCATCAAATGGTAGGAACAGATATTGCCACAAGGCTCCCGCGAGCACCATTCTGACTATCGCACCTAGCTCTCAATCAGTTCAAAGGATTTGCAATCGAAGACTCCAGATTGCTCCTGCCACCCGAGGCTGACGGTACGAATCTTCTCGCCAATGCTTCATTGCCCAACCCGTCAGTAATGACGCTGGAGATTGTAAGTACTCGTGTTCTCGCTATCCATGGAGCGACTGTAAGGCTTACAATGCCCAGGGAAATACAACCTTAAACTTGCTGAGCGGGGATTTGGTGATCGGAAACGCTACGATAAACGACCTTGTTATCCGGCCCGGCAATAACAGTGCACCTGTTCGTGGCTTTTTAGATCTGCACAAGATCATACAGAATCTATCTAGTATCCTGCAGACTCAGCGGAGTGCGATTCAGAATGGCTATATCGAACTCACTTCTATCGGGACAGGCGTCACTTACGAGGGCGTTACTGTTCCCTATTACGAGAAGGTGCTGAAAAATCTCACTCTTAAGGCACAGGTACCCATCGCGGGATTAATTATCAACACAATCCACGGGATAAACCAGAGGAATGGATCCCATCTCCTGTCGTCATTAAACTTGACGGATAGTTTGGGTGACGGTAGCGCTGATTCGCTCAAATCACTCAATCACACGAAGCTGGTGGACAAACTAATAGAAAATTATGGGAAGCTGTGATGGAAATTGGGAGCTTTTACGTGATTCACGACTGGTTTATGACCGTACGTACATGCTTTATGTGAGTACATAGACTATTTTGAGGGGCTGAGGTGGTTCAGTGCCTGTAATCTCTAATATACGCCGATAGCACAAATCATGAGACATATTTTGTTTAAGCTGACCTCACTAATTCTTTGCTGGTATGCTGCATGGTTCATCCTGCGGCGGATTAAAACAGTATGCCGTAGCTATATCTTGAGTCGTGTCGAGCGTCTTCATTTACACATAGACCCCTCTACCGTCAAGTCATATAAAGTGCAATGGCGCTCGAGTAGGCAGAGTCAACATCTGAAGTAACAGACGCGATGTTGCTAGCATTTGTCGCAGTCACTTTCTTTTCCAACGCGCGAGCAAGTTGATCCGTGAGAGTACGCAGTGACTCCAACCGGGCGAATGCCACGCCACCTTGGTTAGCAGATACGAGTTTCGAATGCTATATACGTTAGCACTTATGTCCTAGCAGATGATAATAAGATAGGATGCAGAATACCCACTTTTGCGCTTATATCGTTCAAGGATCTAAGAATCACAGGTTCGAGCGCAACAGATGCTTCTGTGACAGTGACGCTATCAGTTGGGTCGAACGTAGCAGACTTGTTTGTGTCGAGTATGGTCTTGTTCAGGTCTCTCATGATGGTCCATGTGCTGTCTGAGAGAGGAATGGTATCGGAGCGACTACCATCGAAGTTCAGTATATTTGAGTCTAGAAGTGCGAGGTTTTTGCTGATAGTATCCAGATCGGAGAGGACTGTGGCAGCTTCGCGCTTGAAAAGAGGTGCGCTGAAAGAAACCCCGATCATGAGACTAGCCACTATGGCTTGGAATAGTTGGCATGCCACCATTTTGTTTGGTATGATACCATGAAAATGGAATGGATGGAATTTTTCAAGTCTGCGTGAGGAGAGGAGGAAAGAAGCAGTATGTTGTTGATAAACCAACCTCTCTCTTCGAGGGGCTCGATGTTAAAATACCTAGCCATGGACAACCAAATGCCCGCTAGGGAAGAAGAAAGATTTACTACATACGTACGTTTGATGAGTAACAACAGACAATGATGACCACTTCTACAGTGCCTCCGTCGCACAAATAGTTGGATCACTGTCATCACTTCGTTTCCATTTTCAGGGTCCTACGCCGTCGAAGACCATCCCAGATGGACAATCTATTCCCTATCGAGAAACTCACCCATCATGATTATTTTCCTTTGTCACCAAAGTATATCAATCGACCTTGTGATTGGACGGGCATGATCCGAAGGAAAGATCGCCCTGCATATACGTCCAAGTGAGAGCGATGGCAGTTCCAGGGCTATGAGTATACGTTATTTATCGCTGGCATTATACCTTACTGGTAGCTCGACGAGGCCCTCCAGCTCAAGGAGGCGGGACTTTCAGATACTTCCTTTGTCAGCATGCAGAAGTTATTCACTGACTACTTCAGGGAGCTCCAATAAAGCAAATCAGTCAGCGGGGTAGACGGATTTTCTAATGTGTGAGGAGCCTGTGCCGCGAGGACAAACCCGGTCCACGGAGGTGTAGGTAGACGAAGTCGAAGTTCGGGGATGTATAGAAGAAAGTTATAAGGAATAAGATGACTTGAGAATATTTATCTCCATAGCTGGATTCAACTGAACAAAAGTAGTAAACTAAAAGGTGAAGGGATTGATGAAAGGCCTTGTCACGTCAGCCTGATGTTGCCAGGTTGCAGATCCAGGAGGACAATGGTGAAATGGATAGGGTATGTACACCTTCGCAATGTGTGACAAAGGTAGCAAAAAGTTCAATACTACGATCTCCGTACTCATACCTAGGTACCTACATAGTACCTAGTTTGATGAGGTCTCGGATACAGAAATGCCACGTGTATAAACAGACCAATAATATAGTTAGGCGCATGCTATTTTGTGATTGAGAACAGTGAGATCCAGCAACATGCGATCTAGAAATGATAACCATTGACAATAATGCCTTTCTATGCCGCAGTTGTATTGAGTCAGTCATAAGCTTACCATATTGTTCTGGTGTTGCGTCGCTTGATAGACTAAGCTGTGGGGACGTAGTTCAAGCCCCTCGCGGAGTCGCAGAAGCGCCGCCCGTACAATTTCCCCTGGCTGTAGTCTCGAACCTCGTCACCAACGCAAAAAGGCACACCACTCCCTGTCGCATCTCTTCGGCATTCATTATGGCGATCACGTAAATACTCTATCCTGCTGCCACTACCGACTGATCGTTACTAACGTGTTCTGCAGCTATCTCATCCTTCTGTCAAGACAAGGCAAAGTGGTACGTCTCGTGGCCCACCGCACTACTTGCCCCGTTGACTCCAGCTCACCAAACAAATTCTTTCCAGCGCCTTGCCAAATGGTTCACCACTCTTTCTCCTAAGGAGAAGGCCAAGATTATCAAAGATGTCACTCAGCTCGTTCTGTCACGACGGACGCGCATGTGCAACTTCCTCGAATACAAAGGTAGGCATGCTGGAATTGTTATTGACTGGACTCGACTTATTCGTTCACCAGACTCAAAGATAGTGTACCGACGTTATGCCTCCTTATTCTTTATCGCCGGTTGCGCCTCGACCGATAATGAACTGATTACACTCGAGATCGTGCATCGTTACGTGGAGCAGATGGACAAGTACTATGGCAATGTGTGCGAGCTAGACATCATCTTCAACTTTCAGAAGGCATATTTCATCCTAGATGAACTACTGTTGGCCGGGGAGATGCAGGAGAGCAGCAAGAAGAACGTGCTAAGGTGCATCAGCCAGCAGGACAGCCTGGAAGATATGGAGGTGAGTGAGATGTGATTTCTCTTTTGGCACCGAGAGATGCATCGTGGACTCTGTTGTGATCAGTCGGAGGGATGCTGGCCTTGCTACATCTTGATCCTGGTTACTGTACAGCTCGGTTCCAGATGCCTCATGTCCTTTTTGGCATACATTTCTTCCGGTTGTGTCCTGCTTGGTTTCCTGATCACTGGTCTTGCTGTTTCTATCTGCTTCCACCTGTGTCGTCTTCCACAGGCTCCCTTTCTTGGCGGAGTTCAGTCCTATCAATGGAATAGCTCATTAGCACAATTTCGACACTGAGCTAATCTCCGTTGCCCACCTCAGGTCGAGGAAGATATTGTGACCAAGATTATGTGATTATCCGCCGGCGGATGTGTCTTGCGATTCTTCTTTATGCTACGCGGTGGATTATGGGCGTTGGACATACATAGGCGTTTCATTACCTACTTGACTGTCACTAATTGAGAGACATTCTACTGCTTTCAGGACACAGAGGAGATCCTTGCGAACATGAAAGAATTGGGTATCCGGTAAGACCGGCCAGACCTGGGAGGTGCCAAAGGCATTCCATGACGTTGAGCGATCGCATCCGTGCTGGCCCATTGTCTGCTCTCCTCCAGTGTCGCTTCCGGTCGTGGAGTGTGAAGTAATCGCGCTATATCAGTGGTCCAGGCCGCAACCACGTGATGGATCTCCCCTCGGCTGTCGCAACCGCGCATCTCCACCCCGTGATCGTATCACCTCCCATATCTTATCCCCTGTCCCTGCTGTGTCTTCCATCTCCTATCTTCTCCATGGCCCTGTCCATCAGATTTTCTGTTTGTTAGATACACTTGTGATTTGCCAGTCGATCGCGTAAGCGTTGTCCTTGCAGCCAGCCTGGAAAGCCTTATCGCCGATCGTCGCGCTACAACCGGCTATCAACGACCCTACAACTTCCCGAGATTTGCAACCAGGCGCGCAGCAGCCAGCTGTTTCGCTGACGATATTCTTGTCGCATATATCAGATCATCTATCAGTTGCGACTTGGTCCCCCGACTTCATATCTTCCGGTGTGATCCCGCTTTGATTGCTTCACCGCCTGTCCGATAAGCCACGTCACCAGACATTGCAAGATAGCAGTCGCAGACTCACCAACATGAAGGTTGGTAACAATAGTCTCACAGAGAATCAACGATGATTGCACTGGCCTTGGAGCTTTTTAACTGACATATGGCACGTCCAGTTCTTACCTCTTCGCGAGTTCGAGGACGTCACTGGTGCTCTCAATTTCGACACGGTGGACTGCCACGTCGTTGGAGGATGCGATCTCTACACTACAAAGGCAGCTGGGGGAGACCGGAAACTATACAAGAACATCGAACAGTCATTGGAATCCCAGTATGAGAGCTTGTTGCGCCTCTCGGCATCCCTGTCTCCGCCGAACGCGTCCGACGCGGCAATCTCCCTCAACCTTTCGAGATCGAGTCCCTTTGGGCCCTTGAGCGAGCACTCCAGTCGACGCACCTTTGCGTATCTTATCGCAACACTCAATGCGAGTCATCCTGACTACGATTTCTCTCACATCCTGCGCCCAACCGACTTCCGCCGCGAAAGGAGCCTCAAGAGGGTCATGAATACCATTGATACTACGCTTTTCAACCTCAAGCCTCGTCTTACAAGCGACCGGACTCCTCCGTCTCCCACGACCACCACAGCTCCATATGCTCCAGATGCTACTCCCACATGGGGGCCGAGGATGTGGCGGATAATCGACGAGCAAATGTCCTTGAAGGAATGTGCCGTATATTCGTACTCTCCGGAAGAGGATCCATCAGATGCAGATGACGGTGCTATTTGGAGTCTGAACTACTTCTTTTTCAACAAGAACCGAAAGCGCGTCTGTTACATCTATCTCCGGGGGATCAGTATTCTCAGCCATTCTCCTCCAGATGGGACTGAAACACCGGTTGGCAAAAGGACAGTTGACGATGGTTACTTGACCCCTGACCTTGGAGCGCGGAAACGCGCTAGGTACTGGCTCGGGGAGCGTCCCGGTTTCAGGAACAAGGACCCATACGATCATGAAGCAGTTACTCAAACCCCAGATCGCCGTGAGTCCGTTGACGAATATGACAATTACGTCCTGAGCGATGAAGACTTCAGGTCAAGATCTGGAAGTAATGGCGCAGTACGTGCCATGAGCGAGGAGATAGCCGATTCGATGGAAGTTTAAGTATCCTTATTTAGGTCTGCCATTCATATGAACCTGAAACGGACCTCAAGCGGTGTACGCTGCAGGAGCTACTTGATACACGGTTGCGGTCCGTTTCTTGCCTTTTGAAATGCGTGCTGGAAACACGGGCGTTCGGCGGTTGGTGGGAGCGGCCGTCTGAACCATTGACTACAACTACTCTTTCTTTTCTTTCTAGTTCTTGTGATACCATGATTTATGCATTAGTGGCACACGCCGCGAAGTAATGGGAGTCCATTATAATGGTGGGGTCAATGGGCATTTGGAGGCTGGCTGGAGCGGCGTTGGTGCTTGTTAATGCAACGTTGTACGTGTATATGTGTCTTTTTCCCATCTTTCCTATCGTCGTTTCGTTGGGGGCCGATGGAAATCGAACTCTAGCTTGCCTTTCCTAAGTCTACAACTCGATATGATTCTTGAATGTACAAATTCTTAACTCATTGAAAGAGAGCATATTCCATCATAACATTGTTACGGACTAACGGAGCGTGCGGAGTAAAGAAGCGTGAAATCGCACTTCGAATCGGGTATTCTTCCGATCTATCTGATAAGAGGGTGACGCGTCTTGCTCTTGCCGAGTGCTCCGCCCATGATATGATATCATCGTCATAATTAGCAATTCGTCGGATTCTTTCTCTCACGGTCAACTTCTGGATTTCTCACCTCTTCTCCTCCTAAACCCTTAATCTTCACGATGAAATGACTCTCATGTCCCCACGACAGTAGCTTCATCTCATGCTCAAAATAAACTGACAGACAGACTGTAAACTAACATCACCATCCACGCATAATGAAGCAGTATCGATCTCATGATAGAACTCCATGCCAATTGCTGTTGGTTCGCGCAGAACATGTACACTGAATGGCCAATGCAAAACACACAATCCCATCTAAGCATATACGTCTCTTCCAAACCACCTCCATGAATAGGCGTCTATCATAGATGGAAAACCAAAGAATGTAGAAAATTCTATCATCTCTACTCAGACTCGCTGATCTAGCTCCCTGTACAGGATGGGCCATCTTCATCAGTGAGCCTCATTCGAGAGTGATACAGTCGGGTAATAGTTAACTAAAGAGTTCATGCTCCTGTGGCGTAACTAATGCGGCTCGTTTGCCACGGTAGATTCGCGTAGATCAGTTGTCGATCAGGTACAGTCAGGTACAATAAAACCCAAATCCCAGTTTCCATGTGCGATGGACGACGCGTGATGGGGCTATATCCTGAGTCACAATCTATAGCCAAGTGGGCGGTCGAAGCTACCCCGCGATAGATGCAGTCTAGCGATAAGAGCCCTAAGCAAATAGCCACTACTCACTTTAATGTCAATAGGATTTTCCCATGCGATCTTACTACCTGTCTAGACTAGACAACAATGTCCACTCATCAGGGACCGATCCCTGTGTCGGACTCAACTCTGCCCTTCTGGCGGACGGCACCCCATGAACTAGACAAACACCGCTCCACGCCAGATCTTCCCACAGAGTGCGACATCCTCATCGTTGGAGCCGGGTTCTCAGGAGCTTCCTTGGCTTATCACATCTACGATGGCAACCCATCTCCGCCATCTGTGCTGATTCTGGAGGCACGTGAAGCATGTTCTGGAGCAACAGGTCGGAATGGTACGCTCAAAATGACCTCTCCCTTTGGGAATCATAGTCGTGAGTTCACAAATAGATGGCTCACTAGGTTCATAGGAGGACATATAAAACCAGACATATTCTACAGTATTCCGAAAAACTCCAAGAGATACGGACCAAAAGCAGCATCCCACCTAGCTCGGTTCGAAGCATCCCAGTTGACCGCGATCAAAAATCTGGTACAAAAAGAACAGATAGATTGCGATTTCGTCCTGACCAGAACATGCGATGCTATCTTAGATCCAAGCGTGGCTAAGGATGCAGAAAAGGCGTTCTACGACTTAATACAAGAGGGTACAGCCGACTTGGACGATGTTCAGTTTATATCGGGGAAGTATGCTGAGAGGGTGAGAAAAGGGTTATATCCTCCAGTGCGGCATTTGCTGATAGATCTTTTTCTTTTTTTAGATCTCAGGGGTCAAAGGAGCTGTGGCTTGTTTTACCTTCACAGCAGGCCACCTCTGGCCGTATAAACTGGTAATGCATTTACTGGACTCCGTCATCAAGAGGGGAGCCAACTTACAGACCATGACTCCTGTGATTGAAGTTTCGGATCGTCCGCTCCCTGGCGGCCGATGGCTCATAAAGACAGAGAGAGGACATGTAAAAGCAAAGAAAGTGATATTCGCGACTAACGCATATACGTCCCGACTGGCGCCGGAGTTCAGCAATAAGATCATCCCAGTGAGAGGTAACTGCAGCCGGATAGTGGTTCCAGAAGGGAAATCTATTCCCTACCTCCCATTCACCTACTGCATTCGGTACACACCCTCGCTCTATGACTACTTGATTCCACGGCCAGATGGAAGCATCGTAGTCGGTGGCGGTCGATTTAGTTTCTGGCGCGATATACCACAATGGTACAACGTGGCGGATGACAGCAAACTTATCGAATCTGGCAAGGATTACTTCAACGGCCTTATGCAAAGGACATTTATCGGCTGGGAAGACAGCGATGCATATACGGATAAAGTGTGGTCAGGCAGTATGTCGTACGGATTGATATAACTACGAGGTTCTCTTGCTGACCGTGGTTACAGTTATGGGAGAAAGTTCCGATCTGATGCCCTATGTCGGTCATGTGCCTGGCAAGGAAGGGCAGGCCATATTGGCTGGTTTCTCTGGACACGGTATGCCTGTGATCTTCCTTGCGGCGAAAGGACTGGTGCAGATGCTTTGTGATGGGAAGTCATTCGAGGAGTCGGGACTTCCTCCGATGTTTGAAGTCACGGAAGAGCGCATGGAAAGCGATAAAAATGAGATCTTGGATGATCTCCCAACTCCGTCGACATGATTGTAGCTAGTGTTCAAGCAGGTATGAGCTGATATAACGATCGATGAACGTTTTAGAATATAGTCACAATCTTCAAGGGTAGATCTGCCTTTATATGTTGATATTGTAGGAACTTCAATGCGAATGCTCTAACCTTGTCGAGTGAAATGATTCTTGACTCGTGCCGCAATCTCCAAACCCTAAAGAAATGCTTGCCTCCTCCTGACGTAAGTAATACTCATTATGGCGAATCTTCTTGTTTCAAATTGGTTAGTACTCCCATAATATCTAGTAAACTGGTAATGGCGACGATAAAGCCATATGTTATATTAAATATACCATCTTAGCACTCCATACAGCAGGAATACTATCTCAATATAAAAAACCTTAAACTACAAACAACATCTACGAAAAGGCCATGCGCAACTTGATGCCGAAATATCTTTTTCCATATCGTTTCCCTTTCTCTCGCTATCACCTTATCCAGTCCCGATCATACAGTGTTCCCATCAGCGCTGCTGACAGAAATTATAACGCGCCCGTCAGCTCTGCGGAACAGACAGCTGAGATAGTCCCCCCGAAAGATTTCGCCTGTATTTTTCTGATTTCTACATTAATTCCAAGTTTTGGAAACTGACCGTAACTCCAGACCAAAGAAAGCCAGATGAACGTCCCATCAGCCCCGAAGAGAAAACGGAGGAAATTATTCCTAGTTCAAAACCCCCAGGTAGGATATATCTAATAACTATCCGCGATGTCTCATTTGAAACCCGTTTTAACGCATAGTTCCAGAACAAAAAGAGGACGGAAGGACCAGATTTCCAGGAGACATTGGTCTACGAGAGGTCTCCCCGCTCGCGATGCTTCTTCTAGCGGGAGGCGCAGCGTGTGGCGTAAGCGGTTACTTTTACCTTTCTGCGTTCGAACGAAGCCAGGACCGCGAGCTGGGACGTATTATGGCTGTTATTGATAAGCAAGATGAATTGCAGCGGGTTAATATCGAGAAGCATGAGCGTGAAATTGGCGAGTTAAGAGAAAGGGTTGCTCGTATGGAGAAATAGCGGGGGTACACAACGGCATTTGCATATTCTCTTAGTGGGTTAGGTACGATTTGACTCCCGATATACTCGACATGTAAGTAAGTACTAGAGAGCTCGCATATAGCCGAATCCTACTCCTTCCTAATGGCTCCTGAGGACGAACGGAGTCAACAGCGAAGAATGTTCAATGAGCCCACTAGGGAGAGAAAGTCGAACTAAACAGTGGCTACATAATGTTGGACATGCAACTCCAGATAAAGCAAGAGAAGTGAGAGGGCCAACAGGTTTCAAAGACGAGGCAGTGTCTTAAATTCAACAAACTCGTCCTTCCACTCCATGGGGCCAACTTTGTCCAGATTCTCAATAAATCTCTCCATGACAGTGCCGGAGCCCGTTGATTTGAATCTCCACTCGGCCTTCTGTGCATCCTGCCAGAAATGCGGCCACAGCATTAACTGGGCTTCTCATCCATGTCTATGCAAGTATTCTCTTTGGGCAACCCATAACTGAACGGGAAGGTGCATTTGACGCAACTGACTCTGCGGAATATTAAATCCTATAACCTTGGAATAGATGGGCGAATTCCCCTTAAGTTAGAAACCTCAGCCTGTTGGACTTCTGTTATAGATGTTGGAAAATAGACCTAAAATAGTTGCGTAAATGATCAATATAATTCGTGAAACCATCCCATAATACCCCATCGAGGAAGAAGAAGAAGAAGAAGAAGGGATTCTTGAGGAATTCGGAGATGATTGAGAGGAAGAAGTTGCTGGAAGTTCAAATATATACTTGTATCACATGCCGATAGTAACAAGGCTGCGTCCGCACTATTACTTGAACTTTTATCTGGGAAACCAACCCATAGTCTGCTCACTGGGATGTATACTGTAACAGAGATAATTTCCCCCCATAGCTGTTGAGGTAAAACCCATCTTTGGCCTTGGTGCATGGATAAATAATAGCGTGGTATCAACTATGTCGGTTTACTGTGATAGCGGGAGGATGGTCTGTGCACCCCGACTCCGCGGAAAGCTGCCCACTCCATACCTCCGCCGCGCGCAAGGTGTCAGCTTCCCTAGACATCACCACAACATCCAGCGGCTAATCGGACAAGGGGCCAGCTCCTATATTTATTTCATTTGAGGCCTGTTGTACTGCATAATACAGAATGGCCGACGACGAGGCAAAGGCAAAGGCGGAGAAGCTCGCGGCTGCTAAGAAGAGGGTGAGCTGGCCCGTTCACAGTAGTCGGATGTTCGAACCTGTGTACTAATATAGACGCTCTTTTCTAGGTCGCACAGCTGCAGAAACAAAAGAAAAAATCAAGCAAGAAGAGCGCAGCTGCAGAGACAGCTGGGGACACGACACCAGCCGAGGAACCCCCTAAAGAGGATAAAGACCATGCGGCAGAAACCACGGAGAACGCAGAGAAAGAGAAGGCAGACGAGCCAGAGGAAAAGGTGGAAGAATCGGCTACAGAGCCCATGCCAGAAGCTCCTACATCTCCCGGCCCTGAGGCAGAACCAGGAAACGTGAAAGCAGACACCGTATGTGATGCACGTCGGAGACAGCCCTCCATCTCTGTGCAGTCTAAAATGCGATCATCTTCATTCCGCAATTCATCGATCTCCTTTGGAAGCTCCTCCCCGAACCCTCTAGCCAGCATCAAGTCGCCGCCTCTTCCTCCTTTGACTCCTGATGGTGACAGCGTACAGGAGGTTTATCGAAAACAAGCCAGCAGAATCGAAGAACTCGAGAAGGAGAATAAGAAGCTTGAGAAGGATCTTGAAGAGGCAAATGGGAGATGGAAAAAGACAGAAGAGCAACTGGAAGATCTTCGGGAGGCGAGCGTCGACGTTGCAGAATTGAAGGACAAGCTGAGCAAGGCCGAGGAGAAAGCATCAGAGGTTGACAAGTTGGTGAGTAGACACAGAAAGACTACACGCCTTCATTTACTCAGGACTCAGCTAACTAGGTATCTGATACAGAAAGTTGAGATTTCCTCGTTACAACGCCAGAATTCGCATCTCCACAAGACACACAAATCCACAGCCAGCATAGCCGGTACATCGCAATCTCCTCCATCGGATCTCGTGCAGCAGCTGGAATCCAAGTCTTCTACCATTGAGGCAATGGAACTGGAGATATCTAATCTAAGAGCTCAGTTGAACTCTCAATCTACCACGAGCAGCTCACACGAAGAGCAGATTTCTGCTTTGGAGGAGAAGCTCTCCCGCAGTGAAGCTGCTTTGCAGAAGACGCAAGCTGAACTCACAGATGCCAAGAATGCCCTCACACGAGCAGCTGAGAAAGCAGTTAACGAGGGCGTCAACAAGACCTCTACGGAGACATTAATTAAGAGCCAGGAGCGCGAGATCAACGAGCTCAAGGAGGCGAAGGCTGCAGCAGACAAGAAAATTGAGACCCTTGAAAAGAAGCTCCAGGCACTGGGCAACCTACACAAGGAGTCCGAGTCTCGAAACCAGGTACGGCTGCGCGAAGCCGAAAAGGCAGAAAAGGACGTTGCCCATCTGCGGAAGAAACTGGTGACGATCGAGAACGAAAATCTACGACTCAAAGAGGAACGTGAGCGAGCACGCAAGCGAGAAGCCGTTGGCGAGGACAACGAAGGGCTTGATGAGCTGGAAGACGAAGAACGGGCGCGCCTTGAGCGAAGAGTCCGTGAGCTCGAGGGAGAAGTCTTCGACCTCCGCCGTGGAGTTTGGAAAGAGCGCCGAATAGAATTACAAGGGGAAGAAGAACATGCGATAACATCCCCGGCTGCCACCGCTGCCAATACCTTCGACGATGTAGATCTCATCGGTGGTGTTCCTGACCATTCTCGCCGCCGCAGCACCGCAGGCCGATCGCAGCATTCCTCTATAACGGCCGCTCTCTCAAGCGGTCTTGCAGCTTTCACCGGAGGAAATAACGGATGGAATCGTCCTCCATCTCGTCAACACCCCCCAGCTACCCGAGGAAGCTTGGAACTTCTCTCCGAGAACGATGACGACTTCGACGAAGAGGCATTTGCACGTGCACAGGCAGAAGAAGAGTCCCGTAAGCGTGTCGAATGGGTCCGCGAAGTCAAGTCGAAGCTCAACAACTGGAAGGGGTGGCGCCTCGACCTAGTAGACAGCAGAGCCGGTGCTGAGGGCGCAGGCGTCGGCATGGGAGAGATATTCGAGATTTGAAGGACCCTAGTATCTAGTGTCTAATGACCTATATTTTCTTTCGTGTAGTGGTCTCGGGTGGTCTGTATTATTATATATGGTTGCTGTTCATGAGGAGGACACATTAAGTAGTTACGACATGGGTTTTTAAACGAATGATATCCCGCGGGTTTTCTTGGATTTTTTCCCCCACAACACAGATATCTATGGACTGATACTTTTCTCTCGATAAGGCCCAAAAAAAAGATAAAAGGTCTTGCTCTCCTATGCCAGTTTCTTAGGTAGGTAGATAGATAGTTATAGCAATACAGAGATATCTCAAACGACGCTTGAAAAAACAACAGAACATGAAAACATAGAACTCCACACCATTTACTCCATGCATCAATGCGCATATAATACTTCCAAAACAAGAGGATCTCCCCAAAAAGGGAAGGAGGCGCTGATTTTATCTGAATGCGAAGCGGTTTTATTCGTCATCTTCATTCGAAGGTCTACCATTCAGCACTCCTTCAGACTTCCCTGTTGCTCTTCTCCGCCCCACGACTTCAACGAGCCATCCACTGAGCTGGTACAACCAACCACCCGTGACCATGACTCCAGAGACAACGTTTACTAAGCGAACAATGAGGCCGAGAAAGCTGCTGCGCTCTTCATTGATGAGTAGCAGGATAGGTTCGATGTTGTATTTGACAAACACGCCGGGAATATTATATGGGTTTTCTGGAATAGCGTGTGACTGGCTCGTCGCGGCGTACTGGTTCGTATAGACGAGATTCCTGTTGCGGCGGGAGGATGGAGAAGGGAGGGCATCTGGTGAGATGCTGCCTTTGGAGAAGACGGTCGGGACAATGCTGACATAGTATTGGTATTTATAGTAGTGTTGGTCGGTGGTTGACATGGTCTTGTCGAGAGGGTTGAGGATCGAGGGATAATGAGGTCCGAAGGAAAGCTCAGTGATCATGTGTGAGAAGTTGAAAGCTATTCATGTCAACAGATCATCAGTATTTATCTCGATTAAATTGAATAGCAAACCAAGGAGCAAGTAGAACGTACTCTTGTGATCGAGATGAGCCCCGAAATCCTGGTACCCATGTCCTCTGGCGGTGATATGGAAATCACCCTGGACCTTATTCCCCTCCAGACTGC
The DNA here is from genome assembly GCA_001931875.2 of Byssochlamys sp. IMV 00236. Classification (NCBI taxonomy): domain Eukaryota; kingdom Fungi; phylum Ascomycota; class Eurotiomycetes; order Eurotiales; family Thermoascaceae; genus Paecilomyces; species Byssochlamys sp. IMV 00236. The sequence goes on along the minus strand of MSJH02000840.1, from coordinate 798,611 downwards.
CATAGATACGACAAGAATCAACAACGTCCCCTCTCCTCATACGCGGTCCTTTGGGGAACTTCCTCCACGGGTTCTTCCTCACTTCACCCAACACATGACGGACATGGACATCTTCCTCCTGCGCCGACAATCGCGCCGTATCTTCATTATTGAGCGTCTGGTACTCATGGATACCATGGTACATCTCCTTGTTGCGCTTGTCCATCCACAGCTTCCAACTCGTGTCCTCCCTAGTTAACATGTCACCGGCAAGGATACGGTCGCCTGCAGCGTCTTGGATATTGATCCTGACATTATTGCAGGGCATTGCGACGACCATATCCAAATTGAGTTGTAATTCATGTGAGACACCCTTCTCGACGCTGAAGTGATGGTTCTCGTGGCCGCGGAACCAGGCGCGGAACTCGGAGAAGCTGAGAATAGTACATATTACGAGGATGACGACCGTCCATTGTCCGCCGCGTCGAGACGGAGATGTGTAGTCAGGTTTTGTCTTTGCTAGATGTATGTACATGCTCTGGTCAGCGGAAGCTCTATTATCGGGCGGGCGTCGATAGCAGTTGGAACTCAAAACGCCCCCGAAACCAGGCCTCACGCCACTGAATTCCAAGATACTGAGTCAATGATATATATAGTACTTACGGAAAGCATCGAATGTCTTCAATCCAGACCCAATTCCAGCTTTCTCCCCGAAGAGATCTTCATCGAGGCCGTGCGCGGCGAACCCGTTCATCGCGACGGACCAGTGCTCAGCATACAGTGGATGGAAACATGAAGAAACCGGCTGGGATGAAAAGACGCAAATAAAATTAAGGAGAGGGACCGAGGAGGGAATGCGAAGGTCAGGACCTGTGTAGCATAAGCGTCTGAAAGGCGACGTTCCTAGGGACTGTATTAGACGAGATCATCAATAATAATAAGCGCGGAGAGGCCAAGTATTCCGGAACGCGCTGCGGAGCCTGCCGCGAAGTACTAGAAGCCCGCATAGAAACCCCTCCGTATTGCAAGGAGACATAAAACTGCTTGCGAGCTTTCCTGTCTTTCAGTTTGTGTTTATCGACCGAGATATCTGACAGTGACACGCACAAATGTCTTCCATTGCCAACCACTGTCGCGTCTTGCTTACCACTCTATGATTACTCTTCTATCTATGCTCGGTTTCTTCGAGTACGAACACTACATGCTAAGAGTAAAGCTCGTCAGCCTTTGAGGCAGTGGCCGATATCACAAATATTTCTACATATCGCAGGTTGTATGTTAAGTATTTCCAATGATAGCGGGCAGTCTCTAAGCTCGCTGTAAACGGTCAACAGTCATGCATTCACGCTCCCCTGGCGCAACAGGTCTATGCCCCTCACATACGTGATGAGCGGCAAAAATGTAACTCATACCCTTTCCCAAAAAAATATGTGAACGAAGGCGAAAATGCTTGTACAATGATGATCAAGTAAGCGATGATTGTCAACTTACTTCCCAGGACTGTGTGATTAACAGCAAGACAGATGATGGATATGGAAGATGAGGAACAACGGCGCAGCGTGGAAAGGGGGAACCAGGGTTCAAGAACTTCAAAGTCATAAGAGGATCACGGAGTAATTGCGCGGACCGAAAGAGAAAAAGAAAACACATTCGCCTTTCACAACAGATGCAGGTGTTCAAACAGGGGTATAGGACGGATTCTCCCGGCGATCGATCGCTCTCTTGTCGAATCCAATTCAGTTTAATCATTACTCGGAAGGCAAAGCACTGACATCCCTAACCCGTCTATGCTGCATAATGACAGTAGAGAAGAGAACTGCAAAAACAAAACGTTTATTAAAAATGTATAAGAAAGAAAAAAGCGACTCAACGCAGCCAGCGGCTATCTCGATCTCTGTGCCACAGTTAGCTTGGAGTTTCTGGCGCCGGAGAATTGTACCAATGGTCACAAACTTACCAGACTTGTTGCTGCCGCTGCCGCCGCGAGATCAGATTTCGAACTGACGTTCCTCGCAGCGACTCTCGGCAGGGCAGATCCAGATAGAGAACCACCGTTGGATGCTTTTCTCACCGATGACGGTGCCTGCGCACCATTTGGTGCTCTCTTCACAGGCGTCTGTTTCATGGGAGAGTTGTTGGACAAGTCGTTCTTCACCGCCGTGCCGTTCCTGAGACTGGTGCCCGGGGGCTCCGGAAGAGGGCGCGACGATGGTGTAGACATTGTGTGCACACGCTTCACAGGAGAGCTTGTGTTGGAGCTAAGATAGAGCCGCGATCGACTCGGGGCTTTGATGCCAGTGATAAATTCATGGTTCAGGGCGTCAGTCGGACTGAGCCGGCGGGAGGGATCCCATCGGAGGCAACCCGCAACGAAATCAAGGAAGGGCTCATTGTCACACTTGAGAGCCTGCTTGAGATCCTTTGAGCTTGGTCTGCGTCGGCGTCCTTTCGAGGACACAGTCAACCGCGGTTTGCCCAACGAGTCGAAGAACAGCTTCTTGCGGGTGCTCTTTTCTATCAAATGTTTCTCCGGCGGTCCGAATACTTCCATGATACAGGCCAGCTGTTCCTGCTCATTTTCTCCAGGGAATATGGGGTATCCGGTGTATAGCTCAGCGAGGATACATCCCAAACTCCACATATCAATCGGCAGGCCATACGACATGCCAAGGATAACCTCGGGGGAACGGTAGAATCGACTCTGGATGTAGGTATACACCTTTTCATGCTCAAAACAACTCGAACCGAAGTCGATTACCCTGATTTCAGGCCGCATGGGATGAACGAGAAGAATATTCTCCGGCTTCAGGTCACAATGGATAACCTTTTTGCTTTGTAGGAGGATGAGCGTGCTGAGAAGCTGCTTGGTAAAGGTACGGATGAGTTTCAGAGAGAATCCTCTGAAATCGTGGGCTTTTATGAATTCGTAAAGGTTCATGCCAAGTAGCTCAGTCGAGATACACAGATGACCTCTGAAATAGAAACTCTGGGTGAAGTTCACTACGCTATGGCGACGATGAGGATCCTGTACCGTCGGGTTAGCAACTCAGGCAGTAAAGGCAGAGGAGCGATAACTGGCTTACCCATTCTTTTAGCTTCTGAAGAATGTTGACTTCAACGAGCGCCTGCTGGTGAAACCTCTTCTTGTTACGGATGATCTTAACTGCAACGAGGCCTCCCGTCTTGTGATCCACACATCTCACGACCTGGCCAAAACTTCCCTTGCCCAGGACATCAACGACTTCGTAACGGTAAGCCAAGTGATCGCCTATGACGATATTATAGTCGCCTCGGTCGTCATCATAGCCAAAGTTTGCCGATTGCGATTTGAGGTCTCCAACGTGCTTCTTAGCTTTCTGCGTCCCGCAGAAATAGATATCCTTGAAGTCGATGATCTCTCCTCGTTCAAATATGTTGAGGCTCGCCATCTTTAGGGCCTGGCCTGGACTGACTCGCTCTTTAGGGCTTGCTCGGCGATGCAGTTCGTCAAGCTGCTTGGCAGCTGTCTCGAAATCTTTCCGTTTGCTTCCCAGCCGCCTCATTTCCTCTTCCGCAGCAAGATCATCAGGGTCCACGTTCGGGTCCAAAGGACGCTGTCTAAGAGCAGAACTTGATTTCGCCGAGCTGAGGATTTTGTGGACAGGGGACAGGATCGACGATGCGGAGCGGTTATGTGAAACCTCCGTTCCACCGCTATCCGTCGTCGACGGACTAGGGTCAAGACCCCGACACTTATCACTACCAACGTTGTGGCTCTTTGCCGTCACAGTGTTTGAAATGCCCGACATTGAAGACTTCCGTCTAGCTTTGGCAGCAGACTTCAGAGTTGGACTCGTGTTAGAAGCAGTAGACAAGTTGTTCCAAGTAGCAGATGCCGGAAGTCGAGGTGGTGGCATGTTATCGTACTTGACTGGGTCTCCCTCAGTCCCCGCGGTAGCTTGTGCCTTTGAGGTGCTGCTTTTCCTGGTCAGATTGAGCCTGGTCCTCAAGGACGAACCGGAAACACTACTGGTTTCCGGGTCCGTAGGACTGGATAATTGACTAAGCGTTTCAGTATTGGAAGAGAATGCTGAACTCTGTGTCTGGGGACGCGGTCCAATTGGCTTCGCCGGGAGTGAGCTTTGCGCAGTGTCTGCGGTGCTTTTGTGTACTATGTCGCCGTTGGTCTTTGGCAACGAAGTGATGTACGGAGACGAGGTCCTGTCCTCGTTCGAGAGCTCACGTTGTCCGAGTGCACTGGAGCTGCTGGCTGGTCTGAAGCCACTCGTAGTCGTACTAAGGACAAAGTGTGATGTGCTGCTCCTGACCAACGTTTTGGGCATAGGGTCTGGTTCACCATATATGTCGAAAAATCCTGCCTTTGATGCAGTTAAAGGTGTGCTTGGAGTCTTCGATGTATTGAGATTTGGAGGGGTAGTATAGGTACCCAGGTCTGCTTGCGACGAGGCGTCGCGATCTTTCAGGGCCTCGATCTTAGCAGCCACTGGTGTACTCAGAGGTAGTAGATTCAAAGGCGGAAGCTTGAGAGGCTGAAGATTCTTCTTCCCCATAGGGGCAGCTGATCTCACCTTGGCCTCAGGAGTCTTCGGTGCCAGTCGGCTTGAAGGAACGGCAGGATTGTCCTGGCTAGGACCAGCCGTGTTACCGCTAGAGTCAGAGTTGCGCTTGGAACCCACATTTTGCACAGCAAGCTCGGATGGTATCGTAGTCGAGTTATGGAAATTAGGGAATACTGGGTCGTTCTCGCCCTTTGGTGACTCAAACGCTTTGGGAATAGCAGGCACCGGGGGAACTTCCTCAGCCTCAGGAGCAGCCATGCTTTCCACACGGGGTTTCGGTGTTGGCAGCCGCGAGGTTGAGAGATTCTGCGAGAGTCGAGGCTGCAAGGAGCCATTCGAATTTCGGATTGAATTGTAGCTCGTGGCAGACGACAGAGACATGCCAGAGCTGTAGGATTTGCGGTTGGGGTCGGGCGTCGTTCTAGTGGAAGACGGCGTCACGCTTTTCCTTGGTATCATTGATGGTGATTGAGCAGACGAACGAGGACGTGAAGGCACCCTCTCCGGTTGAGTTGGGGGAGTATGAGGCACTGGAGGAGCCTGAGGCATCATAGACATTCTCTGCATCCGCCTAGCATCCGTGGGGCTTATCGTACGTGCACCAAGACCCGTAGCATGAGGTGGCATAACGGATACCCTCTTGGCGGAAGAAGGGGTTGTTGGCTGGCTTGCTCCAGTCTTTGAAGGCGTCGTCCAGGAGGATCTTGAATGTTCAGAACCTGACGGAGTCAAAAGGTTGTCTCGGGGCTCTCTCGAAGGCGGTAGCAGCGATTTCGCTTTCAGGTTGCGCGGCGCTGGAAGCTTGGAGTCGTCACCATTGCCGTCAATATTTGATGGTCGAGTACGAAACGTAGGATTCCCTTGTTCTGGATTATTCGTGTCGTTGCTGGATTTCCGGCTTACCAGACTGGGCCGTCTCCGTGCAACTCCCCCAGCAGCATTGTCAAGCGGAATCGTTCCAGGTCCAACCGACTTTCGGGGCGCCTTCGTAGGAATAGGGTTGGAAGAGGGTGCCGGCGCTAGACTCTGTCGACGTCGTCGAAAGGTTGCAGGAGCAGGCGGAGGGGGCATCTGCCCAGCCTGACCTCCGGCATCAGCTGGTCGGTTTCTAGAACCACTTCCTGCCGATTGAGCTCCGGGGCCAGGGCCGACTTTAGCCCAAGGATTGTTGGATTTGAACGTGGTAGTCTTGTTGTCATAACCTCCCCCACCACCTGCGTGTCCAGGCATGGGGAAATGATTCAAAGTTGGTTCCCCCATAATGCTATTATGGAAATCGTCAAAGTTGATAGGAGCCAGGAATTCAGAGCTGTCCGGTGGAGTCTGTTGATTCTCCACCCTTTGCCATGTCCCAAGGCTGAGCCGTGGATTACTGCTGATGGAGTGGCTTTCACTAGAGTCGTTAGTCGAATCGAGAGATGAGTTGACAGAATGCAAGAAACTGGTGGAGATGTGTCTGGAAGGATTAAAATAACGGATGGTCAGTCATGTTCTGACAAAGAATGGAAACGGGGGGGAATATACCGTTTGACAGGACTTCCTTGAGGGCGCGGGCCTAAGGGTGCTTTCTGCTCTCGAGTTGAGGGTTGTCTCCGAACCACGCTGCCGCGTCTGCCGCCCGCGGCATTCGAAGGGAAGGATGTCGCATTCAAATCAGACCCTTTGGATGGAGGCCTCTGCAGTCTTCTTCGTCCGGGTCCCTCCGCTGTGCTGTCCGTCGTCTTCTCACTTGCGGTGGGCGCTTGGCTCGACATCACAGTTTGCATACCTCCAGATCCAGAATCATCGTTGCGAGACAGATTGGATGTCCTCGAGTCAGTGGTGCGCGATTGTGCAGAACTAGGAATTTGCTGCGAAGCCACCTTGGCTGACATGATTTTGATGTTTTCGAAGACGGTTAGCAGACCGATAGATCGAAATTGTTAATTCCACCAAGTGCGGGGGATCCAACGCAAAAAACCAAACCCCACACAAGATACAGTCGCAGCAGCATCCACTGGATGGCTGTTGAGATGGTCTCAGGATGTTAGAGAGGCTGGTCAACAAAGTCGCGACCTGCAGCTGTCACCGGTCCATCGCGGGGAGAAACGCAGGCAATAAGCTCGAACGGTGAACCGGTGGCGGTTCTGGAAGGAAAGACGCACGAGCTACTCGACCGAATGGACTATGCGTTGACTCGAGAGCTCGTCACGTAGAACTGGGGGCGACACAGGAGGTGGTTGAGTGGTGAAAACAAGCCCGTGGAGAGCTTGCTGCTGTCGCTTGGGGTTGTCGTTAGGGAAACCCAAGCATATCAGACGGAGTAATTGGTGAAGTAGGGCAACGACGACACGGCAGGCCAGCAATCCACGGGGAGGGCAAGATGGGATGGCACAGAGATGACAATTGCCAGTGTGCAAGGCCAGTCTGGACAGGATCTGGTGGTAAACAACCAGGCACGACTTGTTGGCCTGTCTATCTCGTCGTGCTGGTGCGTGCCCCTGGATCGTCGGACTTCTTTTGCACCTAGCGGCAAAGCAGGCTGCAAACAACGCAAACGGCAATCACTTGGTTATCACCTCCGCATCGTTGTCTATCGCTCCCGAGGTCTTCTTTTGCCTCTTCTGCTGATGCGGGCATCTGTATTTTTTGTAGCGATGGTCCCCTCTTTTCCGTGATACTGCGCCATCATCTCTCAGGTGTCGCGATGGAAGAACATTCAGCTGACGCTGTGGTCAACCGGGATGAACCCATCCCGGTGCTTGGAGAACCCAATGACGGCAGTGCATCGCGACGCAAGAGAGACAGTTGGATTGGGAGGCTCTCTTTGGACCGCCAGAAAGAGCATCAGGAGACGCTGGGATCCCATGGGCCAACGTCTATCCAGGACCGTCTCCTCTCCATGTAAGCTCCCATTTATGTTCTACAGGGTTATCTATATTCTACATGCGCATCTTGCATAGATGACTGACTGGTAGCTCAGGATCCTGCAGCAAGTCATTCCAGCAGACACCGAAGATGACAGTGTTACCGCAGAGGATGCGAACCCACACGGGAAGGCCAGACGGCCGGATTTCAGTCTGCCTCTAATGGCGAACAACTTTCGCCGTTTCAATGCGAGGTATGATAATTTCCATACTCCCCGTGGTCCAGATGATCGATGGCTAAGAAAGATCGCAGAATCGGCATAGTCTTCGTCTTCCAGAACAGGCTCGAACGTCTAGTTAGTTGGCGCAAACCGACACATACGCTCTCTTTTCTCTGTCTCTATTCATTTGTGTGTTTAGACCCCTATCTATTAGCCATCCTACCCATAGCCGTTGCACTGCTCTTCATCATGGTGCCGGCCTTCTTGGCTCGTCATCCGCCTCCTCCCTCCAATTCGACATCAAGTACGACGCCCTACTATTCATACGAAGGGCCCGCTCTTGCTCCAGCAAAGACTATCAAGCCAGCAAGCGAGACATCAAAGGACTTCCTCCGCAACATGCGCGATCTGCAGAATTGCATGGCCGACTTTGCCAATGGACATGATAACGTGGTCTCCTTAGTGGCTCCGGCCACCAACTTCTCGGACGAGAAATTCTCTTCCACTCTGTTTTTGGTGCTTTATGTCGTAATGGCCGTGTTGTTCTTGACGGCGCATCATCTACCGTGGCGCATCATCTTGCTTATCGGTGGCAATGCTGGCATCATCGCCAACCACCCTGGCGTGCAGGAATTTATCAGGCAATGTATCGCAAGTATAAAGGAAGGTCAGTCCGACGAGGGTCACGACTACAAGCGATCAGAGAAGTCCGTCATCTCTGGAGTGCCTTCGTCCCCGTCGGTACTAATATCCTCCCTAAACAACATGGTCGATATCTCATTGGATTCCTCCCCAGAAGAGCGTGAAGTCGAGATCTTTGAGCTTCAGTATCGACCATTCTCCTTGTATTCTGCCTCCCCGGAATGGGAGCATGTTCTTTTCAGCCCGACACCGTATGATCCACTGTCCCCGTCCCGCATTGCTGGTGACCGTCCCCGGGGGTGTCGATTCTTTGAGGACGTTCGACCACCGACAGGCTGGGCCTGGAAGAATAAAAAGTGGGAGCTAGATCTGGATTGCCGTGAATGGGTGGTCGAACGCATGGTCACTGGCGTTGGATTCGAAGCGCCCGATGAGAACTTTGGTAGCGGCGGTAATGGAGAAGAAGTGGGTGGCTGGGTCTGGGACCTGGCTCCTGTTTCTGACGTGCCGGACACGGAAACTGATCTCAACTCATCTATTTACGGTGCCTGCCAAGAGCCGGATACTACATCCAAGTCGGGTCGGAAAGCGAAGCAGGAATCCAAAGACAAGGGAAAAGCTGCTAGCCGCGACTGGGAAGAAGTTGTTTCTCATGGCGTCGGAGAATGGAGGCGCAGAAGATGGGTGCGAATCGTCCAGAGAGTTGGTATTCCACCTGTCGAAAAAGACCGGGACACTGAGACGGATAGAGATTGATTTCTCCGTAGTGCCTCGGCCATCTTCCCTACAGTATTGTGCGCAGACTGCATAAAGACGGCTTCTACCTCTATGAATTACGATCCATAACATCGAATCACTCTCTGAATAACCTTCCAAGAGCCATCTCTTGCATCTAGTCTATAGATAGTAGAAGTATGACACTCAGAATGCAGGGATTTTACTCTAGCTAATTCGAAAGCAACCAAGTATGGAGTAGTTGACTGGGTAACCGCGATCTTTCTGCGGCCCAAAGGTCTCTTATCGAACCTTGCAACCCCTATGACTGTCTGGCACATCTTCCCGTCGAAGAGAACAGTACGGAGTATATACTGCACATAAAGAGTGAATTCATATACTATCGTTCAGTTTGTCCCAAAACAGCTACCATCCCTACCGATAACATCGCCAGTAATAAGATATGGGATAAAATTCCCTCAACTTGCATGTGGACCTGGATTCATCCGCGGGCTATTTGAGCAACACAGTGAGGCCGAACCGTCCGTTGTTTGAAACACTGGACCCGAGCAGATCCAGCCGCCATGTGGGACGTTATAGCTTATCAGTTCCAAGGAAAACTAGCGAACAATCCATCCATAATGTTGACAGCGGAATCTGCCTTTATCTAGTTAGTTACTTAGCGGTGAGAAGCTTGCTTCGATTACTAGCTGCCGGCAGAACCGGCCTATGTTAAAGGCCCCCTCCGGCTGCCCCTTTCGGCGCCCTGCTCCCTAGTGATCACATGACCTAGGCGAGCCTATATAGGCTTTGCCTAGCTCCTAGATCTAATTAAGCAAGCTTTCTCCCGCTTCCTTTAGGTTATATTGCCCTTATCTTTACCTCTTAAGCTATAAGCTAGTTATCTGTTAAATTAATATTTTATTTATCTTATTAAATTCTTTAAGTTTTATTTATCTATTATAAGCTTTTATAGCTTTAAAATATACCCTATTTTAGTATTTAATTAATCTGTAGAAATTTTTCTCTAATAAACCCTTAAAAAGCCTTAATTACTAAAAATACTAGCTTAAGAATAAGTATATTTAATTACCTATTATAATCTAATATAATATAATAGTATTATTATTCTAAATATTATATTACTTCTAAAAAAGCTCTATTAATTATCTAATTAACTTTAAATTATAGTCTAATATTTATTATATATATATAAGTAACTATATCTAGAGAATTCTTAGTTATTTTAGTATTATAATAAATAGCTAACCCTTTATTAAATAAACTAATCCTTTTTATAAAGCTAGTAGACCTTATTCTTAATAAATAATTATAAGAGAAGATTAAGATAGTATCTATATAGCTAAAAAAGATTTATATAAAGATCTTCTATAATACTTTAATAAAGTTAGTTTATAAAACTACTTTTTTACTATATATTCTCCTATAAAAGATACTTTACTAACCTATAGAATAAGAACTAAATAATATTTATCCTATTATATTAGAGATATATTAAGGTTTATTTCTATATTTAAATACTTAAGGCTATTAATAATTAATATTATAATTAGTGCTAGCTATAAATCTTATTATTTTATTAAATCCCCTTTTACTTATTATACCCCTAGCTTTTTATTAAGGTATAAGCTTATAGGACTATAGTAAAGCCCTAAATCTAAATATAATACTAAGGTAATTAATTAAACCCCGCTTTCCCTGCTTTTAGAATTTATATAAGATAAAGCTAAGAAGTGCTTAAGATTTAGAATATAAATAGGCTCTAGATTACTGTTTTACTAGAAGCTAATAATTTATTCTAATATAATATATACCTTACTATTTTCTTATTTATATAGACTCTTTATTATTAGACCTTTCTAATATAGATTTTTCTCTATATTAGTTAGACCCTTTATTATAATAGTTAATCCTTTATTTTATTAATAAACCCTTCTTTAAGCTAAGTATATAAAATAACTATTCTTTTTATTATAATTACTAGCGGAATAATTTACTAATAATCTTTAAAAATCTTTATTTCTTATAGTTTAAATTACTCTATTTAGCAATATAAATAGCTATATTAATATATTCTATAACTTAGGTAATAAGGGTCTTAGCTCTTAGCCTATAGTATATATTTTAAAGGGTTTAGAGATTATTAAACTTAGCTTATAATAATTAATTATTAAAGCTAGCTTATAAATCCTAGAAAATACTTTAATAGGCCTAAAGAGAGATTAACCTTAAATAGAAGATAATCTATTAATAAAGAGAGACCTTTTATAGCTTTTTATTACTACCTATATTAATAAATAATTAAAGCTTAAGCTGCTTAAACTATAGAGGTATAGAGCTATTATATTTAATGCCTATTATTAATAGTATTAGTATATAGATAAATATCTAGCTTATAATACTTTATTATTTAAAATAGAAGATAAGAAAGTTACTTATACTGCAGCCTTATTAAATAGAGAATTAGCTTAATCTTAAATTTACTAATAAGAGAATTTTAACTTCTAAATATTAATTTAAAATAGTTTTAAAGATTAATTACTAGACTTATTTAATAATCTATATTACTAGAGATAAAATATAATAAATTACTTTTATACTTTAACTTAATATTTAAATTAAATTATTAGAGCTTTTTTATACTATTTTAAATAAGCTTATATAAAGTTAAATTAAGATAAAGGATTTAATAATAATAGGATTATTTAGTCTTATATTTTCTATATAAAACTATAACTTAAAGTTTAAATAAGCTTATTAAATTATTAAGACCTTTTAATTAATTTTAACTAATTAATATCTTTAATTATTAATTAAGAAATAAACTAAAAGAAAAATAAACCCTTAAACTTTCTTATTATACTAAATATAAATAGACTAATATAAAATATATTAAAAGACTTTATTTTAGGGCAGAAAAAAAAGAAGACTAATAATTAATATAAGGGAATAAATAAATTTTAAAAAAAGAAGTTTAAGTTATTAGTAGAATAAAACTAGCTTAAAAAAAAAAGCTACTGCTTTAACTATAGTAAAAAAGGCTATATATAAGAATTTAAATTATATTTAAAAAAAAAGAATCTTTTAAAAAGAGAAAGCTTAAAACTATTATAGCTCTTTATAATAAAGGGTTTAAAATAAGTAAAGAATCTTTATATATTTTAATATAACTCTACTTACTAAATAATATATTTAAAGATAAGGTTTTTATTAATTTAAATTTAGCTTAATATTATATTAGCTTAAATATAGCTATATAATATAGAATTTCCCTGAATTTCTAATAATATATAAACTTTAAATCTATTAATAAGTATAAGATTTAAAAATATAGATTCTTTAAAATAGAGATTTATATTACTAACTCTAAAAGAATTATAGAGAAGATAAATATATATTTTTATATTATCCTAATATTTAAATTAAATATTATCCTTAAAAAACTATAGTTATATATTATAAATTCTATTATAAATTAGGAGTTAATAACTTAAAAATATTATATTTTATATTAGCTATAGATAAAGATTAAAAGTACTTAATAATTCTTTAAGATAATAAAAGAAGAGATAATTTATATATTTTATAGGAATTAAATTAATCCTATTATTTTAAAAAACTTACCTTTAAAATATAAAAAATATATAGAGATTTTCTTAAAAGAGAGAGTAAGTATATTACTTACTAAAATAAATAAATATAAGATTAAACTCTTAAATAGTATAGCGCCTTTATAAGAGAAACTTTATAACTTTTCTATTAAAGAACTTAATATTTTATATAAATATTTTAAAGATATATAATAAAAAGAATAAATATAATTATTAATAAGTTCTATAAGAGTACTTATTTTATTTATTCTTAAGGCAAATAGTATATTAAGGCTCTATATTAATTATTAAGCCTTAAATTATATTATTATAAAAAATAAATATTCTTTATTTAAGGTAAATAAAATACTTAATTAATTAATTAGCTTTAAGATTTTTATTAAGCTTAATCTTAGAGATATTTATTATTAGATTAAAATCTACTATAAAAATAAATAGAAAATAGCTTTTTAAATCTATTATAGGTATTTTAAATATTTAGTTATATTATTTAGCTTATGCAATATTTCTGCTATTTTTTAAGCTTATATTAATTAAATATTATAGGGGTTATTAAATATCTATTATATTATATATTTAAATAATATTTTAATTTTCTCTAACTCTATTAAGGAATATAAAAGATATATAATATAGGTCTTAAAGAGACTATAAAAGTATAAATTATATATAAAATTATCTAAATATAAATTCTATAAAAAAAGGGTTAAATTCTTTAACTTTTTTATAGAGAAAAATAGAATAGAGATAGATTTTAGTAGAATAAAAACTATTAAAGATTAGCTAAAGCTTAAATTTTTTAAAAAAGTTTAAGTCTTTTTAAGATTTACTAGATTTTTTAAAAGATTTATTTATAATTACTCTATAAAAATAGCTCTTTTAATTAGTCTATTAAAAAGAAGTATTTAAGGGAAGAAGATTAAAATATTTACCTAAATTAAAGAAGTTATAAAAATATTTAATAAGCTAAAATTAGCTTTTATAACTTTATTAGTACTAAGATATTTTAATTTAAAGAAGCTAATAATACTAATAATTAATACTTTAAGATTTACTCTTATTATTATATTCCTTTAAGGAGATAATAATAAAATAGCTCTAAATATTAAGTTAGAGATAGGTTTAAGAATTAAAATTTAAATAAACTAATAAACTATATTTAAGAACTAGTATCTTATAATATATTATACCTAGAAGTTTATTAAAATAAAGATATACTATAAGGTCTATAACTAAGAACTTCTAGCTATTATTAATACTTTTAAATATTAATATTACTATTTAAAAGGTAGTAAATATCTTATATAAATATAGAGCAATTATATAAACTTATACTATTTCTTTATTATAAAGATATTAAATAATAAATAAGCTTAATAGATAGAACTATTAGTAGTATATAACTTTTAAATTAAATATAAGCTAAAATAACTTAATATTATAAATACTCTATTTAAAAGAATAAATTTTAAACTATTTAAATTTAAATCTTAAATAGAATTACTTCTAATCCTTTAAAAAAAGCTCTAATATAAAACTTAAGATAAGTATATATAAGAAAGTAATTTAAAATATAAACTTATTAAAGTAGGCAGTATAAATAGTTTAAAATATTTAATATAAAGAATATTAATTATTAAAGTAATTAAAAAAGAATCTATTTAAGATACTATAATCCCTAGTCTATTTTTTATATTAAAATAACTTTAAGCAAGAGATACCTTTATCTTAGAGAAAACTAGGGAATTAAAAGTATATACTCTTAGAGATAGCTTAAAAATAGTATAGAGAATAAATAGTAAAGGACTATTATAAAAGAGTAATATTATATTTATATTAAATATACCTGCTATAAAGTAAAAGCTCCTTTAAATATATTATAATAATCTTTATATAAGGCACTAAAATATTAAGAAAATTAAAGAGCTACTTTAAAGAAGATTTAATTAGCCTAAGATAATATAGAATATATAAGAGTATATATCTATATATAATATCTGCTAAAGAAACTAAACTCTATAATATAAGCTATATAAAGAGCTAAAGTCTCTATTAATTCTAGCATAGCTATAGCAGAGTATTTTAATAGATTTTATAATAAGACTACTATTATTAGAGAAATTATTAAGATATAAGCTTAGAGAGTAAGTTAAAATAAATAGAATAAAGTAGTTAATACTAGGACTAGCTATAGAATCTTTATCTAGCTAATTTAGACTAGAATAGGCTATTATAGGCAGGTTTAATAAATAAGATATAGCTTAAAGAGCTTAAATTTAGATTAAGCTATATATTAAAGATATCTTTATAAGGTTATATAATATCTTATATAAGTATTAGCTAATAAATCTCTATCTCTTATACTAGTATTATAATAATACTTCTCTTTTTAAGGTTAAGCTTTATTAAGATTATTCTCTAGCTTTAGCTTATTTAAATAGCAGTAGTAGAAGTTTATAATAATCTCTTAAATATACTATAAGTAATATATAGGCTCTTTAGTTAAATTATTATAGCTTAACTATTTAATAGTATATTATAATTAGAGGTCTTTATATTTATAATATTTTTATTAGAAGTTTAAGATATTTTTAATAACTTATTTTTTAAGGCTATTAACTTTTATAAGTAATAATAAAGATTATTTCTATTTAAATATAAGATCTTTAGCAATAAGATAAAGTAGGCTAATATTAAATATAGGGTAAATATATATTAAAGTAGGCAGGTTAAGCTAATAAATATATAGGCTAATAACTTTAGTAATATAAAATAAACTAAGATTCTTCTAGTTAAGTTTCTTCTAGAAATATTAAATATAGATATTCTAGGCATTTAATTAAATAAATTATTTTATATAATAATAATAGGCTAAGGTTTAATAATAATTAATTTACTCTTTATAATAAGCTTAAGTAATATAAATTTAAGTATAGATATAATTTATAATATCTTATATCTTTTTAATAAAGGCTTTAGTATTTTTAATAATAGGCTAGTTTATAAGCTAAATAGGCTTAAATCCTATATATAGATAGAACCTATAATTAGTAAAAAAAAATAATATTCTAATAGTCTTAAAATAATAGAAGTTTAATATAAACTTAGCTAGAGATAACTAATTAATCTAATTATCTTATAAATAGCTAATATAAGCGCATAGATATTATTTTAAGATAATATTTATTCTTTTAATCTAATTATTAGTCTTAAAATAATAAGTAGTAAATAGTAAATTTATAATATCTAAATATTAAGTTAAATATTTCTAGAAAGCAGTAATAAACTAAGGGCTTTAATTAAATATTATAGTCTTTAATAGCCTATAAAGCTTTTATATATAGTAAATATATAATTGCGCTATTTCTTTAATATTATAAATAGCCTAATAAGGAATAAAGTACCTTATTTTTATAAGTTAGTCTATAGTAACTAATATAATATTATAACTTTAATAAGATATAAATCTAATAATAAAATCTATTAAAATATCTTATTAAGAATATTTAGAGATAAAGAGCTAATATAAGACTTTTTAATAGCCTTTATTTAAGAGTATAATATAGCAGTAAATATAGTAATTCTAGGTCTAATAATTTATATATTAATATATATTTAGCTAATAATACTTTTATAAGATTAAGTTATAAAGCTTATATTTTTTAAGATATTTAAATATATACTTATTATAGTATTCTTATAATAAGTAAGCTTTTAATTTATTATAATTAAGAATATATAAATAGTCTCTATAATATAAATATCTTTCTCTTTATTAATAATTAACTAGTATAATCTTAAAGTAATAATTAGTTTTATAATCTAAGGCTTATAAAATAGACTATATTAAGTTATTAAATAGATAAGCTATATCTAGTAAGTTTTTAATACTAGATAAGTACTTTAATTTATTAAGTATAGCGGGGGAATTTAATTAGTCTTACTTAATAGGCTAGGCTACTTCTTTAATAGGCTAAATAGATTAACTTCTTAGAGTAGATTAAGTAAGTATTCCTATAGATTTAATAGGATTTTTAATCTCTTAAGCTATTAGATTAGTAAAGTAAATATACCTTATTATTTAACTCTTAATAATAGCTTCTAGTTTTAGAGATCTCTAAATCTATAGGTTAAGATTCTCCTTTTTTAAAACTATTTAGTTCTAATACTATAGCTATTTATCTCTTTTTTTAAGAAAATTCTCTAACCTTCTAGTTAAAGTATTAGGCTTTACTTCTTATTTTCTAGGTTAATATATAATTTAGAAGTTAAATTAAGATAGAAATTTAAACTAATAAGCCTATTACTAGTTTAATAGCTTAATTAATATAAAGTATTTTAGATTATAATAGTTTATAATAATTTTAATTAGTAATAGTATATCTTTAAGCTTAGAATACTACTCCTTAAAATAATAAATAATTACTAATAGTTCTTTATTATAAATCTTATAATTATACTTTATAGTAAAGAGCTTCTTTAAAAAAAATATAATAAAATGCAGGATTTCTTTATTATTATATTAAGATATAACTCTAGCTAATATATAGTTAAATAAGTTAGTTTTAATTATAACCTTATAGGTTTAGTTAAATAGCTTTAAAATTAAAGCTTAAATAAATATTTCTTTTAAAGCTTTAAAACTAAACTAATAGGTAAGTATTTAATTAAAGAGAATTTCCTTTTAAATTAAATTTATAAGCAATATAATTATCTTAGAAAAGTTATAAATAAACTAATAATAAAAGTTATTAAACTTAATAAAGGCTTATATATTAGTTATATAGGTTAGGGTCCTTTATTTAGTAATTATTTTTACTTTATTTAAGTCTATCTTAATATAGTCTTAGCTAATAATAATACTTAAAAACTTAATCTTAGAGATAATAAACTTATATTTCTAAATCTTTATATATAGGCCTATTTTATATAGTTTTTATAAGATAATATAAATATATTAAATATATTTAGAATAGGTTATATTATATATTAAGATATTATTAAAATATATAATATAAAAGATATTAAGATAATCTTATAAAATATTATTAATAAACTATTAAAATATTGCTAATACTTCTATTAAGCTAAATAATATTATTAATAATTTAAATAAGCTAAGTTAAATACAGAAAGTAATTAGGTATTTTTATTTTTTCTTAATATAAAGGTTATTAAATATAAAAATAATATTAATCTTTATAAAGTACTTTATTCCTTTTAAATTATTTAGAGTCTCTTTAATTAAAGATAAGAAATATTAGTCTTTAATAGTTATTATATTTAGGGCTTAATAATCTATATAGATCTATATTCCTCTACTAAGCTTCTTAATAAATAAAATTAGAGATATAGTAGGTAATAAGTTTAGGTAAATAAATCTTTTTTTTAAGTTTTTTTTAATCTATTCTTTTAAGATCTTTAATTTATTTTAAGATATAATATATAAAGGTTTAAAGAGAAGCAATTTCCCCTTTAATAATTTAATATTATAATTATAAAAATAATATAATAATAGGTATTTAGCCTTCTTAAAAGAAAAGATATTAATATAATCTTTAAACTCCTTAAATAATAAATAGGCAGGGTTTTCTTTCTAAATTTATTTAATCCTTAAAATAATATTTAAGTCCTCTAGAATAATTATAAATATTTAAGTATTTTTTTAAATATAGATAAAATAAGCAGTTAAAAAAATAAAGGCTATATTTCTTTTTTTTAGTTTTTTAAATCTTAAGAGTAAGTATTAGAGTAAAACCTTTAGAGAAATATTATATAGGGCAATTATCTTAATTAGCTTTAAAGATATATTATAATTTTTTTTAATAATAATTATTATTAAAAATAATACTATAAGTAATAAATTATAAATATAGGTTATAATACTTTAATTAGAGAAGTCTTAAGATAATAGAGTAGTATACTAGTTAAATAATATAAAATTTAATATCTTTCTTAAAATAATTCTTAATTCTTATATCTATTTAAATATAATATATAATCTTCTTATTCTCTAGTTCTCTTTTATTAAATATATATAAGATAATTAGGCTCTTTAAAGGAATAAGCTCTAACTTTTAATCTTTAGCCTATTTTTAATTTATAAATCTTTATCCTTTAGCTTTAATATTAAGTAGGGTATAAATTAATAAATAAATCTTCTTTTTCTTCTTCTTTAATATTATAAGTAGTATTATTAATTTTAATTATTATAAATATTTTTTAAGGTTAATTTTATAAATAATAATAGTAAAGATTTAAATAATATATAATTCTTAAGCCTAGCTATAATTTATTTTAGATTTATTTTTTTTATTAAAGATTAGCTAAGGGATAAATTATATAAGTTTAAGAATTAAATTGCCTAGGGAGTTTAAAGATAGGGTTTATATATAATTATAGCTTAAATCTTTTAGTAATTATTTAAATATAGATAATCTCTAATATAATATTTTAAAGAGCTATATTAAAAATAAGTATTAGTTTTATAATATAATAAG
Organism: Byssochlamys sp. IMV 00236; assembly: GCA_001931875.2. Classification (NCBI taxonomy): domain Eukaryota; kingdom Fungi; phylum Ascomycota; class Eurotiomycetes; order Eurotiales; family Thermoascaceae; genus Paecilomyces; species Byssochlamys sp. IMV 00236. The sequence goes on along the minus strand of MSJH02000840.1, from coordinate 779,518 downwards.
CTATATTCTCTCCTATTTAAATATTTAGAAATATTTAAATCTATTAAATTATATAGCTATATTAGGGCTAGTTTATTTTTTTATATAAGGCTTTTTTAAGACTAATTATTATATCTTATAGTTAAAATAAGACTTAAAATAAATAAGGAGAATTAAATATATTAAGTAAATCTTAAAATAGTAATATAAGTCTTTATAATAAGAGATTAATTTATAATATATTAATAATAGCAGTTTTTAAAGTCTTATAAAAACTTAATAAATTAATAATATTTATAATTTAGAGGCTAGCTATATAATAATATTTTTTAAAATTTTTAGCTAATAGCTTACTCTAATAGGATAAATAATATTTTTTTAAATATTTCTCCTTTTAGTACTAGGCGCTAAAACTTAGTAAAAAAAATTTTAAATTCCTTATTAATTTAATAAAGATTAAATAATTTATTATATATATTATTTATATAATTAAGATTATTAAATATATACTCTAAGATATTTAAAATCTTTTAATAATTATTAAGAATATAAGTCCTATCTTTAATATATAGTAATACTTAAGTATAAGATATATTTTTTAAGTAATTAATTATATAAGTTATATAGCTTTAAGAGATTAAGAATTTATCTTAGTTAATTATTATCTTCTCTTAAATCTAGGCTATAAAGTGCTAAAGATTTTTTTAGTTATCTTTAAACTTATTTAGGTTAAAAAATTTCTTTAAAAGTTTAAAGATAGAGAAAGATATAATAATAAATATTTTAAATATTTTTATTAAAATAGCTGCAAGCCTTTTAGTATTAAGCTTAAGTTTAAATATAAATAAAGATATATTTATAGTAGATATAACTATATAATAAGCTTAGTCCCTTTTAAAAATAGCTTAAATATACTATTATTCTTTTTTTTAAAACTAAGTCTTTTAATATTATTAAATAGCCTTAAGTTTAATAACTTCTTATTTAAGTCTCTATTAAATAGTAGCAAATTTTTACTAAAGCTTTTAAAAGCATATTTTAGCTTAATAGCTTATCTTATTTATAGTAGTCTTAGCTTTACTAATATATTTATATATTAAGCAATAATACTTATATTATTCTAGCCTATAGCTAATAATAATATATTTAATAAACTTATCTAGAATAATTAGTAAGAATAGAGGAATTAGAGCAGATATTATTAATAATATTAACTTTTAGATAAAAGCTATATAGTATTAAGATATAAGCTTAAGGAGTAGATTAGAATAAATAAAATAAAGTAGTTAATATTAAGACTAGCTATAGGATCTCTATTTAACTAATTTAAACTAGAATAAGCTATTATAAGTAAGCTTAATAAATAAAATATAGTTTAAAGAGCTTAAATTTAGATTAAGCTATATATTAAAGATATCTTTATAAGGTTATATAATACCTTATATAAGCATTAGCTAGTAAATCTCTATCTCTTATACTAGCACTATAATAGAAATAGAAAGTTACTTATAATTTAATATTAGTAATTATAAATTGCTATTTAAAGATAATGCTCTATATTCTTATTTATAAAATATTAAAGGTAAATAAAATAATTAATCTTATTATAAATTATATCTATAACTGCTTTAAATCTCTATAATTAATTATATTAAATAAAGATATACTATTTATTAATAAATATTAAATAGAATTTTACTGCTATATTTAAATTATTAGACTTCTAAGTACTATATTCTACTCTTAGACTAATAGCTAGATTAAAAGGCAGAATTAAATATTAAAGTATTATCTCTAGATCTACTTAAATTATAAGTAAGATAATTAAGTATTTTTATTAATTATAATAGAGTTTACTTATAATAATTTAATTTATACCTTTATAGGTATAACTCTCTTTTATATTATTTATAGATTTAATTCTAAGAGTTAAAATAAATATAATTCTAAGAAGTAAATAAATATACTAGCAGTTAATAATTAATTAAAAGAACTTATTAAAATATATACTTAATTAAAAAAATCCCTCTAAAAGGCTATTATTATATAATAGAAATATTATAATAAGAAATATAAGCCTAAATTCTATATAATAAGAGACTAAGTCTACCTTTTAATAAAAAACTTAAAGATAGATTAATTAATTAAAAAACTAGATATAAAATACTTAGGACTTTATAAAGTTATAGAAAGAATTAAAACTTAAGCTTATTAGCTTAAGCTTTTAAAGAGCTTAGGCAAAATATACTTAATCTTTTATATCTCTTTATTAGAGCCCTATTATTAAAGACTTAAGGCTAAATCTAAGTATTTAAACTTAATCTTAATAGATAATAAACTAAAATAAGAGATTAAAGCTATTTTAGATAAATAAATAATATAAGAGAAGAAATAATATTTAATTAAATAAAAGGGCTATTTAAATTATAAAAATTTATAACAGCTTAAAAAAGACCTTAAATATATTTAAAATATACTAGCTAAATTTAAGGTAATAATATAAGCTATTAATAAGATCTCTCTAAGAAGAGCTTTAAGAAACTCTAGAAAAAGAAGCTAATAAAACTAATAAAATTTCTCTTTTTTCCTATTAAGTTTTTAAGTTTTATTTAACTATTTTATTATTAAATTTATATTACTTTTTCTCTATTTACTTATCTATAAAGGTTTAAAAGTTTTAATAAAGATATAAGAAGCTAATCTATTTAGAAATAAATTTATTTTAACTAGGCTATTTCTAGCAGTAATTAAAAATATAGGCCTAAAATTAATCTCCCCTATTTATTTACTTTATTATTATAGAACTTTATTAGTATAAATTTATTCTCCTTCTTATTAAAGAAAAGAAGAATATTATAAGTAATATATATAATTTCTTATATATACTATAGATCTAATACTATTAAATAAAATAATTTAAGTAACTTTTACTAAAGCTATATTATAAACTACTTATATAAAGATAAGATTAATAAGATAGTAAATATAAGCTTATCTATATCTGCCTTAATAGGCGCTTTATATAGATATATCTCTATAGAGAATTTATATTTATTATAGGCCTTTTTAAAAGACCTATAATTATTTAAAAAATAGGCCTTTTAGCTAAGGCTCTATAAATAAATAAGCTTATTCTTATAAATTAATAAGATTAAAATATAAAGCTTATACTTATAATTATAATAGTTATACTTAATATTAATATTAATATAAGTATATTAAAATATTAAATTTTTAATTAGTTTCTTTAAATAATAAAAGTATATCTTTTAAAATATTAAAAGAAACTTTTTACTTAGCTTAAAGATAATAAAGCTATTCTCTATTATTATATCTATAATAATAATAATAGTAGTCTTAATTAATATTTTAATAATAGCTAATTTAATTTAAGTCTTTATACTAGTAATTTCCTTATACTTAATACTTTATTTTTAGGGCCTTTTAATAGTATAAATAAAAATTATTCTTAACTTATCTATAATAGCTAGCCTAATAATAAAATAAGTTTTTTTTTTTAAATAGGCTTTTTAGCATTACTATTAAAAAAAAAGACTTATTTATATAATTATTAAAACTATAATAAAAGGTTAACCTAATAAGAGTATAAATTAAATATATTTTAATTTTAATATAATACTTATCTTATTTAATAAATTCTTTATAAGAGAATCTTTACTAGTAGATAAAGATATTAACCTATTAATAGCTATAAAAAGAGTAATATTTATTTAAAGAAATACTCTTTCTAATATTATAATAGTAGTTAAAGTCTTTAATATCTTAATAATAGTTAAAGAATTATTTTCTAGTATTATAATAATAACTAGATTTAGCTATATTATAATAATAATAGTTATATTTTTTATCTTAAAAATAAGAGGAGGAAATAATTCCTTAAAGGAAGAAGTAATATTTTTAAGCTATTAATACTATAAAAATTAGTATATAATATATAAAATCTTATATTAAAATACTTATTTAAGGAGTTTTTTTATATTACTTAAATATAAAATAAATTTAAGGCGGCATTATTTAAATTAAATTAGCTTATATTAATATAGTTAATTAAGATAACTTACCCTTAAAATAGGAAGCTCTAAAAATTAATAAAAAAATAACTAATTTCTTAAGTTTAATAAACTATTATACTATTAGCATTATTATAATCTTAAAAATATATTTAAATCTTTATTTAAATATATTTAAGATTAAGAGCTATATATAGTAGAAGATAAAAAGATAATTATTAGAAGTTAAAATTCTAACTTTATAATATTATATAAATAATACTTTTAGCTTATATAATTTTTTAACCCTTTACTATAAAAATAGTAAGAAGCTTTTTTATTTATTATATTATAAATCTCTATAAAGCTATATTCTATATTTAATATAATAACTTTATAATAGCTTAAGGATAAGCCTTTAAAAAGAGAGGGGATATTATTATACTCTTAGCTCTTTATTAAGATATAAGCTTATAGGACTATAATAAAGCCTTAAATCTAAATATAATATTAAGGTAATTAGTTAAACCCTACTCTTTTTACTTTCAGAATTTATATAAGATAAAGCTAAGAAGTATTTAAGATTTAAAATATAAATAAGCTTTAAATTACTATTTTATTAAAAGCTAATAATTTATTCTAATATAATATATACTATTATAGTACTAGTATAGGAGATAGAGATTTACTAGCTAATACTTATATAAAATATTATATAACCTTATAAAAATATCTTTAATATATAACTTAATTTAAATTTAAGCTCTTTAAGCTATATTTTATTTACTAAGCCTACTTATAATAGCTTATTTTAGTTTAAATTAGCTAGATAGAAATCTTATAGCTAATCTTAATATTAACTACCTTATTTTATTTATTCTAACCCGCTTCTTAAGCCTATATCTTAATATTATATAGCTCTTATCTAGAAGTTAATATTATTAATAATACTTACCTTAATTCTCTTATTCCTGCTAATAACTTTAGGAGAGTTTATTAAGTATATTACTATTAATTATAGGCTAGAATAATATAATTACTATCGCCTAATATATAAATATATTATTAAGGCTAAGTTATTTATAAATAAAGCTAGCTAATATATTAAATAAATTAAGATAAGATTTTAAGAACTTTAATAGGAGTTTATAGCTATATAATAGAGACTTAAATAAAAAAATATTAATCTTAAAGCTATTTAGTAGTATTAGAAAATATAGTTTAATAAAAAAGAATAGCAGTATATTTAAACTATTTTTAAAAGAGATTAAACTTACTATATAATTATACTTATTATAAATATACCTCTATTTATATTTAAACCTAAGCTTAATATTAAGAGGCTTATAACTGCTTTAATAGAAATATTTAAAATATCTATTATTATATTTTCTTTTACTCTTAGATTTTTAAAAAGATTTTTTAACTTTAATAAATTTAAAAATAATTAAAAAGATCTTTAGTACTTTATAGCTTAAATTTAAAGGAAGATAATAATTAATTAAGATTAATTTTTAATCCTTTAAAGCTATATAGCCTATATAATTAATTACTTAAAAGATATATTCTATACTTAAGTATTACTATATATTAGAGATAAAACCTATATTTTTAGCAATTATTAAAAGATTTTAAATATCTTAGAGTATATATTTAATAACTTTAATTATATAAATAATATATATAATAAATTATTTAACCTCTATTAAATTAATAAAGAATTTAAAATCTTTTTTACTAAATTCTAGCACCTAGTATTAGAAAAAAAAATATTTAAAGAAATATTATTTATTCTGCTAGAATAAGCTATTAGCTAAAAATTTTAAAAAATATTATTATATAGCTAGCCCCTAAATTATAAATATTATTAATTTATTAAATTTTTATAAAACCTTAAGAATTATTATTATTAATATATTATAAATTAGCCTTTTATTATAAAGACCTATACTACTATTTTAAGATTTACTTAATATATTTAATTCTTTTTATTTATTCTAAGTTTTACCTTAGCTATAAAAAATAATAGTTAGCCCTAAAAAAGCCCTATATAAAAAAGTAAACTAGCCCTAATATAGCTATATAATCTAATAGATTTAAATATTTTTAAATATTTAAGTAGGAGAGAGTATAGCTTATTATATTATAAAACTAGCACTTATTTTTAATATAGTTTTTTAAAATATTATATTAGAGATTATTTATATCTAGATAATTATTAGAAAATCTAGGCTATAACTATATATAAATCTTATCCTTAAATTCTCTAAATAATTTAATTCTTAGACTTATATAATTTATCTCTTAATTAGTCTTTAATAAAAAGAATAAGCCTAAAATAAGTTATAGCTAGGCTTAAGAATTATATATTATTTAAATCTCTACTACTATTATTTATAAAATTAACCTTAAAAAATATCTATAATAATTAAAATTAATAATACTGCTTATAATATTAAAAAAAAAAGAAAAAAAAGATTTATTTACTAATTTATACTCTATTTAATATTAAAGTTAAAAAATAAAAATTTATAGACTAAAGATAAGCTAAAAACTAAAAATTAGAGCCTATTTCTCTAAAAAGCCTAATTATCTTATATATATTTAATAGAAAAGAACTAGAGGATAAAAAGATTATATATTATATTTAAATAAATATAAGAATTAAAGATTACTTTAAGAAAGATATTAAGTTTTATATTATTTAACTAATATACTATCTTATTATTTTAAGATTTTTTTAATTAAAGTACTATAACCTATATCTATAATTTATTATCTATAATATTACTTTTAATAGCAATTATTATTAAAAGAATTATAATATACTCTTAAAGCTAATTAAAATACTTACCTTATATAATATTCTCTTAAAAGCTTTATCTTAATATTTACTTTTAAGACTTAGAGAATTAAAAAAAAAAATATAGCTTTTATTTCTTTAGCTACTTATTTTACTTATATTTAAAAGAATACTTAAATATTTATAATTACTTTAAAGGACCTAGATATTGCTTTAAGGATTAAATAAGTTTAAAAAGAAGACCCTGCCTATTTACTACTTAAAGAGTTTAAAGATTATATTAATATCTTTTTTTTTAAGAAGGCCGAGTATTTATTATTATATTGTCTATATAACTATAATATTAAGCTATTAGAGAGAAAGTTACTCCCCTTTAAATCTTTATATACTATATCTTAAGATAAATTAAAGATCTTAAAAGAATAGATTAAAAAAAACTTAAAAAAGAGATTTATCTGCCTAAGCTTATTACTTACTATATTTTTAATCTTATTTATTAAGAAGCCTAATAGAGAAATATAGATTTATATAGATTACTAAGCTTTAAATATAATAACTATTAAAGACTAATATTCTCTATCTTTAATTAAAAAAACTCTAAATAACTTAAAAGAAATAAAGTATTTTATAAAAATTAATATTATTTCTATATTTAATAATTTTTATATTAAGAAGAGATAAGAATATTTAACTGCCTTTTATATTTAACTTAGCCTATTTAAATTATTAATAATATTATTTAGCTTAATAAGAGTATTAGCAATATTTTAAAGGTTTATTAATAATATTTTATAAGATTACCTTAATATCTTTTATACTATATACCTTAATAATATCTTAATATATAATATAACTTATTCTAAATATATTTAATATATTTATACTATCTTATAAAAGCTATATAAAATAGGCCTATATATAAAGATCTAGAAGTATAAGTTTATTATCTCTAAGATTAAATTCTTAGGTATTATTATTAGTTAAGACTATATTAAAATAAACTTAAATAAGGTAAAAATAATTGCTAAATAGAAGACCCTAACCTATATAACTAATATATAAGCCTTTATTAGATTTAATAACTTTTACTATTAGTTTATTTATAACTTTTTTAGAATAATTATACTGCTTATAAGCTTAACTTAGAAGAGAATTCCCTTTAATTAGATATTTATCTATTAGTCTAGTTTTAAAGCTCTAAAAGAAATATTTATTTAAGCCTTAATTTTAAAGCTATTTAATTAGACTTATAAGGTTATAGTTAAAACTAACTTATTAACTATATATTAGCTAAAGTTATATTTTAGTATAATAATAAAGGAATTTTATATCTTATTATATTTTTCTTAAAGAAGCTCTCTGCTATAAAGTATAATTATAAGATTTATAATAAAAAACTACTAATAATTATCTGCTATTTTAAGAAATAATACCTTAAGCTTAAAAATATACTATTACTAATTAAAGTTATTATAAACTATTATAATTTAAAATACTTTATATTAACTAAGCTATTAAACTAGTAATAAGCCTATTAATTTAAGTTCTTATCTTAGTTTAACTTCTAAATTATATATTAACCTAGAAAATAAAAAATAAAGCCTAATATCCTAACTAAGAGGTTAAAAAATTTCCTTAAAAAAGAAAATAAATAGCTATAATATTAGAGTTAGATAGTCCTAAAGAAGAAGAACTTTAACCTATAAATTTAAAGATTCTTAAAACTAGAAGCTATTATTAAGAGTTAAATAATAAGGCGTATTTACTTTATTAATCTAATAGCTTAAAAGATTAAAAATCTTATTAAATCTATAAGAATATTTACTTAACTTACTTTAAAAAATTAATCTATTTAGCTTAAAGAACTTATTTAATTTACCCTATCGCCTAACTAGTCTATTAAGATTATTTAATCTATTAAGGAGATAATCTAATCTATTAAAGAGACTATTTAGCTTATTAAAAAAATAGCTTAGCCTATTAAATAAGATTAATTAAGTTCCTTTACTATACTTAATAAACTAAAATATTTACTTAGTATTAAAGACTTACTAGATATAGCTTACTTATTTAATAACTTAATATAGTTTATCCTATAAGCCTTAAATTATAAAGCTAATTATTACTCTAAGATTATTATAAGAAATAGAAGTTTTTAAAGATTACTAGTAAATTACTCCGCTAGCAATTATAGTAAAAAAGGTAATTACTTTATATACTTAGCTTAAAGAAAGGTTTATTAGTAAAATAAAGGGTTAATTATTATAATAAAGGGTCTAACTAATATAAAGAAGGGTTTATACTAAAGGAGTTTAATAGTAAAGAGTCTATATAAGTAAAGAAATAGTAGAATATATATTATATTAAAATAAATTACTAGCTTTTAATAAGATAATAATTTAAAGCTTATTTATATTTTAAATCTTAAGTACTTTCTAGCTTTATCTTATATAAATCTTAAAAGTAGAGAGAGTAAGGTTTAACTAATTACCTTAGTATTATATTTAAATTTAGGGCTTTATTATAGTCTTATAAGCTTATACCTTAGCAGAAAGCTAAGAATATAATAATATCCCTTTTCTTTTTAAAGGCTTATTCTTAAGCTATTATAAAGTTATTATATTAAATATAAAATATAGCTTTATAAAGATTTATAATATAATAAATAAAAGAGCTTCTTATTATCTTTATAATAAAGGGTTAAGAAGTTATATAAGCTAAAAGTATTATTTATATAATATTATAAGGTTAAAATTTTAACCTCTAGTAATTATCTTCTTACCTCTTACTATATATAGCTTCTAGTTTTAAATATATTTAAATAAAGATCTAGATATATTTTTAAGATTATAATAATACTAATAATATAATAGTTTCTTAAACTTAAGAAATTAATTATTTTTTTATTAGTTTTTAAAGCTTTTTACTTTAAAAGTAAGTTATTTTAATTAACTATATTAATATAAGCTAATTTAATTTAAATAATACCGCTCTAAATTTATTTTATATTTAAATAATATAAGAAGATTCCTTAAGTAAGTATTCTAGTATAAGATTTTATATATTATATGCTAATTTCTATAGTATTAATAGCTTAAAGATATTATCTCCCTCTCTAGGAAGCTATTCTCTCTTTTTACCTTTAAAATAGAGAATATAGCTACTGCTATTATAATATAGCTAAATCTAATTATTATTATAATACTAAAAAATAATTCTTTAATTACTGCTAAAATAATAAGGTCTTTAATTACTATTATAATATTAAAGAAAGTATTTTCTTAAATAAGTATTACTTCTTTTATAGCTATTAATAGATTAATATCTCTATCTATTAGTAAAGATTCTTTTATAGAAGATTTATTAGATAAGATAAGTATTATACTAGAATTAAGGTATACTTAGTTTATACCCCTATTAAGTTAATCTTTTATTATAATCTTAATAACTATATAAGTAAGTCTTTTTTCTTTAATAATAGTATTAAAAAGCCTACTTAAAAAAAAAAGGACTTATTCTATTATTAAGCTAACTACTATAAATAAATTAAAGATAACTTCTATTTATATTATTAAAAGGCCTTAAAGATAAAATACTAGATATAAAGAAATTACTAATATAGAGACTTAAATTAAACTAATTACTATTAAGATATTAATTAAAACTATTATTATTGCTATTATAAATATAATAATAAAAAATAGCTCTATTATCTTTAGGCTAAATAAGGAGTTTTCTATAATATCTTAAAAGATATACTTTTATTATTTAAAGGGGCTAATTAAGAATCTAGTACTTTAATATATTTATGCTAATATTAATATTAAATATAATTACTATAATTATAAGTATAAGCTCTATATTTTAGTTCTACTAGTTTATAAGAATAAGCTTACTTATCTATAGAGCTTTAGCTAAGAGGCCTATTTCTTAAGTAATTATAAGTCTTTTAAGAAAGCCTATAATAAGTATAAATCTTTTATAAAGATATATTTATATAAAATACTTACTAAAATAGATATAAATAAGCTTATATTTATTATCTTATTAACTCTATCTTTATATAAGTAGTTTATAATATAGCTCTAGTAGGAGTTGCTTAAATTACTCTATTTAATAGCATTAAATCTGCGGTATATATAAGAAATTATATATATTATTTATAATATTCCTCTTTTCTCTAATAAGGAGGAGAATAAATCTATACTAATAGGGTTCTATAATAGTAAAGTAGATAAATAAGGGAATTAATCTTAAGCCTATATTTTTAGTTTTTACTAAGAGTAGCCTAATTAAAATAAATTTATTTCTAAATAAACTAGCTTCTTATATTCTTATTAAAACTTTTAAACCTTTATAAATAAGTAAATAGAGAAAGAGTAATATAGATTTAAAAATAAAATAATTAAATAAAATTTAAAAACCTAATAAAAAAAAAAATCTTATTAGTTTTATTAGCTTTTTTTTCTAGAGCTTTTTAAAGCCTTTTTTAAAGAGGTTTTATTAATAGCTTATACTATTACCTTAAATTTAATTAATATATCTTAAATATACTTAAAGTCTTTTTTAAGCTGCTATAAATTTTTATAATCTAAATAACTCTTTTATTTAATTAAATATTGCTTCTTTTCTTATATTATTTATTTATTTAAAATAGTTTTAATCTCTTATTTTAGTTTATTATTTACTAAAATTAAATTTAAATATTTAGATTTAGCCCCTAATCTCTAATAATAAGGCTTTAATAGAGAAATATAAAAGATTAAATATATTCTGCCTAAGCTTTTTAAAAGCTTAAGCTAATAAGCTTAAGTTTTAATTCTTTCTATAACTTTATAAGATCTTAAATATTTTATATTTAGTTTTTTAATTAGTTAATTTATCTTTAAGTTCTTTATTAAAAGGTAGACTTAATCTTTTACTATATAAGATTTAGGCTTATATTTCTTATTATAATATTTCTATTGCATAATAATAGCCTTTTAAAGAAATTCTTCTAATTAAATATAAATCTTAGCGAGTTCCTTTAATTAATTATTAATTGCCAGTATATTTATTTACTTCTTAAAATTATATTTATTCTAACTTTTAAAATTAAATCTATAAATAATATAGAAGAGACTTATACCTATAAAGATATAGATTAAATTATTATATATAAACTTCGCTATAATTAATAAGAATACCTAATTATCTTACTTATAGTTTAAATAGATCTAGAGATAATACTCTAATATCTAGTTTTACCTTTTAGTTTAGCTATTAATCTAGGGGTAAAATATAATATTTAAAAGTCTAGTAATTTAAATATAGCGGTAAAGTTCTATTTAGTATTTACTAATAAATAGTATATCTTTATTTAATATAATTAACTATAGAAGTTTAAAGCGGTTATAAATATAATTTATAATAAGATTAGCTATTTTATCTGCCTTTAATATTTTATAAGTAAAGATATAGAGCGCTATTTTTAAATAGTAATTTATAATTACTAATATTAAATTATAAATAATTCTTTATTTCTCTAATAATAGCAGTTCTACTATAAAATCTATTAAAATACTCTACTATAACTATACTAGGATTAGCAGAGACTTTAGCTCTCTATATAGCTTATACTATAGAGTTTAATTTCTCTGGCAGATATTATATATAAATATATATTCCTATATATCCTATGCTATTTTAGGCTAATTAAATCTTTTTTAAAATAGCTTTTTAGTCTTCTTAATACTTTAATACTTTATATAAAGATTATTATAATATAATTAAAGAAGCTCTTATTTTATAGCAGGTATATTTAATATAAATATAATACTACTCTTTTATAATAGTCTTTTACTATTTATTTTTTATACTATTTCTAAGCTATCTCTAGGAGTATATACTTTTAATTCTCTAGTTTTCTCTAAAATAAAAGTATTCTTTACTTAAAGCTATTTTAATATAAAGAATAAGCTAAGGATTATAGTATTTTAAATAGACTCTTCTCTAATTACCCTAATAACTAATATTCTTTATATTAAATATTTTAAATTACTTATACTGCCCGCTTTAATAAATTTATGCTTTAAACTATCTTTCTATATATACTTATTTTAAACTTTATACTAAAGCTTTTTCTAGAGAGTTAGAAGTAATTCTATCTAGGATTTAAATTTAGATAGTTTAAAATTTACTCTTTTAAATAAAGTATCTATAGTATTAAGCTATTTTAGCTTATATTTAATTTAAAAGTTATATACTACTAATAATTCTATCTACTAAATTTATTTATTATTTAATATCTTTATAATAAAGAAATAGTATAAGTTTATATAATTACTCTATATTTATATAAAGTACTTATTATCTTCTAGATAATAATATTAATATTTAAAAGCATTAATAATAGCTAAAAGTTCTTAGTTATAGATTTTATAATATACCTCTATTTTAATAAACTTCTAGGTATAATATATTATAGGGTACCAGTTCTTAGATATAGTTTATTAATTTATTTAAATTTTAATTCTTAGACTTATCTCTAACCTAGCGCTTAAAGCTATTTTATTACTATTTTTCTAAAAGAATATAATAATAAGGGTAAATTTTAAGATATTAATTGCTAATATTATTAGCTTCTTTAAATTAAAATACTTTAATACTAATAGAGTTATAAAAGCTAATTTTAGCTTATTAAATACTTTTACGGCTTCTTTAATCTAGATAAATATTCTAGTTTTCTTCTTTTAAATACTTCTTTTTAATAAACTAATTAAAGAAGCTGTTTTTATAAAATAATTATAGATAAATCTTTTAAAAAATCTAATAAATCTTAAAAAGACTTAAACTTTTTTAAAAGATTTAAGCTTTAGCTAATCTTTAATAATTTTTATTCTATTAGGATTTATCTCTATTTTATCTTTCTCTATAAAAAAGCTAAGGAATTTAATCCTTTCTTTATAAAATTTATATTTAGATAATTTTATATATAATTTATATTTTTATAGTCTCTCTAAGACTTATATTATATATCTCTTATACTCTTTAATAGAGTTAGAGAAAATTAAAATATTATCTAAATATATAATATAATAGATATTTAATAGCCTCTATAATATTTAATTAATATAGGCTTAAAAAATAGCGGGAGCATTATATAAGCTAAATAATATAACTAAATACTTAAAATATCTATAATAAGTTTAAAAGGCTATCTTTTATTTATCTCTATAATAGATTCTAATTTAATAATAAATATCTCTAAGATTAAGCTTAATAAAGATCTTAGAGCTAACTAATTAATTAAGTATTTTATTTATTTTAAATAAAGAATATTTATTCTTTATAATAATACTATTTAAAGCTTAATAATTAATATAAAGCTTTAATATATTATCTGCCTTAAGAATAAATAGAATAAGTACCCTTATAAAACTTATTAATAATTATATTTATTCTTTTTATTATATATCTTTAAAATATTTATATAAAATATTAAATTCTTTAGTAAAAAGGTTATAAAATCTCCCTTATAAAGGCGCTATACTATCTAGAAGTTTAATCTTATATTTACTTATTTTAATAAATAATATATTTACTCCCTTCTCTAAAAAGACCTCTATATATTTCTTATATTTTAAAGGCAGATTCTTTAAGGTAATAGGATTAATTTAATCCTTATAGAGTATATAAATTATCTCTTCTTTTACTATCTTAAAAAATTATTAAATATTTTTAATCTTTACTTATAGCTATTATAGAATATAATATCTTTAAATTATTAACTTTTAATCTATAATAGGATTAATAGCTTATAATTATAATTTCTTAAGAATAATACTTAATCTAAGTATTAAGATAATATAAAAATATATACTTACTTTTTTTATAGTTTCTTTAAAATTAGTAATATAAATCTCTATTTTAAAAAATCTATATTTCTAAATCTTATATTTATTAATAAATTTAAAATTTATATACTGCTAGAAGTCTAGGAGAATTCTATATTATATAGCTATATTTAAGCTAATATAATATTAAGCTAAACCTAAATTAATAAAAGCCTTATCTTTTAATATATTATTAAGTAAGTAAAATTATACTAAAATATATAAAGACTCTTTATTTATTTTAAACCCTTTATTATAAAAGGCTATAATAATCTTAGGCTTTTCTTTTTTAAAAAAATCTTTCTTTTTTAAATATAATTTAAATCTTTATATATAGCCTTTTTTACTGCAGTTAAAGCAGCGGCCTTTTTTTTTAAGCTAGTCTTATTCTATTAATAATCTAAACTTCTTTTTTTAAGGTTTATTTATTCTCTTATACTAATTATTAATCTCTTTTTTTTTTATTTTAAAATAAAGTCTTTTAATATATTCTATATTAGTCTATTTATATTTAATATAATAAGGAGGTTTAAGGATTTATTCTTCTTTTAATTTATTTCTTAATTAATAGCTAAAGATACTAATTAATTAAAATTAGTTAAGAAATCTTAGTAGTTTAATAAGCCTATTTAAACTTTAAGTTATAGTTTTATATAAAAAATATAAGACTAAATAATCTTATTATTATTAAATTCTTTATCTTAATTTAACTTTATATAAGTTTATTTAAAATAGTATAAAAAAGCTCTAGTAATTTAATTTAAATATTAAGTTAAAGTATAAAAGTAATTTATTATATTTTATCTCTAGTAATATAGATTATTAAATAAGTCTAATAATTAACCTTTAAACTTATTCTAGGTTAGTATTTAAAAGTTAAAATTCTCTTATTAATAAATTTAAGATTAAGCTAATTCTTTATTTAGTAAAACTATAATATAAATAATCTTTTTATTTTCTACTTTAAATAATAAAGCATTATAGGCTAAATATTTATCTATATACTAATATTATTAATAATAAGCATTAAATATAATAGCTCTATATCTCTGCGGTTTAAATAGCTTAAGCCTTAATTACTTATTAATATAGATAGCAGTAAAAAGCTATAAAAAATCTTTTTTTATTAATAGATTATCTTCTATTTAGAGTTAATCTCTCTCTAAGCTTATTAAAATATCTCTTAGAGTTTATAAGCTAGCTTTAATAATTAGTTACTATAAGCTAAATTTAATAATCTCTAAACTCTTTAGAGTATATACTATAGGCTAAAAGCTAAGACTCTTATTACCTAAATTATAGAGTATATTAATATAGCTACTTATATTACTAGGTTAAATAATTTAAATTATAAGAAATAGGGGTTTCTAGAGATTATTAGTAAATTACTCTACTAATAATTATAATAAAAAAAATAATTATTTTATATACTTAGCTTAGAGAAAAGTTTACTAGTAAAATAAAGGGTTAATTATTATAATAAAGAGTTTAACTAGTATAGAGAAAGGTCTATATTAAAGGAGTTTAATAATAAAGAGTTTATATAAATAAAGAAATAATAAGATATATATTATATTAAAATAAATTACTAGCTTCTAGTAAGATAATAATTTAAAGCCTATTTATATTCTAAATCTTAAGTACTTCTTAGCTTTATCTTATATAAATTCTAAAAGTAGGGAGAGTAAGGTTTAACTAATTACCTTAGTATTATATTTAGATTTAGGGCTTTACTATAGTCCTATAAGCTTATACCTTAGTAAGAAGCTAGAGGTATAATAATTATACCAGCTAATTATTAATAAAAAGGAAAATACTTATACTATAAAGACTACTTATATATTTCTAATTATAATAAATTAAGAGCTTACTTATTATAAAAATACTATAATAAATATATATTTAAATATCTTAGAAAATATAAGCTTTATAACTTAATCTTATAAGAGTATTACTAGCTAAATATATACTAATATATAGATTATTAGACCCAGAATTACTATATCTATTACTATATTATACTCTTAAATAAAGGCTATTAAGAAGTCTTATATTAGCTTCTTATCCTTAAATACTTTTAATAAGATATTTTAATAGATTTTATTACTAAACTTATATTTTACTAAAATTATAATACTATTAAAGTATAAGCTTAAGAAATAGGTTAAAATAAATAGAATAAGGAAGTTAATACTAGGACTAGCTATAAGATCTTTATTTAGCTAATTTAGACTAAAATAGGCTATTGCAGGTAAGCTTAATAAATAAAATATAGCTTAAAGAGCTTAAATTTAAATTAAGCTATATATTAAAAATATCTTTATAAGGTTATATAATACCTTATATAAGTATTAGCTAATAGATCTTTATTTCCTATATTAGTACTATAATAATATTCCCCTTCTTAAAGTTAAGCTTTATTAAGACTATTTCTTAGCTTTAGCTTATTTAAATAGTAGTAGTAGAAGTTAATAATAATCTTTTAGATATACTATAAATAATATATAGGCTCTTTAATTAAGTTATTATAATCTATTTATTTAATAGTATATTATAGTTAAGAGCCTTTATAGCCCTAATATTCTTATTAAAAATTTAAAATATCTTTAATAACTTATTCTTTAAAGCTATTAACTTTAATAAGTAGTAATAAAGATTATTTTTATTTAGGCATAGAGTTTTTAGCAATAGAGTAAAGTAGGCTAATATTAAATATAAAATAAATATATATTAAGGTAGGCAGATTAAGCTAATAAATATATAGGCTAATAACTTTAATAATATAAAATAAATTAAAATTCTTTTAATTAAGTTTCTTCTAAGAGTACTAAATATAAATATTTTAAATATTTAATTAAATAAATTATCTTATATAATAGTAGTAGGCTAAGGTTTAATAATAGTTAATTTGCTTTTTATAATAAGCTTAGGCAGTATAAATTTAAGTATAGATATAATTTATAATATTTTATATCTTTTTAATAAAGGCTTTAATATCTCTAATAATAGGCTAGTTTATAGGCTAAATAAGCTTAAATCCTATATATAGATAAAACCTATAATTAGCAAAAAAAGGTAATACTTTAATAGTCTTAGAATAATAAGAGTTTAATATAAATTTAGCTAAAGATAGTTAATTAACCTAATTATTTTATAGATAGCTAATATAAGCATATAAATATTATTTCAGAATAGTATTTATTCTCTTAATTTAACTATTAGTCTTAAGATAATAAGTAGTAAATAATAGGTTTATAATATTTAAATATTAAGTTAAGTATTTCTAGAAAGTAGTAATAAACTAGGGGCTTTAATTAAATATTATAATCTTTAATAGCCTATAAAGCTTCTATATATAATAAATATATAATTATACTACTTTTTTAATATTATAGATAGCCTAGTAGAGAATAAAATACTTTATCTTTATAAGTTAGTCTATAGTAACTAATATAATATTATAACCTTAGCAAGATATAAATCTAATAATAAAATCTATTAAGATATCTTACTAAGAATATTTAGAGATAAAAAGCTAATATAAGACTTCTTAATAACTTTTATTTAAAAGTATAATATAATAATAGATATAATAATTCTAGGTCTAGTAATTTATATATTAATATATATTTAGCTAATAGTACTCTTATAAGATTAAGTTATAGAGCTTATATTTTTTAAGATATCTAAGTATATACTTATTATAGTATTTTTATAATAAGTAGGCTCTTAGCTTATTATAATTAAGAATATATAAATAGTCTCTATAATATAAGTATCTTTCTCTTTATTAGCAGTTAGCTAGTATAATCTTAAGGTAATAGTTAGCTTTATAATCTAAGGCTTATAAAATAGACTATATTAAGTTATTAGATAGATAAGCTATATTTAATAGATTTTTAATATTAAGTAAGTATTTTAATTTATT
Organism: Byssochlamys sp. IMV 00236; assembly: GCA_001931875.2. Classification (NCBI taxonomy): domain Eukaryota; kingdom Fungi; phylum Ascomycota; class Eurotiomycetes; order Eurotiales; family Thermoascaceae; genus Paecilomyces; species Byssochlamys sp. IMV 00236. The sequence goes on along the minus strand of MSJH02000840.1, from coordinate 760,924 downwards.
AAATATAGCAGGGGAACTTAATTAGTTTTATTTAATAGACTAGGCTATTTTTTTAATAGGCTAAATAATCTCTTTAGTAAACTAGATTATCTCTTTAATAGGTTAAATAATCTTAATAGATTAATTAGGCGATAAGGTAAACTAAATAAATTCTCTAGGCTAAATAAATTAGCTTCTTAAAATAAGTTAAATAAATATTCCTATAGGTTTAGCAAGATTTTTAATCTCTTAAGCTATTAGATTAATAAAGTAAATATATCTTATTATTTAACTCTTAATAATAGCTTCTAGTTTTAGAGATCTCTAAATCTATAGGTTAAGGTTTTTTTTTTTAAGACTATCTGGCTTTAATATTATAACTGTTTATCTTTCTCTTTAAGGAGATTTTTTAATCTTCTAGTTAAAATATCGGGCTTTACTCTTTACTTTCTAGGTTAATATATAATTTAGAAATTAAACTAGGATAAAAACTTAAACTAATAAGCCTATTACTAATTTAGCAGCTTAATTAATATAAAATATTCTAGATTATAATAGTCTATAATAACTTTAATTAGTAATAGTATATCTTTAAGCTTAAGGCATTATTTTTTAAAGCAGTAAATAATTACTAATAGTTCTTTATTATAAATCTTATAATTATACTCTATAATAGAAAGCTTTTTTAAGAAAAATATAATAAAATATAAGATTCTTTTATTATTATATTAGAATATAACTTTAGCTAATATATAGTTAGATAAGTTAGTTTTAACTATAATCTTATAAGTCTAGTTAAATAGCTTTAAGACTAGGGCTTAAATAAATGCTTCTTTTAAGGCTTTAAAACTAAATTAATAGGCAGATATTTAATTAAAGAGAACTTCTTTCTAGATTAAGTTTATAAGTAATATAATTATTCTAGAAAAGTTATAAATAAATTAATAGTAAAAATTACTAAACCTAATAAAGGCTTATATATTAATTATATAAATTAGGGTTTTTTATTCTATAATTATTTTTACTTTATCTAAGTCTATCTTAATATAATCTTAGCTAATAATAATACTTAAGAACTTAGTCTTAAAGATAATAAACTTATATTTCTAGATCTTTATATATAAGCCTATTTTATATAATTTTTACAGAATAGTATAAATATATTAAATATATTTAGAATAAGTTATATTATATACTAAGATATTATTAAGATATATTATATAAAAGATATTAAGATAATTATATAGAGTATTATTAATAAATTATTAAAATATTGCTAGCGCTTCTATTAAGCTAAATAGTATAATTAGTAATTTAAATAGGCTAAGTTAAGTATAGAAGGCAGTTAAGTATTCTTATCCCTTCTTAATATAAAGGTTATTAAATATAGAAATAATATTAATTTTTATAAAATACTTTATTCTTTTTAAGTTATTTAAAGTCTCTTTAATTAAGAGTAAAGAGTATTAATCTTTAATAGTAATTATATTTAGGGCTTAGTAATTAATATAGATTTATATCCCTTTATTAGGCTTTTTAATAAATAGGATTAAAGATATAGTAAGTAAGGAATTTAAGTAAATAAATCTTTTTTTTAGGTTATCTTTAATCTATTTTTTTAAAACTTTTAGTTTATCTTAGAATATAGTATATAAGAGTCTAAAGGAGAGTAACTTCCCCTTTAATAGCTTAATATTATAGTTATATAAATAGTATAATAGTAGGTGCTTAGCCTCTTTAAGAGAAAAGATATTAATATAATTCTTAAACTCCTTAAGTAGCAGATAAATAGGGTCTTTTTTTTAAACTTATTTAATTCTTAAAGTAATATCTAGGTCCTCTAGAATAATTATAAATATTTAAGCATTTTTTCAGGTATAAGTAAAATAGGCGGCTAGAGAAATAAAGGCTATATTTCTCTTTTCTAGTTTTCTAGGTCTTAGGGGTAAGTATTAGAATAAAGCTTTTAAGGAAATATTATATAGAGCGAGTATTTTAATTAGCTTTAAGAGTATATTATAATTCTTTTAATAATAATTATTATTAAAAGTAATACTATAAATAGTAAATTATAAGTATAAGTTATAGCGCTTTAATTAAGAGAGTCTTAAGATAATAGAGTAGTGCGCTAGTTAAATAATATAGAACTTAGTATCTTTCTTAAAATAATCCTTAATTCTTATATTTATTTAGATATAGTATATAATCTTCTTATTCTTTAGTTCTTTTCTATTAAATATATATAAGATAATTAGGCTTTTTAAGAGAATAGGCTTTAGCTTTTAATTTTTAGCCTATTCTTAGTTTATAAATTTTTATCCTTTAGCTTTAATATTAAATAGAATATAAGTTAGCAAGCAGATTTTTTTTTCTTTTTTTTTAATATTATAGATAGTATTATTAATTTTAATTATTATAAGTATTTCTTAAGGTTAATTTTATAAATAGCAGCAGTAGAGATTTAAATAATATATAGTTCTTAAGCCTAGCTATAATTTACTCTAGGCTTATTCCTTTTACTAAAGACTAACTAAGGAATAGATTATATAAGTTTAAGAACTAAATTACCTAGGGAGTTTAAGAATAGAGTTTATATATAGCTATAGCTTAAATCTTTTAGCAATTATTTAAATATAAGTAATCTTTAATATAATATTTTAAGAAGCTATATTAGAAGTAAACGCTAGTTTTATAATATAATAGGCTATATTCTCTCCTACTTAGGTATTTAAAAATATTTAAATTTATTAAGTTATATAGCTATATTAGAGCTAGTTTACTTTTTTATACAGAGCTTCTCTAAGGCTAATTATTATATTTTACAGTTAGAGTAGGACTTAGAGTAAGTAAGAAAGATTAAATATACTAAATAGGTCTTAAAATAATAATATAAGTCTTTATAATAAGAGGCTAGTTTATAATATATTAATAATAGTAATTCTTAAGATTTTATAGGAATTTAGCAAATTAATAATATTTATAACTTAAGGGCTAGCTATATAATAATATTTTTTAGAGTTTTTAACTAATAGCTTACTTTAATAGGGTAAATAGTATTTTTTTAAATATTTCTCCTTCTAATACTAGGCGCTAGAATTTAATAAAAAAAATTCTAAATTTTTTATTAGTCTAATAGAGATTAAATAGTTTATTATATATATTGTTTATATAATTAAGATTATTAAATATATATTTTAAGATATTTAAAATCTCTTAATAATTACTAAGAATATAGGTTCTATTTCTAATATATAGTAATATTTAAATATAGGGCGTACTCTTTAAGCAATTAGTTATATAAGTTATATAGCTTTAGAAGGTTAGGAATTAGTCTTAATTAATTATTATCTTCCCCTAAATCTAAGCTATAAAGCGCTAAAGGTTCTTTTAATTACCTTTAAATTTATTAAGATTAGAGAGTTTTTTTAAAAGTCTAGAGGTAAAAGAAGATATAATAATAGGTATTTTAAATATTCCTATTAAAGTAGCTATAAGCCTCTTAATACTAGGCTTAGGTTTAAATATAAATAGAGGTATATTTATAATAGATATAACTATATAATAGGTCTAATCCTTTTTAAGAATAGCCTAGATATACTACTATTCTTTTTCTTAAAGCTAAGTCTTTTAATATTATTAAATAGCTTTAAGTTTAGTAATTTTTTATTTAAACCTTTATTAAATAGTAGTAAATTTTTACTAAAGCTCTTAAAAGCATATCTTAGCTTAATAATTTATTTTATTTATAGCAGTCTTAGCTTTATTAATATATTTATATGCTAAGCAATAGTAATTATACTATTTTAACCTATAGCTAGTAGTAATATATTTAATAAACTCTTCTAGAGTTATTAGCAGGAATAGAAAAATTAAAGCAAGTATTATTAATAATATTAACTTCTAGATAAAAGCTATATAATATTAAAATACAGGCTTAAAAAGCGGGTTAAAATAAATAAAATAAAGAAGTTAATACTAGGACTAGCTATAAGATCTCTATTTAGCTAATTTAGACTAAAATAAGCTATTACAGGTAAGCTTAATAAATAAGATATAGCTTAAAGAGCTTAAATTTAAATTAAGCTATATATTAAAGATATCTTCGCAAGGTTATATAATACCTTATGTAAGCATTAGCTAGTAGATCTCTATCTCCTATACTAGTACTATAATAAATACTATATTAGTTACTATAGATTAACTTATAAAAATAAAGTATTTTATTCCCTGCTAAGCTATCTATAATACTAAAAAAATAGTATAATTATATATTTATTATATATAGAAGCTTTATAAACTATTAAAGATTATAATATTTAATTAAGGCCCCTAATTTATTACTATTTTTTAAAAATATTTAACTTAATACTTAGATATTATAAACCTACTATTTATTATTTATTACTCTAAGACTAATAATTAGACTAAAAGAATAAATATTATTCTAAAATAATACTTACGCGCTTATATTAACTATTTATAAGATAATTAGGTTAATTAGCTATTTTTAGCTAAGTTTATATTAAACTTTTATTATTTTAAAACTATTAGAGTATTACTCTTTTTTACTAATTATAGATTTTATTTATATATAAGATTTAAGCCTATTTAACCTATAAACTAGCCTATTATTAAAAATATTAAAGCCTTTATTAAAAAAATATAAGATATTATAAATTATATTTATACTTAGATTTATATTACTTAAGCCTATTATAAAGAGTAGATTAATTATTATTAAATCTTAGCCTATTACTATTATATAGAATAGTTTATTTAATTAAATACTTAGAATATTTATATTTAATACCTCTAGAAGAAATTTAATTAGAAGAATCTTAGTTTATTTTATATTATTAAGGTTATTAGCCTATATACTTACTAGCTTAACTTACTTATCTTAATATATATTTATCTTATATTTAATATTAGCTTACTTTATCTTATTATTAAAGACCCTATACTTAAATAAAAATAACCTTTATTACTGCCTATTAAAGTTAATAGCTTTAAAAAATAAATTATTAAAGATATTCTAGACTTCTAATAAAAATATTATAAGTATAAAGGCCTTTAACTATAATATATTATTAAATAGTTAGATTATAATAATTTAATTAAAGAGCCTATATATTACCTATAATATACTTAAAAAATTATTATTAACTTCTATTATTACTACTTAAATAAGCTAAAGCTAAAGAATAATCTTAATAGAGCTTAATTTTAAGAAGAGAAGTATTATTATAGTACTAGTATAAGAGATAAAGATCTATTAGCTAATACTTATATAAGATATTATATAATCTTATAAAAATATCTTTAGTATATAATTTAATTTAAATTTAAGCTCTTTAAGCTATATCTTATTTACTAAGCCTACTTATAATAGCCTATTTTAGTCTAAATTAACTAGATAGAGATTCTATAGCTAGTCTTAATATTAACTACCTTATTCTATTTATTCTAACTTACTTCCTAAGCCTATACCTTAATATATACCTTATTATTTTTTTACTTATATAGACTCTTTACTATTAAACCCCTTTAATATAGACTTTTTTTTATACTAGTTAGACCCTTTATTATAATAGTTAACCCTTTATCTTACTAATAAACTCTTCTCTAAGCTAAGTATATAAAGCAATTACTTCTTTTACTATAATCGCTAATAAAGTAATTTACTAGTAATCTTTAAAAACCTCTATTTCTTATATTACTATAGTAGCAAGAAAAGTATTATAATATTAAAGTTAATCTACTATATAAATAAATTAATAATATATTTAAGCAGTTAAAGATATTTTAACTATAGTTAAATAATAGTAATTTTTAGAATTAAAGCTAGTAGTTTAAGTTTACTATTAGTAATCTAAATATTAAAGATTTTAATATCCTTAACTAAAGTATTTTATTTAAGGAAGATAGCTAATAATAAAAGACTATTTAATCTATTATAAGGAATTAAATTATAGTATTATTAAACTTAAGAATTCTTAAAATTATTTAATTTTTAAATTAGCTTATTATTATTAATATTTAGCTAAAGCTAAATAAATAATTTAATATTATTAAATCTATATATTAAGTTAAGCTCTATTAAGAATTTATAGAGCTTATTAATTTTCTTATATTAATCTTACCTATTTTTATCTATATAAAGGCAGAATATATCTTTACTAAGCTTTAAGGTCTTAATATTATATTAAAGAATCTTTTTTATAATTAGTTCTTAAATTTTATTATTAAATAAGAGTTTAATTAAATAAATAATTATTTTAAGTAATTCTATATTACTAATACTATTAAATACTTAGATATTAAAAATCTAGATATTAAAGAGATATTAAAGGACTTTATTTAATATAAGAAAGCTATTATTAATATTAAATCTATATAAAGACTAATAGCTTTAAATATTTTAATAATATTAAGGCTTATAATAAGGTCTATAGATTTAAAACTTAGAGCTTTATAAAAACTATATAATATTTATAATAGATTAAGCTATACTATAAAAAGATATTAAATAGTATATCTTAAACTATATTTACTATAGAATTAAAATAATATAACTTTTAAACCTATAATATTATTAAGTCTTAATTCTCTAATTTAATTTATAATTTATTAAGTTAATAGTATCTCTATTATACTAAAAGCAATACCTATATATTATATAAAGAGGAATTAAATATTAGATATTAGATTAGATATTTATCTAACTATTTAAAGAGAAGTATTTTTAGTATTTAAATCTATAAGAATTCCTATAGCTTATTTTAAGAGTATTTATAAAGAATAATTACTATCTTAGAAAAATAGCACTATTCTTATATAATTTAATAATATTTTATTACTTATCTTTAATATTTACTATATTTTAAGAGCTAATAATAATATTCTATTATTTATTCTATTAAAGAGCTAAAGATTTAAAATCTTTATAAATAAAGATAATAAATATTTTACTATAAAGATTCTAGAAGATAGTTATTTTTATAGTATTATTATTCTTAAAAAATAAAAATATCTTATATACTCTATAGTACTCTCTTTTAATAAATAGGTTTATATTACTTTATTTATAACTATTATAAATACTTCTAAATAAAATATTATTACTTAGTTAATTAATCTTAAACTATTTAAAACCTTATCTCTTTATTATATTACTAGATTTTTAATAGAATAATACTAAATTCTTAGTTATATTAATTAAGGCAACTTATTTTACTTAATATATAACTTTCTCTCTAGTATTACTATTATAAAAGCTAAAGATCTTCTATTCTATATTATTTACTAATAGGCTAAAATTATTAAATAAGTCTTATAAAAGCCTATGCCTAGAGCTATAATATCTGCTAAATATCTTTATATTAATATTATTAATAGTAGATATATACTAAATTATAAAATAGATAAAGACCTCCTTAGCTATATTAAAATAAGATATATGCTATTAATTATAGATAATACTACCCGCTATAAATAAGTATATTCTATAATAAATAAAGCCTATATCTTATCTTTTATTAATAATTTAATATATTAATTAAATATAGAGAGTTTTATAGTTATATATATTTAATTAAATAATAAGCTCTATATTAAAGCTTTAAATACTTTCTTTAAAATACTAGGTATTATCTATAAACCTATAGCTACTTATATATCTTAATAAGATAGTATAAGTAAATACTTTATAAAGACTATTATTATTAAGGTATAGGCTTAAGGAGTAAGTTAGAATAAATAGAATAAAGTAGTTAATACTAGGACTAGCTATAAGATCTCTATCTAGTTAATTTAAACTAGAATAGGCTATTATAAGTAGGCTTAGTAAATAAGATATAGCTTAAAAAGCTTAAATTCAGATTAAACTATATATTAAAGATATTTTTATAAGATTATATAACTCTTTATATAATTTAAAAGAGTTTAAACCTTATTCTTCTAGATTAGGTAAGTATTAGCTAATAGGTTAATTATTTTATTCTCTATACTAGTATTATAATAATACTTTCCTCCTTAAGATTAAGCTTTATTAAGACTATCTTTAGGCTTTAGCTTATTTAAATAGCGGCAATAAAAATTTATAATAATCTTCTAAGTATATTATAGATAATATATAGACTTTTTAATTAAATTATTATAACTTAATTATTTAATAATATATTATAATTAAGAGTCTCTATATTTATAATATTTCTATTAAGAGTTTAAAATATCTTTAATAATTTATTTCTTAAGGCTATTAATTTCTATAGGTAGTAATAAAAGTTATTTTTATTTAAGTATAAGATCTTTAGTAATAGAGTAAAGTAGGCTAATATTAAATATAGGATAAATATATATTAAGGCAATTAAATTAAACTAATAAATATATAGGCTAATAATTTTAATAATATAAAATAAACTAAAATTCTTCTAATTAAATTTCTTCTAGAGGTATTAAATATAAATATTCTAAATATTTAATTAAATAAACTATTCTATATAATAATAGTAGGCTAAGATTTAATAGCAGTTAATTTATTCTTTATAATAGGCTTAAGTAATATAAATCTAGATATAGATATAATTTATAATATCTTATATCTTTTTAGTAAAGGCTTTAATATCTTTAATAATAGGCTAATTTATAAGCTAAACAGGCTTAAATCTTATATATAGATAGAACTTATAATTAGTAAAAAAAGGCAATACTTTAATAGTCTTAGAATAATAGGAGTTTAATATAAACTTAGCTAGAAATAGCTAATTAACCTAATTATCTTATAGATAGCTAATATAAGCATATAGGTATTATTCTAAAATAATATTTATTCTTTTAGTCTAATTATTAGTTTTAAGATAATAAGTAATAAATAGTAAGTTTATAATATTTAAATATTAAGTTAAGTATTTTTAAAAAACAGTAATAAACTAAAGGCTTTAGTTAAATATTATAGTCTTTAATAGCCTATAAAGCTTCTATATATAATAAATATATAATTATACTATTTCTTTAATATTACAGATAGCTTAATAGAGAATAAAATACTTTATTTTTATAAATTAGTCTATAATAATTAATATAATATTATAATTTTAATAAGATATAAGTCTAGTAATAAAATCTATTAAGATATTTTATTAAAAGTATTTAAGAATAAAGAGCTAATATAAGACTCTTTAATAGCCTTTATTTAAGAATATAATATAATAGTAAATATAGTAATTCTAAGTCTAGCAATTTATATATTAATATATATTTAACTAGTAATACTCTTATAAAATTAAGTTATAAAGCTTATATTTTCTAAGGTATTTAAATATATATTTATTATAATATTCTTATAATAAATAGGCTCTTAGCTTATTATAATTAAGAATATATAAATAGTCTCTATAATATAAATATCTTCTTCTTTATTAATAATTAACTAGTATAATCTTAGAGTAATAATTAACTTTATAATCTAAGGCTTATAGAATAAACTATATTAAATTATTAAATAAATAAGCTATATCTAGCAGATCTTTAATACTAGATAAATACTTTAATTTATTAGGCATAGTAAGAGAACTTAACTAGTCTTACTTAATAGGCTAGGCTATTTCTTTAATAAGCTAAATAGTCTTTTTAATAGACTAAATTATCTCCTTAATAGATTAAATAATTTTAATAGACTAATTAGGTAATAGAGTAAACTAAATAAATTCTTTAGGCTAAATAAATTAATTTCTTAAAGTAAATTAAGTAAATATTCTTATAAATTTAATAAGATTTCTAATCTCTTAAGCTATTAAATTAATAAAATAAATATATTTTACTATTTAACTTTTAATAATAGCTTCTAGTTTTAAAGATCTTTAAATCTATAGGTTAAAATTCTCTTTCTTTAAGACTATCTAGCTTTAATACTATAGCTATTTATTTCCCTTTTTAGAGAAATCCTTTAATCTTCTAGTTAAAATATTAGGCTTTATTCCTTATTTTCTAGATTAATATATAATTTAGAAGTTAAACTAAGATAAAAACTTAAATTAATAGGCTTATTACTAATTTAATAGCTTAATTAATATAAAATATTTTAGATTATAATAGTCTATAATAACTTTAATTAATAATAGTATATTTTTAAGCTTAGGGTATTATTCTTTAAAACAATAGATAATTATTAGTAATTTTTTATTATAAATCTTATAATTATATTCTATAATAAAGAGCTTCTTTAAAAAAAATATAATAAGATATAAGATTCCTTTATTATTATATTAAAATATAACTCTAGCTAATATATAATTAAATAAGTTAATTTTAACTATAACCTTATAAGTCTAATTAAATAGCTTTAAGATTAGGGCTTAAATAAATATTTCTTTTAAGGCTTTAAAACTAAACTAATAAGTAAATATTTAATTAAAGAGAACTTCCTTTTAAATTAAATTTATAAGCAATATAATTATCTTAAAAAAGTTATAAATAAACTAATAATAAAAGTTATTAAACCTAATAAAAGCTTATATATTAATTATATAAATTAGGATTCTTTATTTAGTAATTATTTTTACTTTATTTAAGTCTATTTTAATATAATCTTAGCTAATAATAATATTTAAGAATTTAGTCTTAGAGATAATAAACTTATACTTCTAGATCTTTATATATAGGCCTACTTTATATAGCTTTTATAAGATAATACAGATATATTAAATATATTTAGAATAAATTATACTATATATTAAGATATTATTAAAATATATAGTATAAAAGATATTAAGATAATCTTATAAAATATTATTAATAAACTATTAAAATATTACTAATATTTCTATTAAGCTAAATAGTATTACTAATAATTTAAATAAGCTAAGTTAAATGCAGAAAATAGTTAGGTATTCTTATTCCTTTTTAATATAAAGGTTATTAAATATAGAAATAATATTAATCTTTATAAAATACTTTATTCCTTTTAAATTATTTAAGGTCTCTTTAATTAAAGGTAAAAGATATTAATCTTTAATAATTATTATATTTAGGGCTTAATAATCTATATAGATCTATATCTCTCTATTAGGCTTTTTAATAAATAGAATTAAAGATATAATAGGCAATAAACTTAAGCAGATAAATCCCTTTCTTAAGTTTTCTTTAATTTATTCTTTTAAGATCTTTAATTTATTCTAAAATATAGTATATAGAGATTTAAAAAAGAGTAACTTCTTTTTTAATAGCTTAATATTATAGTTATAAAAATAATATAATAATAGGCGCTTAGCCTCTTTAAAAGAAAAGATATTAATATAATCTTTAAACTCTTTAAATAATAGGCAGGCAAGATCTTTTTTTTAGACTTATTTAATTTTTAGAGCAGTATTTAAATCCTCTAAAGTAATTATAAATATTTAAATATTTCTTTAGATATAAATAGAATAGGCAGCTAAAAAAATAAAGGCTATATTTTTCTCTTCTAATTCTTTAAGTCTTAGAGATAGATATTAAAATAAAGCCTTTAAAGAAATATTATATAAAGCAGGTATTTTAATTAGCTTTAAAGATATATTATAATTTTTTTAATAATAATTATTATTAAAAATAATATTATAAGCAATAAATTATAAGTATAGGTTATAGTATTTTAATTAAGGGAATCTTAAAATAATAAGATAATATACTAGTTAAATAATATAAAACTTAATATCTTTCTTAAAATAATCCTTAATTCTTATATTTATCTAGATATAATATATAATCTTCTTATCTTTTAATTCTCTTTTATTAAATATATATAAGATAATTAAGCTTTTTAAGAGAATAAGCTCTAACTTCTAATCTTTAGCCTATCCTTAATTTATAAATCCTTATCTTTTAGCTTTAATATTAAATAAGATATAAATTAGTAGATAAATCTTTTTCTTCTTCTTTTCTAATATTATAAATAATATTATTAATTTTAATTATTATAAGTATTTTTTAAAGTTAATTCTATAAATAGTAATAGTAAAGATTTAAATAATATATAATTCTTAAGCTTAGCTGTAATTTACTCTAGGCTTACTTTTTTTATTAAAGATTAGCTAAAGAATAGATTATATAAATTTAAGAACTAGATTATTTAAAGAGTCTAGGGGTAAGATTTATATATAATTATAATCTAAATCTTCTAGTAATTATTTAAATATAAATAATCTTTAATATAATATTTTAAAGAGCTATATTAAAAATAAGTATTAATTTTATAATATAATAGGCTATATTCTCTTCTACTTAAATATTTAGAAATATTTAAATTTATTAGATTATATAGCTATATTAAGGCTAGTTTACTTTTTTATATAAGGCTTTTTTAAGGCTAGCTATTATATTTTATAGCTAGGGTAAAACTTAGAATAAATAAAGGAAATTAAATATATTAAATAAATCTTAAAATAGTAGTATAAATCTTTATAATAAAAGGCTAATTTATAATATATTAATAGCAGTAGTTCTTAAGATTTTATAAGAATTTAATAAACTAATAATATTTATAACTTAAAGGCTAGTTATATAATAATATTTTTTAGAATTTTTAATTAATAGCTTATTTAAATAGAATAAATAATATTTTTTTAAATATTTCTTTTTTTAATATTAAGTGCTAAAACTTAGTAAAAAAGATTTTAAATTCTTTATTAATTTAATAGAGATTAAATAATTTATTATATATATTATTTATATAATTAAGGTTATTAAATATATATTCTAAAATATTTAAAATCTCTTAATAATTATTAAGAATATAAGTCCTATTTCTAATATATAGTAATACTTAGATATAAAGTATACTCTTTAAATAATTAATTATATAGGCTATATAACTTTAAGAGGTTAAAAATTAGTCTTAATTAATTATTATCTTTTCTTAAATTTAGGCTATAAAATATTAAAGGTCTTTTTAATTATCTTTAAACTTATTTAAGTTAAAAAGTCTCTTTAAAAATCTAGGGGTAGAGAAAGATATAATAATAGATATTTTAAATACTCTTATTAAAGCAGTTATAAGTCTCTTAATACTAGATTTAGATTTAAATATAAATATAGATATATTTATAATAGAAGTAGCTATATAATAAGTTTAATCTCTCTTAAAAATAGCCTAAATATATTATTATTTCTTTTTATTAAGCTATATTTCTTAATATTATTAAATAGCCTTAAGATTAATATTTTTTTATTTAAGTCTCTATTATATAGCTATAAACTCTTATTAAAATTTTTAAAATCTTACTTTAATTTATTTAATATATTAGCTAATTTTATTTATAAATAATTTAGCCCTAATAATATATTTATATGCTAGGTAATAATAATTATATTATTTTAGCCTATAGCTAGTAATAATATATTTAATAAACTCTCTTAAAGTTATTAATAAGAATAAAAAAATTAGGGTAAGTATTATTAATAATATTAACTCCTAGATAGAAGCTATATAATATTAAGATATAGACTTAGAGAGTAGATTAGAATAAATAAAATAAGATAGTTAATACTAAGACTAGCTATAGAATCTCTATCTAGTTAATTTAAACTAAAACAGGCTATTATAAATAGGCTTAGTAAATAAAATATAGCTTAAAAAACTTAAATTCAGATTAAGCTATATACTGAAGATATCTTTATAAGATTATATAACTCCTTATATAATCTAGAAGAGTTTAAACCTTACTTTTCTAAATTAAGTAAGTATTAGCTAGTAGGTTAATTATCTTATCTCTTATACTAGCACTATAATAATTATAGAGTAAGCTTAAGCTATAATAATTAACTTTAGTTTAAAATATTCCTTTTAGCTATATATTATTTAATATAGTATATATATTATAAACTAAATCTTTACTTTAATTCTACTATTTTATAATTATATTCTAAGAGCTATATCTTATAATAATAATATTAAGCCTATTAAATAGCGCGTTTTAGCTTAGGCTTAGAGAAATACCCCTATTATAGCTTTATACCTGCACTAATTTAAAGCTCTAGTATACTATTTACTAATTAGCCCTAAAACTCTATTAAATAAGCTTTTTCTAAAGGGTAAACTAGCTCTTTTTCTTAATATATTTAATAAAAATAATATATTATTACTAGATACTACTACTAAAACAGTAATATAAACTCTATATTTTTATATAGACGATATTACCGCGCTAGTAAAGCCTAGCTCTAAGCTTTATAAGCTAGCACTTACTATCTTAGCTATTATATTAAATCTAATTAATTATAAAGATTTTACAGTATATAATAAAGAAATTAACCTTATTAAAGATTTTAATATTATCTAGTATTAATCTACTAATTTAATAAGAATTTATATAGTCTTATTTTAGGAGGAATTAAATACTCTTAAATTATATAAAGCTGCTATAATATATATTAAAGCTCTTTAATAATAAGAAGCTATAAAGAAAGAAATTAACCTATTAGTAAAGTAAAAATACTAGTATTTAATCTATTAAAATAAGCTTCTCTTTAAGACTTATTCTATACCTAGCAGATAAATATATAAAAAGAAAAAGAGTCCTAATAGTTTAATTATTTATAAAGCTTATTAGGTTATTTATAATAATATACTAGATAAGATTATATTTAATATAATAACTTATACTTTAGTAGTCTTTACTATAACTACTAATATATTAATAGCCTTTACTACTTACTATAGCTAGGCTATTCTTTAAGCTAATATTATATAGGCCTTTTTAAATAAGAAATTAAAATATAATATCTATATACTTTAGCTTATTAGCTTCTATAAAAGTAAAGATAGTATCTTAGTTTATAAACTAGATTAAGCTTTCTATAGATTAACTCTCTCTATAAAGATATAGTATAATACCTTAGTAGAGTATTTATTTAATACTAGGTTTAGGCTATCTCTATATAATCCCTGCCTTTAGATTTCTACTACTATAGAAAATATCTATATTATTACCTATATTAATAATTTCTCTATATATACTTTTAAGCAATTTACTATTTAAACAGTTTATAATAATATCTTTAAATAATTTAAAATAAAGAACTTAAGGCCTATTAAGTATTATTTAAGAATAGAAGTCTCTTATAATAAGAAGAGTATATAACTTATTTAAATAGAGTATATATATAAATTTATCTAATCTTTTAAATAGAAAGATTTTAGCTATATAAAATCTTCTATAGATTTTAAGCTTTAAATTAATAATAAGTTTAGTTCTATAATTAATATTAAAGAATATTAATAGAGTATTAGCTGCTGCTAATAGCTAGCTATTAAGACTTACCCTAATCTATTTAAGATTATAAGCTTACTAGCTAAGAGAAACTTTTACCTAATTTTAAAGAGCTATATAGCTTTAAAATATATTATATATTATTTAGCTAAATATTTTAATTATAATATTATATATTGTAAAAATAATAAGAATATTAGACTTTTATAAGCCTATTATAACTCTAATTATATTAAGGATTATAATAAATATTATTCTATCTCTAGATATATTTTTATACTTATTAGTAGACCTATTTTATAAAAAACCTATAAATAAACCTGTATCTTAATTAGTTCTAATAAAGCAGAATATATAACTACTTCTAAAGCTGCTAGAGAAGCTTAATAGATATATTATCTAATAATTAATATAGATATTATAAAGGATATTAGTCTAATTATTCTAAATATTAATAATAATAGAGCTTAAGATTTAATCTATACTTCTACTAGTATTAAATACTTTAAGCATATTAATATATAATTCTACTATATCTATAATATACTTACTTAAAGTATAATTAATTTAAAATATATTAATTTAATAGATAATATCGCTAATAGTTTTACTAAGGGGCTAATAGTCCTAAAATTCTAAATATAGCTTAAGTAGCTTAGCTTAACTATAACTGCTTAACTATATAATTAGACTATTTATTTCTTTATTTTTATATACTATCTATTTTCTAATTAGTCCTATTTATTTATATTTAGTTATTTAGATAGTTGCTATATATTCCCTAGTATTTAATGCAAGAGTAGGTATTAAAGGCCCCCTCTGGCTGCCCCTTTCGGCGCCCTGCTCCCTAGTGATCATGTGACCTAGGCGAGCCTATATAGGCTTCGCCTAGCTCCTAGATCCAATCAAGCAAGCTTTCTCCCGCTTCCTTCAGCCTATATCCTAGGGGGTGCTAAACACTAGCCACAGTCGGTAAGAAACTAGTATTCTAATATGTATGCAATAATAATAGAAAAGAAATAACCTTAACATAGTCGAGTAATAATAGAGAGTATCCCTCATTCTTCGCATATTATCTTCAAATACGTTCACGAGGATAAGAGGAAACCTGCACCAGAGGAAGGGGTTAATAATAATTAATATAGCCACCCGAGAACGAAAATTAGAATGGATCTCAGTGTCCATACCTGGTTATTGTTGTTGATGTCATTGTTAGTTCGACACGCAGGGCACAAGTGCTGAAGAAACCCTTCAAATGATCTTGGTAAATCGAACTCAAGATATGCTTTCTCCAGGCGTATCTGTAACCAAAGAGATGAGCGACCTGAAAGCTGCATTTATTAAACACAAATGGTTTTCTCCTGACTCACACATATTCCAGCTGATCTGAAGAATATACGAGACATAGCTGATCAGTTTCAGATTGCTCGTCTCTGGAACCGGAATTGTTTTTCTGATTGGAAGAGGGAGGCGACGTTGGCGACTCGAGTGAAGTGCAAACGTCATGAAACTGGAAGGCAAGACACCAGCCTGTTGAAAGTCAACTACCCAAAGCTGACCATTGCTATCTACTGGAAAATTATCGCGATGGAGATCCGAGTAACAGCACATCAGGGGTTCGTTGCTGAAATCCACCTTGTCGTTGTCCGGTTCACGTTGGACTTTTCTGACGCAGCTCAGAGTCTTTATGTCAGTTTAGCATTATGTATCTTTTAGATAGAAGTCGAATGAAGCTACTAACCCCGTTGATAAAATCTGCCAGTTCAAAAGCAGAAGAAAAGTGAAAGGGGGCCTCGCGGTCCCTGAAAAAGAAGTGTCTAATACGGCCTCCGGATATGCTTCCAAAGACGCCAGCAGGTGGAGGAATGCTGATTAATTCTGAAACGGCCTGCGCTATCTGTTCATCAGAAGCTTTGTCTTTGATATCGATATGCTCCATGAGGATGTAAGTCAATCCCAGTTCAGTCTCAAAAGCGTGATATATCTCTGGGATTCGAATAACTGAATCACGTTTCTTCATTATCTGCTCATAGAAAAATAGCTGAGTGTGTGCTTCGTCCATACTCGCGTTGTTGTATTTGATGAAAATATCTTTGTCATTGGTGGAGTAGGTTATGTGATTATGGCGGAAGCCTTTTTTCTTGCAGAGCTTGATAACGGTAGCCTTACTGGGCAGATTAGCTATCGAGGGGTTCAGAATCTCGCTTGTCGTAATAAGCATCGTTGTGTATGGATGATGCTGATACCGGTTTTTGATATACAAGGTGTCAATTAGTATGCGGTGACAGATGTGTGCAGATGTGTGTGAATGTAAGAGTGACGGGAGAGTAAGTTAAAATCAGCCCGAAACCTAAGGCATCCAAAATCCCATAACGTTACCTCCAGTATTGTTTAAGCTTCTCAAGATGGACGATGGGTCCGTATTGAAGCTTCAAGTATCTTACAGTGTCTGCAATTCTTATCTATCTGTTCGATTCTATAACCTGGTGGAAACCTGCAGCGGTCTGATGATCTTGGTACACAGATTATCGCTAAGTTCTAGGTTCTCGGACATCAAAGATAGACAGCGTCTGAACTGCAAATACACAAAAAGGATGTTAGAGTAGGAGTAGAAGAAGGTAGTCCACTGCTAGAAAACTTTATATCAATGCAATTACTTATTAGCTTTAACCTTAGTTTTAACCATACCCCTTGTCTCATTAGTAGGATCTTTTTAATATTTCAAAATATAATTACAGTACAAGACTGAGAGTTATCTATCCAACATTAGACCGCGAGCGAGAAATTTCTTCAACTGCTAAATATTTTATCATGCCTCGTATTTTAGCAGGCCGCGTTTCTCCTTAAGTATTGGGGGAGTATATTATTGCATCGAGTAGCTAGTCCGTACTGACACTATCAATTCATCTAGGTCATTCAGCTTCATCATACCAATACGGATTTCAAATAACTATGGTCTGGTGATCTCACTTGAGCTGTTTAGGGCCGGAAACGGGGAACTACACTTGTGCCTTTGTGATATATATTTAGGGCGGGGATGTGATAGAACAGAAAATGTATAGCTTAACATTGTTTCTTCAGAAGCTACTTTACTTTTCATTTTAGAGCAGAGTTCAGCAGTGACAGGCAAAAAACCCGTACAAAATGTAGAACCTAGCCAATACTTCTACACAGGGGCAGGCTCGGACACAGCAATGTTATCAGGGAGTCTGTCGAGTATCCGGGCGGGCGTCCATACTTCAAGGTCCATAGAAGCCATGCCTACCAGATGATAATAACCCAGACAACCTACCATGTCATCTACAGAAAAAACATCTCAAATATTGATTTGTTTCATTTCACTGATTGACCGACTATACAATAATCTAGGTCATCTCTCGATCAAGACATATGATCATAATACATGAAAGGACATAGAAAATATGAGCATGTGCTCACCCCACACGCCAAATTCCACATGCCGCCTGAAAAGGATACTTACTAGCTCTTTAAGCTGTAGTATATTGTACACAATTAGAAGACCGCCGCTGCGAACGCAAGCAGGGCCACAAATGCCCCCTGTCCAGAGTAGGGCGGTGCAGCATTCGCGGTGCGAGACAATCCAGTATGAGGCAAAGTGCCAAATACAGTGGTATGAACCAGGCTCGGGGAGACAGCAGCGTTGGAAGAATCCCCGACGGCCATGGTGACAACGGAGACGGGGTACAAGGTGTTGGGAGTGGAGCTCTTGGTCGTGGCGAGCATCATCTGGATTGTCTTGGTAGTGTAAACGGTTGATCGATAAGACGCAAGGACGACTGTAGTCTTTGAAGTCGAACTGCCTTGCTGGACAATGGTGGAGGGCCGAATAGTCTTAGTGGGTATGAAAGCAGGGCAGCCAGGGTCATTGACGGTTGTGGGATCCGGGGTGGTCGACTTGGTGATTGTATTCCTCGGAGTAGGCGTGACCACAGTAGACATACGAAAAGTTCCTGAAGTCAAGCTCGCAGCGGCAATGCCCTGAGTAGCTGTACCCAGAGAAGACAATTTTGGTTCAGCAGGGTTACCCAGAGGCTCAAGATTGGAGAGCAGCGTCTCGGGGAGAGAGACGCTGGAGCCATCTAGGAGATACCCAGTGCCATTGAAGGCGCAGACGGCATCTCCAGCGCTCTCAGAAGATTGATAGCCTAGGCCCCGTTAGTCGATGCGTAACTGCTTTCTCATAACACTGCTTTCTGGGAGATACACTTCGTCCTACATAACCCAGGGGCTACTTACAGAGAGCCGACTGCTTAAAGTCCTCGGGCAGGACATTAACGAGTCTGTATTGTCACATGAGTCAGTATTCTAGTTTTTATATAATAATTTCGGGATGAGGCAACATACTGGGCGTTACACCAGTGGAACTCAGCAACAGACAACGAAAGGCAAGAGATGAGGGTCGCAGTTTCCATGGATTTGCCATCACAGTAAGTTCCCCCAACTTTGGAACAGATAAAAGTGCCGGTAGAAGGATCCAGACCACTGTAAGGTAAGCTTATATCCAACAATCTACCACATGACAAGGAAAGTCGGTACTTACCCGCCAATCTGTCCCTGGACAGGGGCACCAAAGGTGATGATCCACGCCAATATAAACGCGATGAAGTCCATTTTGGCAAGCTTGCTTAATCAGAAGGTATTTTGGTATCAAGAAACGCGTGAAATTGCACCAGGAGGCAGTATGCAGATGAACCAACGTATGCCAAAGGAGTGTGGGTGTTTGAGAATGAGTGACGCGTTGGGAAGAGAAACAAAAGAAGACAAGGTGAAAGCAAAAGATAGCGCGATTTATGTTATTTTGATGCATCTCTTATTGGAAAAGATGGGACGAGCTGGCAGACTCTGAGCTGCATAGGTCACGGGTTATATCAAAAGCGGTGACCTATTGACTGTACCGCTCAGCTTCAGGAGTAAAGTCGTTATTAACAAAGCTACAGTTTTCCATAATGGATATGAAAAGAATGTGCATAGATGTTATATGCCTTGACTGTTGGAGGGTTGGCTTATACGGTTCGTATTCCTTGGTGGTGAAAGTGATGCAGTGATATTGAGGTATATAGTGGCTGATATCATTAGCAATGACCTACGCAAGCGCCTTCAAGGATGCACCATACAGCGCAGAAAATTTAGACAGATGGAGTCTACCATGGGTACCCGCGGATATGGGCACCATCTCTGGTAAGACTAGAAAAAGGGCAAAGCACTCCAGAAGCAGATGATAAGGATTCTATAAGGACCCATTTATGTACTAGACTTTTGACCATGACCCTAACGCCCGTGTCGCCCAATTTAATTCAGATATGCAGCAGCAGAAGAAACATTATTGCTGACTATGACTTTGCTTCCACTTCTTAATCCTCCGCCCGATATCACCTGCGGTTTGCTGCATAGGGTTCAACTTCCTGTCCCTGACCATGGCCTGAATATTATCACCGTGCTTGTTGATCAACCGCTCAATCCACTCTTGTTCCCGGGTACTTTGCTGACGAGGCTTCTTTTTCTTCACTAGCTCCTCTTCCTGAGCTGCCTGCAGCTCCAATTGCCTCACGATAGGGTTTTCTGAGCCCTGACGTCTTGTCCGCACTTCCTCTTCCAGGTCTGATAGGTCGTTCAATGGATCGTTGAGTGGGTTGTCTCTTCGGACTTTGCGCCCCGCAACCTCGATCTCATTATCATTGATGACGCGCAGGATCTTGCCGGTCTCTGGGTCCCTCTCGACACGGGCTTCGCCCAGGGAAAGATTTGTAGCGGCGGCTTTGGCGCTTCCATTAATGTGAAGAGAATCAGAGGTCGTTTCGATAGGATTTCCTCCTGTTCGCTTCTCGACACCACCGGTGGGGGCATTCAGGCGCGATGACAGACCTAGTCGGCGGTAATTTTGTATGAGTGTCAATTTCTTATCCCTAGAGGCGGAAATTAGAATTGTGGCGCAATATCAAGATCGGATACGACAATATGCTGCCTTACCAGTTCTCCGCGATGAGGGCATTGCCCAGCACATCGATCTTTTTATTGCCGTGAGGCAAAGTCTTGCGCTTGCGCCTGACCTTCGGCACTGCCGATCTATTCTTTTTCTTTTGTAGTTCGCGACCCATCTTGGCTCCAGGAATAAAGAGAAAAAATGTGCCCTCGACTGGATGCAATAAGTCAGATCTCTGCAGCACTGAAAATAATGTCTTATCGATTTGAGCGGTTCAACTTTTTTGGATGTTTGCAGAGAGCCTTGGCATGTTTGCATCGCTAGTTCTCCTTACCCGTGCGCCGATGTTAGTCCGATCCGCCTGTATCAGATCAGATACAACGGAATCGTCCCTGCTCCAACATCCCCAGTTGACGCGACCGGTGGATGCAATGGCTGTCAAGACATTTTCCACAATGCGCAAGGCATTGTTTGGCCTGGTGCTTGGAGTGGTCGTCTTTTCTGTCCTGGCCGCTGCTGGTGTAACCCCCGCCCATGCTGATGTTGCTGTCGGAGAGCTCTCCGTGGGACAGATCGAGGGGCAATTGCAGGTATGCACTCTGGTCTCTAGACATTGTATATCCTTGATATAATAGTAACTGGTGCACCATTAGGAATGTTCCTTTGTTCAGGCACTCAATGAGCACAAGCGTGCAACAAACCCAGAAACCGCAAGTCTGACATCGCGCATCTTTGCTGTTCTCTTCCCTGGTAGCCCTGCGGTTAATTCGATCCTGGCGACTCTCTATATTTCTGGACCACCTAGTGCGTACAATATGGCCGGCTAAATGCTATCTGCCTGACCGTTGCGTTGACTGTTGTCAGATTTCCTTCTTGCACTATGTCCGCCTAATATCGACCCCTCATCCCTCTCCGTTATGGTAGCATTCGCAGTCGGTGGACTCTTGGGTGACACTCTTTTCCACCTGCTTCCGGAGATCTTCCTGGGAGAAGATTCCCCAGATCACGTGCGGTTTGTGATGGTCGAGCCTAACAAGAACCTGCTTCTTGGCTTGGCCATAATGGTGGGCTTCTTGACGTTTGTCGCTATGGACAAGTCACTGCGCATTGCTACTGGAGGGGACGGTGGTCACGACCATGGCCACGCCCATGCGCATCAATCCACGGTGGAAGATAGTGCTGTGACAACTAGCTCGAAGTCCAACAAGGACAACAGTGGCAGCGAGCTGAAGCAGCGGAAGTCCAAGACAGAAGCCGGCGCGCCTAAACACGAAGAGCATGAGGAGAAAGAGATCAGCCAGAGCGTCAAGCTTGGTGGCTACCTGAATCTGATTGCTGACTTCACCCACAACATCACTGATGGCTTGGCACTATCATCTTCTTTCTATGCATCCCCGACCATAGGTGCCACAACCACCGTCGCTGTTTTTTTCCATGAGATTCCTCATGAAGTGGGAGATTTCGCCTTGCTCATCCAATCCGGCTTCTCGAAGCGTAAGGCTATGGGAGCGCAGTTCGTCACCGCTGTAGGGGCGTTCCTCGGAACATGTATCGGTATTGCCGTGCAGGAGTTCGGCGGAGGGAACTCATCGGACGCGTCTGCGGCGACATCTGCTACCGGTCTTCTCGGAACCAGTCTGACATGGGGTGATATGCTTCTACCGTTTACTGCCGGAACGTTCCTTTATGTGGGCACTGTGGCTGTTATCCCGGAGCTCCTCGAAACCGGCAAGGACAAAGGCGCCGAGCTTCGCAAGACAGCTACTCAATTTTTGGCCATGGCGGTCGGCGCTGGAATCATGCTAGGGTAAGTTTATTCGACAGGGACCTTGTTTAAGCCGTGAGTTCAATTGCAACTTTGCTGACAACAATCAGAATTTCTTGGGATTAATCTAAGAACAAGTCATCTATCTGACATGCAGCGCTCAATCGCTCGACCATGTTACATCCAACTAATGCAACCCATCGAAGGATAGTCCCTGCATCATCCGCAAGAATATAACTTCGTGTACTATAACCCCTGTTTATAAACATAGACAAGGTCATCAATCTAGAAGTAGCACAAGGCCAATCGAGAAACAGACGTGGCACGATGCAATCTACAAGGGTCAAGTCAGCTTGATTTATAATCACATCATGCTTATCGTAACATGGCGATTGGAGTGGCACGGCATATGAAAGACAATAAACCTAATGTATAACCAGATTCTACGATATCATGGCTACCTATAACGTGACAGTAGGATAATGTAACCCGCGGGAATTAGGACTTGGAATATTCTTACGTCTACCACTATGCAGCATGTATGTAATAAGCAGTAAATGAACCGCGATAACGACGTAGGGTGCCTAATAGCTGGCTAGGGATCCTCGTAACCAGACGAGCAAGTAGCTCAGAACAGTACCGTCGAACATACTGCGGCACAACACGGCGGGATGTAGTACAGTAGAATACGCCATTTAGTCTCATTTCGAAAGATTTAGCTTTATCCTTTTCAGGATCATATACTTCATGAAACTGTAAATATAAAGTAATATGAAAAATGAATACATTAGTCGAACCTATATATATCTATTCAATCCATGAGCCTGAGGCTGTTTTGACGAACGACATTGCTAACTTGCTATTTCAAAAGAGCAATGCATATTATACGATTGTTTCCATATGTAGCGCGTAATGAGATCTTCGAATGCCAAAAAATATTCATCAGGCAAAGAATAGTACAACCGCGTAAAAGAGACATGTAAAACCATGCATACATGCATTTCGTAAACAACTACAGCAAAGGAACATGCAACCAAGTTCACAACAATCTTACTCCCGGATCCAATCAAATAGTCGATATGCTAGAGCACGAGAGGGATATTCAACCAATCTATAGAACAGCTCTGCGATGGGAACGACAGCTGCTAGACAGACTATGAAGACTGTGAACACAGAACCTTCTGAGGGCCAGTGTTTCTCCTGGTTTAGGTGGACGAAAAGCTTGATTCCCGCAGTGTATATAACGATGCTTTGGACTAGGAGCCAGCCTGTCGTAGATTGAGGTTAGCCTAGGCTGAAATAAAAGAGTGAATATGTTATGGAGTAACTCACTAAGCGACCTGCTTCCAAGGTAGACGAGAACTGAATTCCTCAACAGCCGCTGGAGGAAGTCATAGGTCTCCACGGCGAAGAAGATGGCTACCAGGATTAGGTAAATGTCATCTCTGGCCTGAGGCTGGGCCGGATCATATTTGTTATTCAAACCACCAGTGTAGTAGAGACCTGCATGTGCAATGATCTCTGAATCTACATCCTGTGGTTTCCATCCAGTCCAGATGAATTGCATTATCAAGCCAGCCGCCATGAGTGCCGAGTAGAGTACCCACGACGGAAAATAGATGTTTCTGGATCTCCAGATGGGTATTCCCCTTCGTGCCTTTTCCTTGAAGTTCATGTTGAACACCATGTCGGCGAGAATCAGGCCGGTCACGGTGAACCATGCCCATGACTGAACCCACCAAGCGGTGATGATGAACAGGATGGATCCTTTAACCCGCCATGAGTTCCTTGTGTAAGGAATGATGAGCATCGCCATATAAACCGTGTAACTCTGCATGTAGATCACGTTCACGATCCAGAGCAGTTGCGAAGGGAAGGCGTAACTACCAGCAGATGTTGCAAAGTCCTGCGTGATCCAGAACATGTTGAAGACAGAATTGAAATACACGAGTGTATTTGGCATGTCATAGGGCGTGTTGAAGGATACATTTCCGGTGAGGGACTTGTAATTGTCAATGTATGCCGTTCCCATTTTCCAGAACATGAGCTTCACGACGGCCAGGGAGACGGCCACAGGAAACCAGAGACGAAGCCCACGTCGGAAGACAGAGCCTGCAATTCCGGACTTGTCTGGGTTCTTGAGAAAGGGTAGACATATTGTCCTAGCAGACACAAAGATGAAGAAAGAATAAATGAGGTTGTCATTCCAAAAGAGAACGGAAAGAGTCTTTTTCAAGTAGATTTGATAAGCTGGCCCATAGATGTTGGCGGTTCCTTTGACAGCCCCTGGGACGAGTGTCTGCAGAAAGACCCAAAGAAAAGATTCTATAACAAATACTCCTCTGAGTCCATAGAGGTAAGAACTCTCCTTGTCGGGGACAGCTGGGTATCGAGGGCGGACAATGTCATGCAGTAGTACCTTCATCTTGCCGATTGCCCTGATAGTTCACTGTTAGGTCGTCGAAAGTATGTACCTCAGGAGGGAGCTTTCTTTATCACGACAGTTTGTCCATGTCGCATATACTTTCCCATCCATTACACTTCAACGAGGTATAGCACATCTACTGAGCCCCAGCAAGGTCTAGACTATCAGCTGTTTCTTCGGCAATTGTATACTCCACTGAGCCTCAATCCCGGATTCACGGAGCTGACCACCCGCCTTCTGCTGCTCGCAGGGCTGGATGATCGGAAATTTGAACTAAGACATGTCCAATCGATAGGCTGAACATGCACTGCTCAAACTATATGACACGGACTGACAGTAGGAAAACCATGAATAAGCCACATAAACGCCGTAGGAATGGAACGAAGCTGCACCCTCTCACTCACCGATAGTACCTTCTGGCCGTTGAGACCCTTAGCCAGCATATCCATGTCTAGATGGCGTCCCTCGTATTCAGCACGCCACTAAAGATGGCCGATGTGGCAGATGCAATTGCTAATTCGTCCTGACAATGCTGATACTGATCTAATTGTAGCACTTTGTCGGGATCGAGACGAGAATCCGGCTGTCGCTCGCTCAATCAAAATCGGGCCGTCGTTGGACTTTGTTCTCTATACTTACCCATTACCAGTGCTTGACAACATTTCCACGAGCTCAGAGCATGACGGTTAGCGGACCAACCTGATCTTGCTCAAAATGGGAACATCGAGTCAGCCTGATTGATCTAGAAAGCTCTCCGGCGCTTTTAACAATATGCATACTTATCTTCCAGGTTTCACTGATGGGATTCCATCCAGAATGAGTCCGAGACTAAAGTCTAGGGGCCTCCCAATCGGGCTGAATGGCTCAACTGGGATGAGTTGGCACTATGGCAGTTACCATCCCCAGTCAAGATAGATAGCCTATTGTCCGTTTAGAGTCCAGAAAAGCTGACATATTCATGCCTCATCGGAAAGCTGAAGAGGCTGGAACACGCCAACCTGTAGGGTCCCCGCCGGTCACGAACGCCGAGTCTCGGACCGACTGCACAACGATGCTCATTTCACTACTATGCCAGCTCAGTTGGCGCATAATAGTGCGATTTGCCGATAAGGCTAGGATGGCTGATTCGGACAGAATTGCCGTGGCTTGCATGCAGGGCGGCGGATGCCTCAGGTAGCGCCGGAAGACAACAAACTACTGCGCGGACACGCCGCGCTAGGTACGGAGTAGATTGTGTTGATTGATTCAGCCTAGTTTTCTAATCGAGAGTTCGTTTCGAATTAGGTCCGCGGGATGCCATGTGGTCGAGACATCTGGTCTCTGTGGTTGGGCCCTTACTGTCCATATTAGAACGTGATGATTATCTGCTTATTCTCACTAATATAGCGCTCCGCCATCTTCCCAACGTGGGATCTAGCCTTCATATAGGCATTAGGTCCCTAGGCCGAGACCATATGTCCTTAAGCGAGGCGGAGAGCCCGTTACCCGACAGTACGGAAGAAGGTCCATGCTGTCAGACTCTGCCGGAACGGAGTCGAGAACGAAAAAGCAACATGAGACTTGGGATCGGTGTGAACGAGCTCGCTCTCTTCACCGCTGCCAGGTGTCAGCAGAAGAGCCTCATTTCGCTTCCTGCTACCGGATCTGTATAAGGGGGACTTGGCCTCAATGTTTTTTGAAGCACTCCGTGTCCAGTCCTGAATGTCAGATGTGATAAAAGCCTCGTATAAGAAAATACGCTAAGGTCGTCCCCCTGGAAGGTTCCGAGCAGATGGGAAATGACAATCGTAAAGCTTGGGTCGTCACTCTCGGGCCTATCCGGGCCACATGGCCCACGGTTCATGAGGAATTATAGTTCCTGGTCAGCTCGAGGTTGATCGCGGCTGATCGTCAATATCATAGTCTGTGCTTCTTAATTCCTGCCTTTTAGCCGAGATGACGGCGTAGTAACTTGGCCTTCAGCTTTCTTGACTAGGTCCATGGCGTAGAGTAGTGTACTAGAGTCGATTTCTACGGGGATGCCCGAAGATTAACCCCGCTTCGAGGGAAGCAACAACAGAGATGATGATCAAGTAGTTTATCTAGATAGGTACGCTAACGCACACTGCGACTTGCAGAATAGGCTTTTTAGCAGTTCTCAACGGCAGGTTCTAGCCCATCGAAAACGCTCTTCGTGGCAATGGATGGCGTCTTGATCGGTTCCATGAACATGACGCTAATGTCTGGCAAAAAGATTCTCTAAATTGAACAGTTCAATATCGTACGTGGGGTCGTGTCGTATAGTTCTATCAATTGTATGGAATATAGTTCTATCAACTGTATGGAATGTAATGATACCGTCTCTTCGGCTAAAGTGTCTGTGCAGAGCTTCACCCACGAGCAGTCGTGTTCCAGGAAGTATATTTGCTAACCTGTCGGGCGTGGCCGTAAAGACCAACGACTGCGGTTACGACCAGGTAGATGGGGTAAAGGATCGAGAACATGATGATCATCGGCAAGGAGATGAACTCGGATTTTGCTCGATCTGTGATCCACAGGGTTGCGACAAGACAGATAGCACTGAGAAGGAGAGCACGTCAGCATCCGCGGATTACAACAGTCAATAACGGAAATATTCCATACCTGACAATAAACAGCCACTGGGATATCGGGTACTGGAAATATATCAAGCGTGCAAATGCTATCGGGTTCTTCGGGAAATGGAGGATGATGACGCTGAGAACAAGGCAGCAGTACTGCGTCACAAGGTAGTAGCTCATCTCGCGAATGAGAAGGAGTGACAGAAGCCCAAAACGCATCTTCTTGTTCCGGCTGCCTTGAGTGGGCTTGTTGAACGTCAAGATGGCATGTCGCATGCTGGCCGCGGCCCATCCCTGGGCCCAGCGAAGGCGCTGATTCCAGAGCGCCAGCCAGGTAACAGGAGCAAGCTCATAGGAAACCACGTTCAAGTCGTGCTCGATATGTGCACCACGAGCGAGCGAGCGTAGGCTAGAATCGATGTCTTCAGTCAACATCTTGTCGTCCATCCTCACTTCTCGAAGGAACG
This sequence comes from Byssochlamys sp. IMV 00236, assembly GCA_001931875.2. Taxonomy (NCBI): domain Eukaryota; kingdom Fungi; phylum Ascomycota; class Eurotiomycetes; order Eurotiales; family Thermoascaceae; genus Paecilomyces; species Byssochlamys sp. IMV 00236. The sequence goes on along the minus strand of MSJH02000840.1, from coordinate 732,522 downwards.
GCGACCTCCAATATCCGTTTGAACCGGTAAAGAGCGCAAACCCCCACAGAGCAGAGCGACCTGGGTGGGAAACCGCATATATCTTGTCAAATTCCACTGATATCATTCCTGTCATGAAAGACACAGCAGCATTGAAAACCACGCATCGTCCCTGAACGATATCAATCTTCGGATTCGACATGAAGCGTTCAATCGCCCACCGTGGTCCGTAAGGATGGGTGTAATGATCACAGTCGAATATGGCGATAACATCGGACCCGGTGTCCAGGGTGAGGAAGTAGTTGAGATTGTGCGCCTTAGACGTGGAGTTCGGCACCTGCACGATACGAAGGTTTGAATGCTCTCTTGCAAGCTCTCGTAGCTCTGTTTCCAAAGGCTCTATGGGAGTAGGGGTGTTGTACACCACATTGATCGTGATCTTGTCTTTTGGATAGACGATCTTTTCCAATGCATAGTGCACGCGGTCAAGAATGATATCCTTCTCGTTGGGGAGATATGCCACGATTATTAAGTCCAATTTCAGCAGTTGGTCGTCTGGAGTGGGAAACACCCATCCATTGGCTTCAACTTTCATTCGGGCTTTTCTCGCATCTCTCGCAGGGCCCATACACATGAAGGCCTCAACGAAAGAGTTGCCCGCAATGTAGAAGTTGGTTGTAAGACATATAAACCAGAAGATCTCGATAAGTTTTGTGCTGCAGACCATGTATATGCAGGTCGAGAAGAAGAAATAAGATGCAACTAGAAGAAATGGCGTCCAATCTTGAATGAAGTCTGCTACCTTCTTTAATGCGGCTTGGAGAGAAGAGAATCGCGGTCGAGTGCCTCTCAGGTCAATCTCAGAACAGGCCATCGGCCTGGCCGTAACAGTAAGAGTGGGCTTTTCAGGAGCCATGGCAAGAAACACAGTCAATTGGATGTGTGAGAAAGAAATTGCACAATTGACAAGTAGATGAAGGAATCGTCCTGATTATGTCCTGGTGATGATGATACCAGTCTAGTTTTCCGAGATTAGAAGGCAGTCAACAAGCTGAACGGGGCCCAGACCTTCAGATGCAAAAAATATAGTCTTTCATGATGATGGCATCACACATCGCTTTGCGACTAATCATCCATTGGTTGGACTTCACCGGGGAGGATAGTATCATGGCTCGGCTGTATAGTCCCGTAAGACACTTGCTGACAGCTACATTAGGACCAGGGTTCAGAAAGTCTCAGGGGAGAGATACACAGTCTGTACAGCGCCTTGTAGATGTGCACCGCCGCCATTGGACACAGTTGGGATGGGTCCGCATCAATCTCCAAAGTCACCAACACGAGAGCGAATGTGGTGTTCAGAAGTGTTGAGCCACGCCAATTTTAGTGGCAGGCTGGACTTACACTGTACAGATGTGTAGCGAGGATATCGTATCTTCACTTAGCTTTTTCTTTGGCGTCTCCGATCCTGGGCTTTTTCTGACAAGCCACTGGGCTGGGACGCCACCCCGTAAACAGAGCGCCCAACGAGCGCCGGTCCGTAAATTAGCACGGAAGTAGAGTCTCGACTTTAGACTTCTGAGCACTGCATACTAAAACATAAGCTATTCATAGTGCCTTTACCATGTGTTGTCGTGTTGGAGGCATCATCGCTGCGCATGGAGTGTCTACCTTATTGTTTGCATCGGACAAAACTCTAGCCAGCCAGGATTGATCAGTTCGCGCTAGACATGGCGCACTAAGGATCGTATCTACTTCCTTCCAAGCAAGTTTGAAGACCTCTACCTGAAAGGTGCATCTGTAGCGATTTCTGAACGAGGACATAGTGTGGTCATGAAATGAAGTCACCTTGATCATGGATCGGCTTACGCTAGAGTATCATACTTAGAGCGCCTTGAGTATAGAAGCTTGAGTTATTCGACATTTCCTTTCAAGTCGTTCACAAAGTCTATTTGGATTATCTATCCATGTCATAGTCGCCCAGTAAGTTGGTCTCGGCACATGGGTAGCGTTCATTTTTCGATGATCTGAAATGGAGATCCAAGAACCTCCCACGTTATGGCTTTTGGTACGAACCAATTTTGCATTGCCATACTAAAAGTGGGCCCCTACTTGAGGAACAAGCCATTTTACTTTGAAGTTTGAAAATGCTACATGCAGGTTCACATCACGCCCGGCGAACGCCGTTCCGGTCATTGGTACCAATCCATATTACCCAACCTAGCGGTGTAAGAAGCAGCCACCCGGACTACAACCTGCATAATCAGCCCTAGGAAACGAGCCAGAGAGCTACGGATGAAACAAACCCTATCAATGCCTTGGAATATGTCTGTGGAAAAGAATTGCCGGGACTATACCAGTCGAGATGGCCGGGTTGAACGGAGTGCCCGAGGACATGGCGCTCAAGTAAATCATGCTACCAGGTGGATACAGTCCAGGATGTGGAGATAGAGACGTTCGAACCCAAGAGAGAAAGCTGAATTGAGTATTGGGCGTTAAGTGTCGCAGCTAGTCGAGGCCTAGAACTATATGGCCAGGGCTGGCGATTGTATCTCAGCTTGTATGCATTCTCTCCACTGGTGTCGGCTGATCTGAGCTTTTCTGCTCTCCCTATCTTTGCATTTGGATAGGATTCAATACAGGAATATCTGAGCATTATCTCCAAGCTTATATTAGAGATATAGGTCTTTCATAGGTCCTACCTGATGACTTATTTCAGGATACTGAGGGGCTCTTTCTCTCCACGTTGCTCCATGATGAAGTTTAGATTCCCCATCCCACTACTTCTGTCCTTATATCTTTTGCCTTATGCGGTCATTGGTAAAGATAGTGATGTTTTAATCTCAGGGACAAACAACACAGACTGTTCCTGCGGTTACTACGATGAATCGACAAAGAACCTCTTTACAGACTCGATCATTGTATATTTCAATGAAACTTCTTCATTGGACTTGAGCGGCTTCGCTGGACAGACATACAAGAACCCCTATGAGAAAGGATGGAACGATCAATATCGTCAAGGGGCCGACCTCTCCCATTTGCAGATAGTCAATGACTCCTCCTCGCCAGAATTCCCGCAATCTCTAGCAATCAACATCTCCAAACCGACCGTCGACCATCTCGTTATGGGTGGCTCCATACAGACGTTGAGACATGACATTCACTACGGAACGTTCAGGACGTTCCTCAAGTCCCCTCGCCAGTGGACAGGCGGAAGTGCAATTTCGATGGAGCTTCTCTATAATGAGACCGAAACCTTCAGTCTCAACCTGTTGAGCACCGAAAAACCGTCAACTGCTCGAATCACGATGTTGATGAACCGCGAGTTTCCAGATAATATCTACGGTGTCAACTACACCACTCTGACAAACAAATCAACTTCGCCGTGGGAGTTCATGGAATATCGAGTGGATTGGACGAAGGACTGGCTCAACTATACTCTTGGCGATAAGGTCTGGCGCTCTGCATCGAGGAGGGAAATCAAAGGACTTCCCAGTGTTCCCGGGCCATTACATATCAAGCATTGGTCAACCGGAGACTTCTTCTCGATGCAGGGGCCCCCATGGGCAGAGACGACTGCAAATGTAGGCTGGGTTCGACTATTCTTCAATACGACCTCGATGAGTGACTATGCACGCAAGGCGTTCGACACCACGTGTCGGGTTGATGCCGCGTGCAGAGTCGACGACATGAAACTCCGCGGTTATACATCATACGCCCAAAACGCAACGACGAAATGGAAGCAGAATCCCCCTTCTGCCGGCCAGCGCATCCCAGCAATTGTGATTTCTGTCTTGTCTGGAACCCTCAGCTTCTTTCTGTTACTGAATGCATTCTTAAGGAGACAACCATGGGCGTTGCTGAGACCTGAGAAACGCTACGGAGCTCCGTTCATAAGAAGCTTGTTTCCTGCGGGCACGACGTCCTCCACAGAAAGGATCACTCTGCCCACTCCACCTCCAGTAGAGGGCATTTCTGGACTGGCGACGCCATCAGGAAATGTGTCTGGTGTTGCTACGCCTTTAGGGCAGCCTCCTACGATGCCTTCAGACTGGGTGAATGACGATATATCAACTCTGAGGATGTCATTGGCTCCTAGCAAAGCTTTCAGTGAACTAGAAATTCAACCGGTAGTCGGTATTTCTCCTTTGAGAACCTCGTTCACTCCTAGCAAAAGCTCTACGGGATGGGAAATTCAGCCAGTTACGGACGACACATCAACTCTGAGATTTTCTTCCACTCCAAGCAAAGGCTTTAACGAGTTGGAAATAGGGTCGGTAGCGGAGACCTCCATGAAGGCCTCGAAGGAAGAGAACACGACAATAACTGAACTGAAAGATGTTACAGCCCAGCGTGATCCGGCTCCTAATGCAGATGGTACCGCCGCTGCTGCACCTGCTGCGAAGAAGCGCGTCGACTATCTCGCCGGGCTGGTAGCAATAAGTTCACTCCTAGTCACACAGATTCATTTCGGACTTACCTTCATCCCTGCTGCAATAAACCCTGGAGCATATCTGCATTACGAGAGTGAGATCTGGGCTAGAAAGACTGTTACCCCGTACCTGCTGAATCTCATCTGGATCGGACCGTTCCTCATGACCTCCAGTCGGTTCCTGGCAGCCAACTATCTCAAAAACGGTAACCTGAGGTCATTGGCAGAGAAAACAGTTGGACGGACTCCGCGCCTGATCATCCCTATAACCGCTATTGCCCTCATCGAGTATTTCTTCATGGATGCAGGCGCAACAAAATGGCTAATGTACCTTCCCTCCATTACATGGTCCACCTGGCCCTTCGCTGTTGGCTATACGAACTTCGGCACCTTCATTAGCGAGGTGATCGAACTGATGTACCTGATTCCGAATGCAGCCCCTCAGATCACGTTCAACTATTGTACGGGTGTGTTGTGGACGATTCCCGTGCAGCTCCAAGGCTCATGGCAAGTAATGCTTGGGGTCATTGTTATCCGTGAGATTAAAACCCCATGGAAGCGTTTCGGATACTATGCCTTCTGCATCGTCAACAACTGGTACGCTCTATCCTGGGGGTCCTACTTCTGGCTCGGCCTAATGATGGCCGATCTGGACATCACGTATAAATGGAGAAAATGGCTGTACGCACGCCCTTTCGTCTACTATCCCTTAATCCTCTTCTGTGCCGCACTTGGCTTCGGCGGCCTATCACTCGATTTGGCCACACAATGGACAGAGGTCAACTATGCCACCTATGAATACGACATCCATCCAGACCCAGCCACTGGCCGACCGATTGCACAAACCTCCGGTGCAGGATACCCACAATACTACGTGCCCAAACTACACGGATTGGTCTTCTCGCTCGGTTTCCAAGCACTCGTTGAACTGAGCCCCTTAGTCCAAAAGATGCTCTCATTCAAGTTATTCGTGCTCATCTTCCCGCACATCTTCACCATCTACCTCATCCACGGCTTCGTGTACTGGAGTCTTGGCGCGACTATTTGCGTACAACTCTCTGCACTCGGTCTTCCTTACTGGGCGAATATTCTGATCGTCGCTGTGTGCTGCTACTCTGTCATACTTCTGTCTCTTCCACTTCTAACCCCCGTCGTGGAGACGCTAGGCAAGAACATGACGGCGGATATATGGCGATTCGCACATGAGAAACCGCCGATTAGGAAACCGACTCTGTATCCATTTGATCAGAATCTTATCCTTAATCGTGAAGACGGACTGGTTGAAACGACGAAGGTGAGAGAGAAAGCACTGGGAAAGAGAGCATCGGGTGGTTCTTCTGTGGATAATGTCTAGCGTCGGGTGTTGTGTTAACTAGGTATCTAGCCTTGTCTTTCCACATTTAGATGTGTTTATCTTTCTAAAGCAGTAGTAAGTATAGAGTTGCATCTATGTGAAACTTGTCACTATCCATCTCGATCATGGCATAGTGGAACTTTCTATCATTGGCCGGCTCCTAGTTAGTAATCGAACAAGCAAGCTTCTCGGCTTCTTGCCTCTCGAATCCCAACTTCCTTTCACCTCTGTCGCAACTTGCTTTCATATGAGCATAGATTCGGTTCCAGGATTTTATCAGTGTGAACGGTTTCGCGTTTATTAATCGCACATACCTCCGTTCTGAGCCAAAGTACTAGGTATTCAATATGGCGCCGCCGGGTTTCTCTCCTGCCTGTCCGATACCCCTCGTCATCGATCCGCAGACAAGAATCAAGGAACTCAAAGACGCGCTTACGGAGGACTGCTGGCAATACCAGAAAGCAAACATCTTAAAACTCATTGAACTATACGAAAGTGGAGAACTAAAACCTCCCTCTTACGATACGACTATTTGGCTTTGTGATGGAAAGGTGTTAGATAAAGAACCTGGACTTGATGACGTTCCTAGAGGTTCTGTGCTTTGGGCTGAGGTTAGTTATTATATTAAGCATGATTAACCATTGCTTTTCTAATCATTATGTAGGGGCTCGGTATGCAGATCTCCCCGGTAATTGCCCAGTAGCGGTACACATGTGGACAAATTGTCAGCTGGGGTTTAGACCCTAGACCCGCAAGGTTGGAAGCGCCCCATCTTTGTTTGAGGTAGGAAGACTGGAAAACTCCTTGACCTAATTTATTGGGTCTTCGACCTGCTGTTCTTTGGCGCGACTGGGGTGCCTTAAGGTTAAAGCCAAACCGAATCCATTTCAGATCAATCAACAACAGTGAACTCGACAAAATTGGATGACGGGACCATTATAACCGGCCTTCCATCATTATCAGGAGGGTCAACGACATGATCATTTAGCCAACATGGTAGTTTCACCACTGTCTTCGCATGCTCTTCACGATCACCCCAAACCCACCAGTCAACGCAGCCACCCCAGTACTGGTATCGATATGTGTCGCCAATCACTGTATCGGGATGCAAGTCGAAATAGCCCAGGGAACGGTGTTTGACGAAAGTTTCTCCTGGTTTGAGGCTGAGGAAAAGCGTAGAATCCGTAACGTTAACCTCAACGTCAGGTTCATCTACAATCATCCAACCCGGATTCCGTTCGTCGTCGAAATAAGTCTTCCACTGTGTAGGATCCTCGTCTGAATTCTTCAACGGATTATAATCGTGGCAGCGGCGCAGCAGTCGAAAGTTATCACTTAAGAAAGGGTAGTTGTGTATGATGATCGGCTTTGTATCAGCACAGATAGTAGCATCGTGATCCTCGTTTGTCAGACCATCATATGTGGTCTTCACTGTAATACGGATCTTTTCCGTTTTAGAAATCTTCGATGGGCCTTCCAGAGATACACTTATACAAGGGGTTCCAGGGCTGTAAAAGAGTATCAGTCACGGGAAAGACGAAAATCACCTTGGAGGGTTTCTCACATTCGTTCCGATTTCTCCACCCGAGGATCGTCGGGTTCAAAGTCCGAACGTTCTTCCACCTCTACGCAGGTAAAAGAACAGCAGGCTCCCCCCGGGATGACAACAGGGGGTAGTCCCGAGTTAACCCCAATTTCTTGATCCCAATGCTCACGTAAGGTGCCCCAAGCCCACAAGGCATATTCAGCTCCCGGCCAGAATAGCTCATACCTCTCACCAGCGACCACGTGGTCCCAGAAGGGACACGGGTGGCCTATGTTTCTTCGGAGAGTTTGGCCAGGCAGGAGTTCTTCCGTCTCAACTTCGTATCCTGTAAGCTTGAAGGTCTGGGGAGGTGGCGATTTGGGCGTTCCCTCAACCATTTTCAGACCGTCTGGCGTGTGTTGAAAGAGCATGAAGCCAGAAGGACCCCATCCATCACGCACGACATTCCAGCGGAAGATACAAGGCTTGTCACAGTCATCTTCTGCTCGACGGATAGTGATAATAAACCCTCTCGGTTTATCTAGTGATATGACTGAACTAGTAGGCTCAACCTCCATAGATAGTCTGGGCGTATTTGGACTAGGAGATTTGTTAGTTTGGAACAATGGGCAGGCAGGGAGAATCTCACGGTCTATCATGTTCAAAGAATCTGATATTTGATTCAAGCTCAGGATTCATGGCAGGTTAAACGAAAGGTAAGGGGAAAGTAGGGAAGGTAAGAAGAATTAGGAAAAGGAAGAGATGGGGGAAGATAGAGGGGGGGAGAGAGAGACTCGTTACCCGTTGAACTAGTATTTACTTATGTGGGGTGGTGTATGGTAGAACCCTTTCTCAGTGATCTTTTATTCTAAATGTTGGCTAGCACATGTCAAACAGCGGATCACATTTACTGATGGAAAATAGCAAAACATGAGTTAGAATAATTTATGATCTATATCCTAACAGTCAAAAAAGAATCACTGACAGAGTCTATATAAGCTCAAATCAAGTTGATATATATATCACCCTAAAAGCGGCTGTTTTTCTCCTTCCTCCGCACGTCTTATCTGTCGCAAAGACAACCGCAATAAAATTTTTTGCCTTAAAGCAAAGACTGTATTGTTAACAGCGATAAACCCGACCATATAGTATTATGCATTGATAATCAGAATGATCGAGTGTCCACTATCTAGGTATAGATCCTATGGCGCAACGACTCTAGGAACCTAGGAAATGGCCGAGATTATAAAAGCCGCTGTCTGAAGCTTAAGTCCCGTCAGAGTTTGAGTTTGTAAGGGCATACGGGCTTATTTTATTATTCCTATAACAAGAGGTATAGTTGTAAGAAATGGCAAGAGAATGACAGCATATAGGCCCTGGAAGAGAGCGATTAGGTCTTGCTTATGCTCAGGGCAATTTGGATAGTGTGGAGGATAGAAGATATCTGTTACTGTGTCTGCTATTATAGGGACTATAGATAGAATAAGAAAGCTGGAATAAATGAATATTGTCAGAGCTTTGCGAAGGCGACTAGTGGGTTTGTAGTAGAGGTTGAGCCCCAATCTGGATATTTTAGTCAGTCTCTGGTCAGTTTTTGATTACCAAGAAGGAATGTTTTGAGCTCACAGGATGTTCCACAATGCCCATACGCCCAACACCTGGACAAAATTGACCCAGTCAAGTGCATTACGTGGATGGTGAGTCCAGTAGCCTGTCTCAATAGGGAGATTGATAGTGTAAAAGAAAACAAAAAGTAGATGCTCCGTGGAACAAATAGCATTGAAAAGTAGATAGCGCAATGAAATATCTCTAGTACCCTTGTCTAGCCACGCGTGACATATATGAGGGACGAAGGAGGTGAAGACCAAAGCAAGGACAATACTAGTTGTCTGTTAGCTTTTCCTGGAAAATGCATTATTCTAGCTCCCGAGAGGAGTACCCACAAACTGATAATGACTAGCAGCATCTTGTGCGGTTACTATGAGGACTCGGAAGTAATAAGGTCAATAAACATGAAAATAATGAAATGAAAGGTAAGAGAGGTGGGCGTATAATGAAGAAAGATGGAGCATGGGCTAAAAAAAAAAGTAAATCAACAAGTACTTATCTCGGACAAAGAGCCGGAGCTACAGTGAAATGAATACTAGTGTATTCGATCAGGTATAAATGTGGCTTTAAATCATACCTAATTTGTCCAAACAAATAAGATAGACTAACCTGATAGGGTAAGTGCTTCCAATAGCCTAGGAGTCAATATACCTAAGGTACCTGGTCCTGTTAACTACCACCAAGAAGATATTATGACACTCGGTATAGATAAAGCTAAACGCAACGCTTCTTTCCTAACAATCTCTTATTATCAGCTTTAAGTACTGGTCTTGCTTATAAATACTGTCCGCAGCAGCGATACATCCCACCCGGCGCCCTTAATGTCCTCCCTCCTGAACGGTGCCCCTCTAGCATCCACTGACGACTGTCCTACAAACGATCACGCCACACTATCCGATGTCCGGGCTGTCCTGTCGGCGCTGCATGAGCGCGAATCTAAAGTTACAGCTCGGCTGAATGCCTTGCTGGAGACACAGTCGGATCTAAGCCGCGAGCTGAGGAGGCTGGATTTGTTGGGAGTGGGATTGGGATCCGTTCCTACGTGCACCATTGGGAACAAGATGCTCGCTGGCGCGGCGGATACAGCCAGCCGTTTAAGTTGTCGTGTGAAGGCGCTGGACCTGGAGAAGAGGAGGGTTGAAGACACCCTTGGGGTTGTGGAGCAGGTTGCTGAGCTCAAGGCTTGTGTTCATGGTGTCGTGGGCTCCATGGGGGCTCCCCAGGATTGGGAGGCTGCGGCGGGGTATATTTCGCGAGCGAATAAAGTGCCCGAGAGGGTTATAAAAGGAGGCTTTGCGTCGGATATTGTGCCGAGCGTTGAGATACCGGATCAACCTTGGGTGACTCTCGAGATTGCGAAGGAAAGCCTTTGCAACTTGTTCGTACGAGAATTCGAGGAAGCAGTCAAAGAAGGGGATACTGTTAAGGTGACGAGGTATTTCAAGCTGTTCCCGCTTATTGGGAAGGATGACACCGGCCTCGATGTCTACGGACGTTATGTCTGCCAGGGCGCCGCTGACGCGGCTCGCGAGAGGTTGAGGAATGCGCCGACGACCGCGGCTCAAAAGGAGGAAACAGGGTTGTTTTATGTGAATGCTCTTATAAAACTATTCGAGCATATCGCACAGATTGTAGAGGGCCATGGAAAGCTGGTTGAGCAGTATTACGGGGCGGGAAAGATGGTCAAGGCCATTGAGCGCTTGCAAAGGGAGGCTGATGTTCAGGGAGGCATTATACTCGATTCGTGGAACAATGCCAGGGACGTGGAGAGATGGGTGAGGGACATAAAGTGTTATCCCTCTTCCCTTCTTGTTCAGAATTCCCTCCCGCTACCGAGAAGTGGTACGCCCAGGATGAATTCTCCGACTACGGGGCGAGGAGCAAATAATATGAGAAATAGCAAAGATGAAGGCGTGAATTCGAAGGAGGTGGAACGCCTTCTTAATGAAATTGCAGCTATGCTTGGCACATGGTCATTTTATGTACGGTTTATAACCGGGAAATGCAGAGTAAGTCCCACGAATATAAGAATCTAGCCTGTTTAAAGCACTCATTATCAAATAGGATCTCCTTGACTTCAACAGCAATGCAGCCGCTATACCTGACGTCCTCGCAAAGTCCAACCTCATCCGCAAAATATCCGCGAAACTCATAACCCCATACAATACCATGACGACGTTCTTTTTCTGCCGCTCCATCGAAAGAGCTTTCCAGATAGATGAGTACCCTTCGGGTCTCTCCCTTGACCTGAACAAGCCCATCAATGCCAGTTCCCCATTCATAATCCTAGCCGTCGACGACGTCTTCTTCATCGTCAACACCATAATCCGAAAGTCCCTAGCTACCTCACAGAAGGATATTTTCGCCCATGTTATAACGACAATAGGCCGCATTCTGGGCTCCGATTTTGTCGGCATAATCCGGCGCAAGATGCGCGACGAAACATATCCCAAGCCCCTTATTCAGGGCGGTTTCCCACCTGAAGACAAGATCATATCGTTCATCGTATTGATCAACAGCCTGGACATGGCAAACGAATACCTTACCCGTATTGTCTCTACAAACCTGGGCGTCAACCTCGACCTCGAAAACTCCCTTACTAAATCATCTCCCATTCACGATGCCTTCCCCGTGATCAAAGACGCGTCGTTTATCGCCGACTCACTGTCTAACCTCCTTAAATCATTCACTGCCAAGACTACAGAGCTATTGAACGAGGGATTACAAGCTCTCTTCAACAACGTCGTCAAACTCAGACTCCGTCGAATCATTTCCGACACATTTCGGGATGCAGATTACTCTCTCACCGAGGAAGAATTCGCCGACCTTGCCGCAGACGATGATGAAGGCAAACAATCCTCAGACCACGTGGCCCGCATATTCGAGAATGGATGGGATCAACTTATGCGGCCAATTGCTCGGATCATGACTAGTAAGACATTTACCCTCCTGCTCGACGTCACAGCACGATATCTTGCCAATAACGTCCTGGAGAAGAGGATCTGGAGCCACGCTAAACAGATGAGCGCATTTGGCGCTATCCGTATGGAGAGTGATTTCTTCAATATTGCTAATGTGGTTACGAGGGGGGATTTCTCTGTTAGAGAGGTGTTTGCAAAGGTCTCGCAGATTCTTCTGGTGGTGAATATGGAGGAGGAGGAGGAGGAGGAGTGGGATGAGGTGAACAATGAGGACGGCGGCGAGGATGGTATTCTGTGGGTGTTGACCAGGGAGGAGAGAGCCAGAGCTAGGGCGTTGGTGAGGGGGTAATGGCAGTTGAGACGAAAATCAAGGTGATGTGATATACAATATATATCACCCTAAAAGCGCCTGTCTTTCTCCTTCCTCCGCACGTCTAATCTACCGCACAGATAACAGTAATAAAATCCCTTGCCCTAAAGTATAAACTGCATCGTTAAAAGCTACAAACCCAATTATGTGGTACCATGTAGGGTGTCCACCATCTAGGTTATAGATCCTAGGGAATAGAGACTCTAGGGACTTAGGAAATGGCTAAGAGCGAAGCCCAAGTCCATTTAAACTTTGAGTTTGTAAGGGCGCACGAGCTTGTTTAATGATTCCTATAATAAGTGGTATAGTCCTACCAGTCAGGTCAAGATCCTATATGGCGAAAAACCATCTGACCAAGTTATGGGATGTCTTGAATATGAATGAATTTCTTTCCCTAGGACACGTGCGACCGCATAAAGGGCGCGTCCTTTTCTGTCCTCTTGTAGACCGCTCCGAAGCTTTCATTAATTAGTTACAGAGCGAAGTCCTCCCTTCAAGTTGCAGCTGAAAGATTGGTTTCTAATTTAATGTTACCATTTGATGGGACTGTCAAAAGCCAACAACTTCAAGCTGTCTAGCGCCAGCCAAGAGACATTGCTTCAGAGAAATATATTCCCAATCCATCAATCCATACTGACTCGGAGATTGCAGGTCACAGAAATCATGCAAGACAGTACCAACGCCCTATGAAGGGGGTATCGCGCTTTGAATAAGATTATGGCTCTTTAGAGCGGGAATTGCCTTCTGTTCCGTCCATTCAGTGCATTTCATCAATGGCTTCCGAGGTTCCCCAGGGTTGTAGAATGTCAGAGGATTCCAAGACTTGACTGGCTCTGTTCTCATGGTCTTAGAGTTGAACGCCTTCTGCTTTGGAGGAGGAGGGACATTTTTGAGAATCTCGTCCCAGGCGTGAGGATACGTGGATGCCACGGTGTAACCGATAAGCTCTTTGGAGTAGAGACTCTCCGATCTGTCAGGATTGTGGTCTGGCTTTGACTCATAGCACATGCCGCTGACGATGTCTCCAGTGACGTGGTGCTTGATGCCGCTGCCAGGCCCTTGAGCGTTTGTCTCGACGAAAATGATAGTGTGATACCGGGGAGGTGGCATATCGGGATCCTGCATGGCGAGATTGGACTTCACTTTGTAAACTTTGTATGACATATTGAAGTTGGAGAAATTTCGCAATTCTAGTGTAGGGAAACCAAATAAAGACTACCAGTGAGCGGGAGCTGAACGCGAGAAGAAATGCTGATGAAGAAGATGAGTAGTTCTGCCAACTATGGATGGCACATCTCAGCTCTTTAATACTTCTCTGCCCACCAGAGAAATAAGCACTATAGGGACGATCACAGCAGTAAAGGAAAAGGTGATTGTGATCGATGTGCAGCATGGAAGCTTTGTCGATTATTCTTTACCAATCAATCTATCTAAGAAGAAGACGTGAAGGTCGAAGTATATGCATCGGTTAATACTTGTTCCGGCCCGCTAGGTAAGTACTTAAGTACGGTATCTAGTGCTATCTACGTTAATGTCGCCTATCAACACGATGAATCTGATGAACTTTCAAACTAACTTCCACCTTAAGCAGCAGCTCCTATTTGTCTTGTAATGGGCTCAGACTATCGTCGACAGAATGTCACTAGGGTCTATTCCAGCTCTCCCTTGGTTTCGCGATGAGCATGAACTGCCGCGCCGGCTTCCAACGATAGATGAGATCGAAGCAGCTTCCATAGAATTTCCCTGCATATTCGATTCAAGTTCTCGACGGGTTATCCGTATCGACGAAGTTTTCGTTGTCAAATATGGACCTGCAGTCTTTGAGAATGAAGGTCACGCATTGCTAGCTATAGAGAAGACACAGAGCATCCCTGCTCCTCGTCTCTATGCCATGTATCGACAAGATGAGAAGCTGTATATCATCATGGAGTACATACCCGGTCACCGTCTTAGTGACATATGGCCATCGTTGTCGGAAACTGGAAAATTATCCATCGCGAACCACCTGCGCGAGATATTCGACAAGTTACGGGCTCTCCCGTCGCCTGGGACTTTCGGCGGTGTTCTGGGGGGGCCACTTCCGCACCGCTACTTTTTCTCCTACGAGAAAGACCCGCATATTACCGGACCCTTCAACACAGAGGATGATGTCTATCGCGCTCTTGTCTTTAAATCTAAGAAGAATTGGGATATGTGTGCGCGACGGGCTTACGTGGCAGAGCTCTTCGATCGCCACCGGCAGGATATGTTGAGCGGTCATAATAGCGTATTCACGCACGCAGATTTTCAGCGGAAGAACATTCTTGTTCGAGAGCGGTACGACTCGTCCAGCAGCATCGATGGCAGCGATTCGAAGAGATCGTTCGAAGTCGCTGCTGTTCTGGATTGGGAATCTGCAGGCTGGTATCCCAGCCATTGGGAGTACTCGCTATGTTTCACTTATTTTGACTGGTCAGATGATTGGCTTGAGAAAGTGGAAAGAATCCTTAATCCATGTGTAACCCAGGCTGCACTGATGAGGTTAGTAGGACAAGATTTGGACCTATAGTAGCGTTGCGCAGTTAGCTATCCACTCCAGATAGAATAGAATAAACATCAAAATAAACCAGGAGATGATAAGAAGAAAACCTAGTACCGCTGGGTATCCAAGAATGTTCTTCCCATACAACAGAGTGCAATACAGTTTCGTTCCGTTTATTGAGGATGGGATAAGGTGGACCGTTCTGACGTCTGGTTGACAACCGCTGAGGACTGGGATGAATGGCTTGGTGATGTCCCTCAATAGTGTCATCCAAGCTGCGGTCCTTGATGCGAACAACCTGGTTGGCAGAAATGTCACTCGCTTCGTCGACGTGGATCCCAGTTTCGAGGGCCACCGCTGGTGTGAACCGGGCGTGAAAGAGCCAGATCCCAGTGACACAAGTACTGCCTTTTTCCTCAGCGGTCGGCCGGACGTTCTAGAGGGAGACACGATTTCGACATGAGTATGGTTATTGATATCTGTTAAAGCCGTTGTGTTCACTTTAGTGAATAGAGCTCAACAGCTCTTACCCCTTTGAGTTCGATGTCGTTGCAGATGACCCGGATTCGTTATGAGAACTGAACTTTGTCAGCCTCCCGAATCTGTTGGTAAGAGGGTCCCCGAACAATCACCTGTTTCTAATGCAGGTCCACAGGTAGTGCGGGATATGACGAAGATGCATTTGTTTCACCTTGTAAGTATACACCATCTCCTGCAGGGAGAATTCATCATATGCCTTTCAAAACCAGAGATTCTAGACCACCTTTAGACAGGGCTAGATGCGTCCGCTTTTGTGCTCTAGAGAACGGGGGGAAAGACACAACAATGGCTGCTGAATTATGATGGCAGACGCGCGTACCGTGTAGATGAACAGTGGCTGACGCAATCGTTGCTTGGTAAGGATATTACGACAGACCTAGCATAGTCCGCTTTGTAGCAATATACCTCATGTAGAGAAGTAGAAGACATTTTATCAGTCGAATGCGATCGATCTGCCTGGGCTAGAACGGATACAGTAGAATTATGCCTCCTAGAGCGATGTGATAAAGAAAGGCCACGCGAGAAGTGGGCTGGAATCAGTCACGCACGCAGAGCACGCTCACCATGTCTCAGGTCTTTCCTGCATGGGTGGCGTTGCGGGCCGTCGGATCGCAGGTAATCTCGATGAAACGGATCTCGAGCACTCCCTCACGAGACGAGCAGAACCCTTGCCGGCCAGGATTGTGGTGGCATCCGTTTCAGAATAGTGTACGTCTGTAGATAGATAACAGACCAACCGCCGGGCCACCGGAGACAGCAGTCGAAGAGTGTGGTGTACAGCATGGAAGGCAAGCGCAATATTAAAAGGGTCGCAGGATAGAGGTCGAGACCAGGTTCTTGTCAGTCCCTGCTTCCACCGGGTGCCCTGAGCTTCACATCTTTCGTGGTCGACGAGAATATCTATCTAGTATCGATTGCTATCATCTGCAGTCTCCCACGCTTGGATGACCGCGATTCCCAATATTCCTCCGCAATTGTTTTCTGGCATCCTGTGGATCTGCGGTACGTATCTATTTAGGTTTTCCTCTATTATTTTTATTTTTATTTTGTGTTTTTTTGTGCCGCTCGATCAGCATCGACGTGGACCAGAATTGGCCGATCATGGGACTTGTTGTAAATCCGGGGTGACGGGCAGGCCAAGTCCCACCAGTTCACCCTGAATTTTGAAACCACAAGCCACTCGCTGCTTTTTGAGTTATCTATTCCTTTGGTCGCCTCTCAGGACCGTCCGATCCGCCAGGATATTATGTATTATTGTGTTCCCAATTCCCATGGTGCATGGTTCCATTTCACTGCCTCTGGTTCTGCGGGTTTGTCAGCTTCCTTCGTCCTCGGATGGTCGGCCCGTTTGTAGCCAGGTGCATGCATGTCATAGAGAGGATATCCTTGGCTGGTATGTATTATGAATATGTGCCAATGTGGTGACTTGATCCATCCTATCCGATCATCCGGCCTCCGTCTTGCGATCGGATGTATGTTGGCGGACCAACCACGGGCAGGGGAGCTGTCTGACCTCGTTGCTGGGGATAGCAATGGACATCATCTTGCTGGTCAGGCGGAGATATTGTGCCGTCTTTGAGCCATTTTTGATACTCTGCCTATCTATGCACGAGGACGAGATCATCCCATATAGTCTCGTTGACTGCGATCTAGTGTGCGTATGGTACTGATGATAATAATATTAATAAAAAAACAATACGACCTGCTGTCATTGAACTCTGTCGGATGCCTTGGACCGTTGGACGCCACTTTTGAGCTTTCCCCATCAGTTTTCTCCTCTTTCTCCCCTTCTGCTACGCCATTTGCCCTGACTAGATAGTGGCGCCTCCATCCGTTGTACCATATGCTGACTATCTACTACTGGCTGAGTGTCAGTGTCGATATCGCCTGCGAACACCGCCCGATAAGGCCACCTGTCACACAGACTCACAGCATCGTGACTATCGAGAAATCGAGAATTCAGGCGGAGTGGTTTTCATCTCCATCTGGTTTCCACTGGAATCCCACTGGCTTGAGTGAGTTTCTTCCTCTGCTGTCATTTCTTCCATTTTCCCTTCCATGCTGTTCCCTGTTCCCTTGCGTTCCCGTGGAAAGAGTTTCCGCCCATCTCCACCGCATGGTTGGCAGCGCAGCCACCGTATCGAGTGTTTCCGGGGTATTCGCTCTCCGGCTGGCAGTTTGCCGTATTCGAGGTGAATAATACCAAGATACGTGTAACCATACGGTATGCGCCGGCACGGGACTAAGGCCACTAAGGCAACTAAGGCAGGCTCCATGACGACATGAGGCAGACCTGGTGCCAATTAATTATTCTGGCTCATCCAGAAGTCAAACAGCCAGACGATTATCCCGAATGCCAACTTACTGAATCGAGCATAGGATCGAAATCCTCTCTCCACGGCGGAGATCCACCGTCCTCGCTGGGAAAAACGGCGGTGGTGGGGAGGATCCGAGGATGGATAAAACAATCAAAGTGTCCAGCACCACCGCTCCCTCCTCCTATTCCTCCCTCTCCTCGGCGTATCCTTCTTCGATCAGCTCGGTTTCGCCTCCGCGACTCAGTAGTGCCAGTAAGTACTTAGACGATCCCTCTGTGGTTGTTCACTCGCGTATGATTATTATTATCCATGACTATCTATTACTTCCACCTATCTCCCAACCCCTCTTTCTCTGCACTGCAGGAGCCAAGTCATCGCTCTGGAGGGGAAACATGCTCTCCTCCTATCTCCTATCGACCCTTCCCATCATGCATATCTCTGCAATAATGGAAATCCGTTGGACGATGGGGAATGCTCTTGTCCTGCTGCGGGCATTCCTTTGCTAACCACTTTCTCCACTGCTAGCACATCTCGTGTCTCCCCCACGTCGACAGCATTCATCGGATCGACTGAAACGCCAGGCCCGCGAACAGCTTGAGGGTTTGATAAAGAAGCACGGCCATCCCACCATCGTCTGCTCGTCCTCGTCTTTACGGAGCTTGACTTCAACTTCGCCTCCTGGACGTCCATCCTATCTGCCATCTCCGGAACTTTGTCCGGTCACGACCACCGTTGACGCGGACGACGATACTCTCGGTATTGATTCCGCAGGCACTCGTCCGATTCCCATCCCCAAGGCGGCTTCCACCCGCGAGCTGGACGACGTCCCTGTCACTCCGTTGACCGGCCGCTTCGACGAAGTGCATTTCCTTTACGCGCAGCAGTGTCCACGCCGCAAAGACCAGAAACTATCCACCAAGAAGCGCACCCGGAGACCTCGAGTCTCCTCGCGAGTGAAGTCCGACCACAAGATGCACAGTGGCGGTTCGACCCAACTGTACGCACCCGCTACCATGGCGCAGTCCGGTCGCCCGCTGTCTTCCCAGAACTCCTCCAAAGGTGCCTCCGGCGTCCCGCTGAGTCTCCCTCGGTTCCATCCGGCTGTCTATCAGTCCTCGACAGGAGCTCATAGCACGGCTTCGCGACCGTCATCTCCCCACCAACAGAGACCGCAGGCATACCGGATGTCGTCTGGTTCTCGAGACACCCTCCGTCAATACCGGGAACTGATCACCAATGGCGTCCTCTCCCGGAATGCTCAAGGAGTCATCACCACCAAGCCGGCGGCTCCCCGTCTCGATCCGCTCGGTAGCCCGGGACCAGTGACGCCGCTGGTACTCGAGGAAGGAGACAGCTACCTCAGCGCGGGCGCGGCTAATGGCTCAGAGCAGTCCGGCTCGATGAAGACGCTCGCTCCGTCTCCCGAATTGGTCGAGAAGCTGATTCAGAGAGAAAACGAGCGAATCCGGCTCCAGAAGCAGCGACAGGAGCTCACGGGCCGGTGAGCTGGTTGCGATCTGAACAATCATCTCCAAGTGTCGTCCGGATTGGACGGCTATCTGCAAAGTATTAAAATATACCCGCAGTATCGGATATTGAGAAGGCATCAGCACCTTCGTATTCCACTGCACGGAGCGTCGCATCATCTTCTTAACCGCTCGTCTCCGACCCCAAAATAGGGCGCTGTGAATCCAGCCGCAGCGTTTTCTTTTATTCTTAACCTCGCAGCTTTACCACGCTTCTTTCATCTTGCATTTTCGGCGTCTCAATGGGCGGTGTTGTATACCACCGGCATCGATCAGACTGATCGTTCTTCTCTGCTTGCAATATATCTATACCCCAGTGTTTCTGCGACGTGTCCATTTGCCGTCGCGTATATGTTTGTACGATATCTTTTGGCTCATTGCCAGCCATACATGCCTACAGAGTGGCTCTGAGCGTCAATCGGATTGTATTACCGTGCAGTCTGCTTCCTCTGCAATTATGCCGTAGACTTGTAGTGAGTATTATTATTATAGATCCCCGTAACTAGGTAACTAACTAGTTATGCGACTTGTGCACAATTATTCTGCGTGGTGCAGAAGAAGCTTCTTGCCTTTCCATCTGGCCTCCACTTCCGGAGGGCAGCCCTCGCTCCCCGAACTTTGCGGGGCGGAGAGAAAACGAAGAGCGACGCAGCTCGAGTCATCGACCCCCCACCGGAGCCCTGGTCGATAGAAGAATGCGTCTAGGGCTCGGATGGATAATTAATAATAACTATCGTCTCAATTATTTCTCTTCGTTCGTCCTCTCTCTTTTCTACCACGATTCAAGGCAGTCTTTCACGATATCCGTCGCTGAACGGTGCCGGAACTCTATTATTTCACGATAGCTCCGACCCCGGACATCAGATCGTCAAAGCGTCAATTGTCGCGATATCGGATCACTTTTCGCCCTCGAACCAGCGCAGGAGTCCTGTGGGGAGTTGACGGTGGTCTCGGTTGAGCAGGGATCGAGATTCAATTCGAACAGACGTCGAAAAGATACCTGCTCAGGCCAAAGGTTAGACTGGGTGCGATCGCGGATATATCGTCTGCTGTACGGTTCCCATGAGTTCCACCAAGGCGACCGTCAGTCCTTCGACGGGCGCGACGGAGCAGCCATTGATTCATGAGAGTGGTAGTGGAAATGCTGCGCCAGAGACGCAGAGCTCCAAGCGAGATTATAAAGGGTTCGTGGCGGGTGTGTTTTCGGGAATTACCAAGTTGAGTGGTGAGTGCTCTTTCGTTTCTTTCTATGTTTCGAATTGCTTTGTCGCTTTGGAACTGTATCGCTAACGTTTCTTGGATATATATAGTGGGCCATCCGTATGTTCTCCCTCCTAGACATGCTTCTTGTTCTCGGACGAAAGCTAGGAAAGCAGCTTCTAAGCTTCTAATCACGTTGGCAGGTTCGATACGATCAAAGTCCGGTTACAGACGACGAAGGATGCGCACTTTAGAGGACCGGTGGACTGTCTCATGCAGACGCTACGGAAAGAGGGTGTAGCTGGGTTATATAAAGGCGCGACACCACCGCTGGTCGGATGGATGGTCATGGACTCTGTGTGAGTGAGCTCCGCGCGATCTTTTTGTGGAAAGCTTCATCTGTCCAGCTGAGGCTGACTGCTATAGTATGCTCGGTTCTCTCACGCTCTACCGACGATTGCTCCTCGAGAACGTCTTCTCGAATCCAAAAATACGCGCCATGACACCATTCAGTAAAAGCCAGCAGGATCTGACTACATTGCCTACTTTCGGACAGGGCATAGCGGGTATAATGTCTGGGGCCACTGTCAGCTTTGTCGCTGCGCCTGTGGAACACGTCAAGGCTCGGTTACAGATCCAATATGCAGCAGATAAGAGCAAAAGACTCTACAGTGGGCCAATTGATTGCTGTCGGAAGATCGTATGTCCCCCGAAACAGCTCATCCGAGTGAGAGATGCGTCGACTGTCGACTGACCTATTTTGCAGCTCCGCACACACGGTATTAGCGGTCTCTATCGCGGTCTCTGCGCAACGATGTTCTTCCGCTCTTTCTTCTTCTTCTGGTGGGGTTCCTACGACATCCTCACGCGGCTCATGAATGAGAAAACAAACCTATCCGCTCCCGTCATCAACTTCTGGGCCGGCGGTATATCCGCGCAGATCTTCTGGGTAGTAGCCTACCCGTCCGACGTGGTCAAGCAGCGCATCATGACGGATCCGCTAGGCGGCGCGTTGAACGACGGACAGAGGCGATTCCGTCATTGGAAAGACGCCGCTGTGGCAGTGGCACAGGAGAGGGGATGGAGAGGATACTGGCGGGGATTCGTGCCGTGTTTCCTCAGAGCGTTCCCGGCGAACGCGATGGCCCTTGTGGCTTTTGAGGGTGTGATGCGATGGCTGCCGTGATAGCATAGTCGCTGTTATTTTGTTTTATTCATGTTAATAGATGTAGACTGTATATTAGCGATATGATGTGGATATCACGACCTCCTTTCCGGTCCTGCAGAATAGAAATGAAACTGAAGCCTTGTGCTTATAGAAGTCAAGATATGGTCTATAGTCCTCCGTGTTCTGTTGTCCTGTCGCATGTCTCGTAACCAAGAAACTGGACCCGCGCTTATGTTTCAGAAACATTCTCCATGGATAATATCTGTTTCTATGGGGATGTACAGTAATTATTTCGATTGCAGAGACAAGTCAGCAGTTTCTGCAGGAACGCCGTACAGGAAAGACATGAGCATATAGAACAGATCTCAAACAGCAGCTGCCATTAAAGACCCGACTGTATAGTATGATTAGCTGCCAGACTATCCGATCTCATCGCTGTGGCGTCTGTGGCGGCGGGCGATCTCCCATCCGCATTCGGACAGCCTGGAACTTCACCTCCGGCGCGTGGGTCTGAGAACGGGCTTGTCTGTGAGCGAGAAGAGTAAATATTCCATTCCTTTCTTTCTCCCATTGCTGGTCTTGGAGCATCCCCGTCTGCGACTCTATTTTCTTCCTTTTCCGGTGTTTTGATCACGCTATGTTCGGGCCAGAGTCGACGTCTGAACGTGCCAGGTAATCGTCATCTCGCCCGCCGCGGAACGGGCCAGAGAAGCTGTGATTGAAAAACATCTTTCTGCGAACCTCTCACTCCTTGACATCTACGCTTCCCTCGAAGGGATCCTGACCGGCCATCATGGCCGTCACACGCTCCATACGGCGGACAAGTCCCGTCACCCTCGTCCTGGCCGCCGTGCTCTCGTTCGGGTTCCTGTTCTTCCTCCTGTCGCCGTCATCATCTTCCTCGACTGCGACGTCGACAAAATCGCGACAAGACGATGCGGCCGACCACCCTCTCTCACCACCCACAAAGCCGTTCCTGAAGAATCAGGAATATCGAAGCAATGGACAGCGGGCGCCCCCGCCAGTCGTACACTACCACATGAACAATCTGACGTCCACGGCGGATCCCCTAGCGAACGGGGAGCGTGTGCTCATCTTGACGCCTCTGGCCCGGTTTTATCAGGAATACTGGGATAATCTCGTGCGCCTGTCGTATCCGCATGAACTGATCTCGTTGGGGTTCATCATCCCCAAGACGAAGGAGGGCAATGCCGCTACCAGCGCATTGCAGGCTGCCATTGCGGCCACACAGTCCGGTCCGATTGACGACCGTTTCGCCAGCGTGTCGATCCTCCGACAGGACTTTGACCCTCCCATCGCCTCGCAGGATGAGAAGGAACGACACAAGATGGAGAACCAGAAGATCCGTCGCGAGTCGATGAGTCGTGCGCGCAACAGTCTTCTTTTCACGACGCTCGGACCGAGTACGTCCTGGGTGCTCTGGCTTGATGCGGATATCGTCGAGACGCCCCCGACTCTGATCCAGGATATGGCCTCACACAACAAGGCGGTGATCGTTCCCAACTGCTTCCAGCGATATTACAACGACGAGAAGAAGAAGATGGATGTTCGCCCCTACGACTACAACTCGTGGCGCGATAGCGATACTGCCCAGCAACTCGCGCAAAAGATGGGGCCCGATGAAATCCTGCTGGAGGGCTATGCGGAGATGCCCACTTATCGAACATTGATGGCCTACTTAGCGGACACTAGTGACGAACGCAAGCAGAACAAGGTCATTCCGCTGGACGGTGTGGGTGGAACAGCGCTGTTGGTAAAGGCGGAAGTGCACCGAGATGGCGCCATGTTCCCTCCGTTCCCATTTTATCATATGGTTGAGACGGAGGGTTTTGCCAAGATGGCTCGAAGACTGGGCTACGAGTGTTTCGGGTTGCCCAACTACTTCGTATGTCTCCCTCAGCCCTTTTCAATTTTCGAATTTACTAACTGACACTGAATCAGGTATATCATTATAACGAGTGAAGCGAAGTAATACTTTAGAAATATTTTCTGTTTTCTTATAAGCACCACGGAGGCGTTCTATCTTGTTTATATACTTCAAGCTTTATGCGCGCTGTGCGCTATTCCTTTTCCCGATCTGGGTCATATTCGCTTCATCTTTCCACTTCATGAGTGAAATGTGTTGGTATTAGACTTTCTTTTCTTTTGTCGTATCTTATCCGGATCGGATACGTGTAGTTTTGATATTGTTCCAGTAGTGATGTATCATGCCGGGGGTCCGTTTATGGTTTCAGAGGATCTAGAAGAAGAAAAACAGGAAATAAAACCACCCTCCAACATATATGGAGCCAGCTCCAATTCTAAACATTATTCGTAAACGAAAACCCCTAAAAGAGAAAAATTATTCCAAAATCCTCAACCCCCCCTCTGAAATCCTCCTCATCACCTTCCTCGCCCATCTCACCTCCTTCGCAAAACTCTCATACCCCTTCATCGTATCAATCACAATCGCCAACGGCGCAGGAAGGATTATCGGTCCTAGACCTAACATCTCTTCTTGCATGCAGTATTCGACGGATTGACATACGTTGCGGGCCATGGATGCGAAATCTCTTCTGTGATCGTCGAGGGGTGGGAGGTGGGTGGTTTGGAATGTTAGATTTTCTGCATCAGTATTGCTGGTGTTAGAGTTAGCAATAGGAGGAGGTGTAGTATTGTGGTTTTCACGTTTGTGTTCCTGTTCGTTGTTAAGTTGAGGATCGAGGATGGTTTCTTTAAGAGAGTATATGAGTCCGCATAGCTGATGCAGACCGGACCAGAGCATGGTGAGCGTAGCCCAGTATAAGATGATGGTTCGAGCGGTTCCGAGATTCGGGAAGTGGAGGGATATTGGGAATAGTGATATATCATTCCAAGCATCATCGTCGTCGTCATCGTCATCGGCATAATCATTATCATTATCATGTTGACCCTTCCTGTAGATACGGGGTTTTGCGAATTCCGGCCAATACAACGGACCCAACGAGGATTTCTCAAACTGTTCATAAAACATGGTCAGATCTGAATCCAACTCCCAGCATGAGTGGACGATGCTGAGCGCAATGCGGAGTTTTTCTAGAGGTTCTGCGCCGTCCAGACGGTCGACGGCTTGGAATGTCGCGGGGCCACGAACGAAGAGGTCGAAGAATTGGTCGAATTCAGTTTTGGGGATGTTTGTCCATGGGATGCTGGTCCATGTGGAGGAAGAGATGTATGAGGGTGAGTGGCGGTGCATGTCTTGTAGGGTCTGTGGTTGGTGTCAGCAGGATAGAAGAATTCTATATGATAACTGGAGGGAAGATGCTTTGGCGAAATAGGAAAGTGAAGTAAAATGAACTCAAACTCACAGCATGGACTCTAAAAGCTAGAAAAACATGATGTCCTAACCCCCCAATGTGCGCGTCTGGCCCTCTTAATCTCACTAGTGTGTTTAAGCCGTTACAATGGCTCAAATACCCGCTTTTATCCCCCGAGGGACATTCCATCATCTCATACATCGCCAGTGCCATACACGCAGCTAGAGTTTCGTCTCGATACATCAGTCCTGGGTCCCAGAGGGCTTTCTGCAGTTGGCGCAGCGCGAAGGTGTAGAGTCGTAGACTTTCTCTAGTGAGGATAGGATCGTTGTTCAATCTGCCTAGTTTTGATGTTGCGAGAGCCAAGGTTGATGTTTCCAGTGCCTCCGTGGGAGAAGCCAGCTCGGGGATGAGTGCTAGCCATGGCGTTCCGAGTGATTGGAGTTGTGAGGGCGGTATGTGGCTGCGTAGATAAGCGTTGAAGAGTTGCTTGCGGTAAGTGACGTGGAGTAGGTTTCGGTTGGATTCGAGAGTAGCTATTTGGTTTCTTGTTCGCGGAGAGGGTTTTCTTCCACGGGTATGAGTCGAGAAGAAGGTGATGTTTTGTTCTTGATATGGGCTCGTTGTCGAGCGAGAAACGGGAGTAGTTGATGCCCCAGGACCATTTCTTGAGGTCTCATAGTGTGTCTCTTGAGTTCCTTGATGGAAAATAAAAATGCGTTTGCGCTGATACCCCGTACAGACGCGGTTTGACTTGACGCATTGTGAACATTGAGGCCGTTGCAAGTCGCACTGGGAAGCATTAGCCAAACTGCAAGAAAAGGCTCTTCTTGCATCAGACTCGGAGAATACACACCGCCACCTTCCTTTTCCTGCATGTATTGCAGGCTTTCGACTTCCCCGCAACACCGACCATTGTCTATATGACGCTCGACTAGTCAAAGTACCTATTACTGCACGTTTAGTTGATCAACCAGGGCAAACGTGAGTCATTTCTCAAGGTATACCAGAAAGAGATCCATCTTGCGACAAGCCACTGTTAGATAAAGAACTGAAAACTCCCCTGAGGCTCTATTATGCACTGCCCCATGTCTCCTCCGCGGTTTGGCATCCAGACCATGATCGAGCAGCGAAAGGCGAAATTGGCCTCGCATTTTCCCCTGATGAGATCGTGAGCTTTTATTGGCTTCGATGTGGATATCCCCCACTAATTTCCCTATTAGGATGCAACTTGCGAATATGCGGGGCGCGCCAGCCACATCGTCTCTATTAGTGATCCAATCATCTTTGGGAACCACAACCTTAAATGGTTTGCGCTCTCAGCGCAGTTCGAGATAGTTATGGAGATTAGGGAAGTTTCTTTCAGAAGAGGTCGGACGATCTAGAGGGATTTTCTAAATCTTACTGTAAAGAGAAGCAATTTTCGAGATTTGAACGAGGCTGAGATTGGACTTATCCTAGACTCACGACGGTGTGCATGTCGTTTCACGTATAAGTACCTATATAGATGATATCCAGCATCTTTGGGAGTTAATAAAAGAACATCCTTTTACCAATTTCTGATTTTTTAGGCTGTTCTTGCTTCCCATCTGGTCAATATGTTGCACGATCGCTCCAAAGTCGGAATTGCTCTGATCATATTCTACATCCCAGCTATAATATCAGCAGCCTACCTCCTCTTTCGTCGCCATGGCAGGCCGCGACTGGGGTGGTATCTCTTGACTGTCTTCTCGTCAGGTATCAGATGATTCAAGACTTGGAGGAATCAAACTGACAGAGTTCTTAGTTCGATTTGCTAGCGGAATAGTCATGATCGTTTTTGAGAATAATCCAACCGTTGGCCTCACCATTGCGACCATCATCCTACTTTCAGTGGGCGTTGTGCCGCTTATCCTTGCTACCCTTGGCCTGTTGAGAGTCGCGTAAGTATCCAAGAGCATTGGAGCCATCTATTATCCATTCCTAAGATGAAATTGTCTGATTCCGCCACAGATCCAGTTTGGACTTTGAGCAAAAACACCTAGTCCACCGTCTCGCCATATTTATACGAATCATTTTTGGTGTCGCCATTGCCCTTCTCATCGCTGGGAGTGTCCTGGTCGGAAACTACAAGTCTCCAAGCTCCGTTCGCCACGGAGAGGGGCTAGTAAAGGCCGGAAATATCCTCCTGGTCGCCATCCTGGCTGCTCTGATCATGCTTCAGGCTTATATCTGGAGACGGAGAAAAGGCATTTCGAGGGCTAGCATGACGGTAAGTTGCCCTCCAAATCAGCCACAGGCGTCCCTTTAACTAACATCAATGATAGATTGTTAAAGGAAGCGCATCCGCGATGCCGTTCCTGATTGTGCGAGTCGCGTATGCTTTACTGTCTGTGTTTTCAACGAACCAGAAATGGAACGACCCGACGGGATCCATTGCTGCGTTCGTGTGCATGGGTTTACTGATGGAATATGTGGTAGTTGGCATTTATATCGGTGTTGGGATTACGATTCCGCCTGTTGGAAAGGATAAATTGAGGGATGGCGATGCTCATGTTGTGCTGACTGCATAGGTCTGTATTTGGTCATGCGGAGAAATACATTGCTTTCTTCACCGTTGTTTTAGAGTACCTAAGTACCTACCTGGGTAGGTATGTATAGGTAGTCCTCGATTAAATTTCAATTGCAGTGCCCTTATTGGGGACTAACGTGTTGTTTAAACTACCTAATCTTTATGGTAATGATGTATACCTGGTAAACTTAAGAAGGCGGTCAGTACAGCAGAATTGTCGAGTATATCTCAGCACATCGACTTTGATTCTTTTTTTCTTCTCCAGTTTGGGTATTCGAAACCGCCTAAATGGGTACATAGATAATCACTCTACCACTGACCTGGTATATCATTCACGGGGCTTCCGCCATACATCACTGCGGCTGCCTGCTATAGAAGTCTACGGAATAATCCATTAACTTTACCTACCCCACTAGCATAAATACTCATTCCAAAACCTTGCTGCAGCTGAAGATTGTAGGAACCCCATACCACTCGACCAAAAAGGAGAATCCCTTGTTAGACTCCCCGGGTCTAACAAATATATTTATCCAGAATATCCTCTCAATATGGCTGTTGACAGAGAGTCCCTCCCAGAGTCAGGCGACCTCAGCCAGGGTTTCTTTTATAGAATTACAAGAGATATACAATCAGCAACCGAATGTATGGAACTGAGGTTTGACAATATCCCAGTAGAAGATGGAAGTCTACTGGTAGACTCGCTCTCACAAGACCCAGACATTGAAAGACATAGACCAAGGTAATAATACCCCCAGAAGCGCAAGAAATTTGTGATCTGTCTAACTGACAATACTTATTAGGTTTTCCTATAATTCTCTCACCCGAGTTTTGTACGTGCTCGTGATGCCAACGGAGGTACACGACGCTCACCAGGACTGGATTGAGGATGAGCGGATTGATATGATGGCTACGGGGTTCCTGAGCTACGCCGAGGGGAAAAGCCTCAAGACACGAGTGGGGACAAGTAAGCCTTTAATCTTATACATTTCTCTTCCATTCGATACATTAGCTAATATGGTATTAGCCATCCATAATTTCACTGGACAATATACAGGTTCACGTAAAGACCCTGATTTCATACTGCGTTATAACTCGCAACCACTTCCAAGCTTCGCCATCGAAAGCGGCTGGGCTGAACCCGTACCACGTCTTCGTCCCGATATGCGTCTCTGGCTCGTTGGTGGACAGCCAGAAGTCCAAATTGTAATTATTCTGCATTGGACCAAAATTTCCGAGGCCCCGATCCAGTGTACCAAAGGAATATTCGAAGTTTGGGAGAGGGATCCAGCAAACGTTCCTCATCTAAAGCAGAATGGGGTAAGTGATTAATCTAGTGAATATTCAAGAACCAGACTGATAGAAAGAAATAGCCCATCTTTCCAATACCGCAAAATTCAAATATACAAACAATTCCTCTAACTCGCGCTCAACTCTTTGGTCCAGCTCACCTTCTGCCAGGAACGAAGGCCAGTGATATATGGCACTTGCGCGTAGATAATTTGCGCGCTTTGGCTACTGAAGCGGTAAGGTGCATGGGTTATGAACCTGTATGAGTTGTTCACTCTTTCCTTACATTCGCTAGTCTTCTTTTCAAGCGTTATATTATTGATATTTGAGCTAGATTGAAATTTGATATCTATGGTACGTGCAGGGCGGAGGTACCCAAGGATATCGAACATCACACAGACAGCAGGATTTTCCGCGTGCTAGACAATAATGACGATAATCTCCGCCAGGTATCTGAAAAGCTATAGAGAAAATCTATAGAACTCTTCAAAAGACCATCAGGAGAAACTGAATGGATGGAAGCTTTATACAGCGCAATTAACAACCTAAAACCTACGGGGCTTAAGATAGTATGTAATCAAGGTCTGTCCCTGGTATCATTTAACATTTGTTGACTTCTAGTGCTAACTTCTTGGTAGGATTGGCGCGAAGCCCTGAAGCCTCCAGTGAACAGCCCTCTGCCCATAATCTCCCGAAAACGAAACCCGTCACTTAACAGTATTCGATTTGATCGGCAAATAAAAATATCCTCCGCTGGTATGATGTCATTGCATTTTACTATTCAGGACTAGTGTCATGTTTAAGCTATCTTTAGCGTATTGACTACTGTACTAATGTACTTCCTCTCAGGGGAGTATAGAATGGATTACCATAATCTTACACGCCTGGTGGGCTTCAGGGGATATTCCAGGACTGGTTTGCGCTATTTATGTTAAATAGGAGGTTTTAATTTCAGCGAGACATGAATAGAAAAAGTAGACTCCGAGTGGTTTTTATTGTCGTATCTTCAGAATCCCAAAATATCAGAATCTTCCTTGCTGGAACGGACTTTACATCTGAAATATCTCTATCCCTCACCCGTCTAAAATGCATCTCGACAATAATGGGAAGCTAGCCATTGTGCAACTCATCTACTATAGTCCCGCCTTGATTGCAAGTATTCTCGTTACGAGAAAACAAGGCTTCAGCTACGCTGCAGGATGGCATTATCTGATCGTGCTCTCTGTGCTGCGAATAGTTGGAAACATCCTGCAGATTGTGGCTGAAAGCCAATCGACACCGAACCTGGAGCTGACTATTACGGCGGCTACGATAGCAGGGGTGGGTTTGTCGCCATTGACGCTGGCTACGATGGGTATTCTTCGTCGGATGTATGTGTACCTCTCGCTGTTGTTACTAGTACGAAGAAGTCTGCTCTTTGCTAGTATGTTATTTCTGACGGATTTATGGTTCTAGAAATATGCGCATGACCCCCGAATTCGTTTCGCTTCGAGTATTCCGCATCATGTACATTTTTCCCGCGCTGGCTATCGTGTTACTCTCCGCAGGAGGATCGGAGATCAGCTCTCTCCAAGCTAGCACTCGGAATACCGGGCTCGCGCTTCTCAAGGCGGGCGCTGTGCTATTTCTCGTGACGGCAGTGTTCCTATGTTTCGTCTCGGCGGCATTTTTAGCTAGGAAATCACGCATTAGGTGCGAAGATAGGAAACTCATGTCTGCTGTTGTTGGGAGTTTGCCGTTCTTGGTTGTGCGAGTTCTGTATTCGGTTTTTGTGGAGTTCAGTTATGATGATCAGGACAGTATTTTCAGTCCGATGGCAGGTGATATTTGGGCTCGTGTATTTATGGAAGCGTTGGAAGAGTGGGTTATAGTGGCGCTGTATTTGGTGGCTGGTTATGTTTCTCCTCGAATGGAGAAAATTTAACTATGTGAGCGTTTATCATTCTTGATGGTATGATCAGGGATTATATCGCGGTCTGTTTTCTCGTGTCAATTTGTTGAGTAATGGTTGGCTGCTTAGACGGTGAATAGCGGCGCCTTGTACCAAAACGGCTCGAGGCTGGTCTCAAAGGTGGACATTGCTGCTACAGCAATTCTTCCACACTGCAGTCATCACCACAGCACACCATGCAATAAGAAACCCAGAGCCCTATAATATAATATACACATGGCTTGATTCCAATCCATCGAGCTTATTCAAGTCACTGGCTCATTCACACTCTCAAGCAGCTAATTAAACTGTCCAGCAGATGGAAAGTCATCGGAAGATGCTTGAATGTTCTCACTGTAGAGATCATTAATAGCCGTCAGGATCCATGCCTTCGAGTCATTCTCGTCGAAGGCGACAGCTGCCACAAGCGGAAGCAACATGTATGACGAAAAGTATGGAGGAAAAGAACGAGCGTAATCATACGACATGTATATCCGTCGAACATATATCTGAGCACTCGTTTGCGGTGCCGTTGAATACGGGCTGCATGTGGATATCAAGCCCTGTACCAAGAGCAAAAACGTCCAGTGTAAGACGTAAAGCATAGCAGTAGATCGATCTCGGAAGCTGAAAGTCTCATCGACTATGTTTGGAAACCTGACGGATGGGACGGTGGTCACAGTGATCCCTTGAGAAAGGAGGTCCTCGACTACGCATCCGATCCGGTTCAAAAGGACATGGTAGCTCTCGAGTCGTGATTTTAGACGATCTTGCGATCTAGAATAACCACTCGCCCTGTTCAGAGCACGAAAGTCACGCAATGTCCCCGGTAGAGTTGTCATGCCTTCGAAAATTTGACATAAGAACAGGTCGAATTGATTAATGTGTCGGATAGAGGTAGGACAAAGTATCTCCCGCCATTCTTCACTTTCCAGGAAGCACTCTTGACCTCGGAATAAGGAAGACATAATCTGCGGAATTCTGTCAGAGCAGGATTCTGATTTGTTCTACGAAGGTCAGACTCACATTCGCTGCCCAGTGGGAAATTACCAGTTGCTGCTCAAACCCAGTCCTATGTCTCCCTGGCCCTCTGTACTGGATGATTTTCGATACTCCTTCATGGTGACTCAACACTCCTAATCTGCTGCGAGGAAAGAGAGATCCATATAAACCGAGCAGCATCGCCGCGGACAGTGTGTCTGTTGACGAAGCCAGCTGAGGTATTGAAATGCATTCCCGAAGGCTACGTAAAGCTCTTCCATAAGCACGTATCGTTTCTATTGAATCTGGTCTTCCTGCGTAACACGTGCTGAAGACTGCCACGGCATCATCCAGGGCGCTGTTGGTGCCTACCAGACGGACAATATCTGGTAGGTAGGTGGCATATGCCTCGAGACCTTGTCCAGTCACATCGTACTTGATCAAGATACCTAGAAATCCAGACGAAAGCCATTCCTGGTGCGACATGGATAACTGAGCAGGAAGGGGCTGTAAGGCTGCAGGTTTCGAATGAGGCAAGTCACCATGAACAGGTGGCTTTCCGGTTCTTGACCTCTCTCTCAAGGCCCTCATCACCCTCTCTTCTTCCCAGGATAAACGACGTCGTCGTTCGCTGACCACATGTGCGCGAACACGCGATTTTGCCGCATTTCCTTCCGAAAAGTCAATCCATTCCAGGGTCTGCTTGTACTTATCACGACCCATTGTTCCAAGTGCAGCTTGCCAGCCATGTATCGAAAGTCTAATTATTTGAAGCGATCCTCAATACTATCGGAGGTAGAACCGCTAAATCTGTTGTTCTTTCTAGTCCTTCCATCGGAATAGAGAGGGTCGTCTGATGTTGTTTATATATATCGCACGTGTCCTCTGCAACATGAAAGAAATGATTGGGAATCTCTGACCAGAACTAGCTAATCCAGCAATAATATCACATCCAAGCAGAGATAATGTAGACTAATGGGGTACTGCAATATTGGAGACCAGCAAATAGAAAAAAAGAGAAAAGAACAAAAAAAAAAAAAATTGCCCTGGACGGATCCAGGACAAAAAAGAAATCGGAATGGGGTGAACCGGGATCGAACCGGTGACCTTCAGATTGACTGGCTGAAGTGAACTTCAGTCTGACGCGCTCCCAACTACGCCACCGCCCCATCTGATTGGTAGTTGTCTCACAGGATAGATTTATCAATAGGTCTTCTCAATATTCCCTAATATTCCCTTGCTCCATCGTCTTATTTTCATCTGCCACATGCATACTGGCAGATTTTACATCCACAGCTATCTAGCCTCTACATATTCCACTCATTTCAGTGCAATTACGGTGACACTCGTTCCATAAAGGTCTAATCCAAGGAATCCATCGTATTTTCTACGTTTACTTCTTTGCTAACCTGGTACTTAGACCAGCCGAAAGCTTGAAGCTGCCGTTTGCGGATGACGTGCAACCTCAACGTCTTCCCCACGAGAAACCTATCCATTGTTAGGTTCTCCATTGTTGTACAGACCACTATTCCATCCGCGAGCGGCCATCGATCCAGAGGACCCTACATCAACTATAATGCTGGATTGACAGGCACATTCTCGTTCCTGTCCAGCTCTGCCAAGCGACTGGTTCTGAATTCTCCTAGGCGGGACGATCCCGTCTGTCTGGCATGCAGATCCACGTTTTCATCTCGATAACCTCTCCAACGAGGCATGTTGCAATGATTACAGTGCCGAAGCGACGCTCTGACTAGAGATCTCGCAATAATTCCACGGTCAAAATAGCCTATAACAACGGATTATCATCAACAAGAAGCAAATCTTACTGATGAGTTCGTCGACGGATCTCCGGGCCAATGGCATCTCTGGGATCGAGAAAACCCGCTCATAATGCGCGCAAACCAGCGCAGATTAAGACGACCGCGCGCGGCAGCCGATGAAGGCTCCATCCAGCGATCTGTCTCATCGGGCATTATATGGCCTTTAATTCGCCGAGCGAGCACCTTCAGACAGGAATGAAGTCTCGTGGTGCCAATTAGCAGGACTCGCTGGATTCGCAATGGGCAGCCTGGCTATGGTCGTGAGCATGGCGTGCGGAGGCCGCGTGCGGCCATCTTCCCACATGGGAGACTAGACTGAGACACTAAAATAGATCTCGAGAGGCAGAATGAGTTCTTATGCTCGGATTTTTGGTCAGGACTGTGTTCTCTCATGAGTTGTTATACCTCTAGGTCGCGCTTTTCCTGATGGTGTGCTCCTGATCTTTTGCGCCTCTTTGCTGTTGCCGAAAACCTGCGATCTGTGGAAGACGTAGTCAAGGAGACCATCGGAAGACAACAGCAGTTATCAAGATATCAGATATCGTGACATTCAACCGCCACCATGGGGTTGCCCGGCCTGGACCAGCCGGTCATGCTGCACTCGTCCCGGATGGACATGTGTAAGCTCACGCCCGAACAGTGCGCGTATAGGGACAGGAAATGGGTGTATTGGTAGGTGGGAAATGAGATTTGCATTGGAAGCATCTCTCCATACTATGTACGAGAGATCCTAACGATGGCAACAGGTATAAAGATGATTACTATTTCGGACATGGCACTGTATACTTCATCGTCGTCCTGATAGCGCTCTTTGCAGCCGCACATCTCGCTCGCTTGGCTCATCAATCGCGCGGGATAAAGTCGGGGAAGAGTATCGTTTCCAGCAGGTTTCTGAGCAGGCCTCTGGCCATCTTTCGGTTTTTCTCGTATCGTTCGTTCGCGATCAAGTCGCTGGGAT
Organism: Byssochlamys sp. IMV 00236; assembly: GCA_001931875.2. Taxonomy (NCBI): domain Eukaryota; kingdom Fungi; phylum Ascomycota; class Eurotiomycetes; order Eurotiales; family Thermoascaceae; genus Paecilomyces; species Byssochlamys sp. IMV 00236. The sequence continues at coordinate 698,240 of MSJH02000840.1, read as the reverse complement.
GGTACTCGCCAACCTTAGGCGTCATATTGATCGGCTGTGCGGCGTGGGTCTATTTTGGAAGTGCGTTATATTGCGATTCAGTGGAAGCCTCGAATACTGACGATTGACAGTCCTCACACTGGGCCCAAAGCCATACTACTGGCCGAATACCGCGACAGTAAACTATGGCAGCTCGCCTCCGATCGCAACTCGCTCCGGCTTCATGGCGCTGGCATTGTTGCCGTTTACTGTGTATGCCTCATCCCGACTCTGTCGACGCAGCGTGCAGCTAACTTGGCGATAGATTCCTGGCTGCAAAGTGGAACTTCATCACCATTGTGACGGGCATCTCCCACGAACGATTGCAGGTCTTCCATCGGTGGACTGCCTGGCTGATGTTTACCCTCTCTCTGATACATACTTTTCCATTCATTGTGTACCATATACACAAGGGGTGAGTGCTGCTACTACACATAATGGGGTGTCAGGGTGTCAATGATCTGACCTTGACAGTGACATGGTTCACCAATGGAAGACACAGGTCTTCTACTGGACTGGCGTGGCGGCGATTATCCCCCAAGCCTGGCTGACTTTCATGTCGATTGGGCCTATCAGGTATGTCAGGCTTCACAATTTAACCCAGGACTTCTGGCCTGACCAACCATAGGAACCGGTTCTATGAGACCTTCAAGGCGTTCCACTATGTGGCCGCAGCTCTGTTTATTGTGTTCCTGTTTATCCATTGCGACTTCCGCCTGACCTCCTGGTATGCACTTCTCACTCGTATGACAAAGGCTGGACTGACATCTCGTAGGGACTACTTTATCGCATTGGTTATCGTATACGGCCTATCACTCTGTGGAGGAGCGATCAAGGCGTACGTGCTGAATGGGTTCCAACATCGAGCTGCACTCGAGATTCAGGCCGATGGGACAGTCAAGATGAGTATCTTGACTCACATCTCCTGGCGACCGGGCCAGCATATGTTCGTGCGCTTCGTCGGTAATTCTTTGGGGGTTCAGCATTCTCTCGCCACCCATCCTTTCTCGATCAGCTCTCTTCCGTACGAGGGTAAGATTGGCACCGGAATCAACCAACTTGTCTTCTATGTGAAGCCCCACGGAGGCATCACCCGACGGATGCAAGCATTTGCGAAAGAGAGAGGGGGACAGACCATTCCCGTGCTTCTGGACGGTCCGTACGGAGGGATCGATTCAACGGCCTTTGACACATTCGAGCGTTTTTTCTTCATTGCTGGCGGATCTGGTGGAAGCACTATCCTACCGCTCCTGGGGAGTCTGGTACGCAAAGCTGCTTGCCAGCAGCTCTTGACCAAAGAGGCAGGATCAGCGGAGTCACTGAAATCACTCGACGTGCAGATTTTATGGGCCGTGAAATCGCAGGGTAAGTAAGTGTTATGTCAGTTTACGATCAGCTGTTGACCACACATCCAGAATCCATTGGCTGGTTCCGGGAAGCAGTCTCAACTATTCTGTCCGAGCCCTTTCCCGGTTCCTTGCGTATCTCCGTCCATGTCACTCAGACTGCCCTAAACCCGCAAGCCCAAGGAGACGCTGCGGAGTCAACAAAGTCAATAAACGTCAGCGATGAAAGCTTGCCACAGACAGACGATCTTCTCTCGGTGCAGTTGACCGGCAAGCGGCCAGATCTTCCTGCACTGATCCGGGCCGCTACTACAGAGGATACGCGTCCGCTCGCTATTGCCGGTAAGCATCTATGCCACGCACGCCGTACAAATACATTGAGTCTAACTATTTTCCAGCCTGCGGCCCAGCATCCATGTTGCTCGATGTTAGAAACGCGGCGGCACAGGCACAGGTCGCCATCATTGCTGACCGACCAAATACAGCCAGCCGGGTCTGGCTGCACACTGAGAATTTCTCGTGAGTCCCCTAAAGTGACTGACGATTGTTCGAGTGACTGACAAATCTGCAGATGGTGATCGATAATAAAAGTTCTTGTATAATGATATACCCTTAGCTCAGACAATTAAATGCATCAGTCTAAACAGGAATGATAATAAAGCTCACGGACAGTGATCGTGATCATATTCGGATAAACCATCAGGCTATTCAGGGTAGACAAGAATTCGGATCTACATCTGAATTCCCGATAAAACTGATAAGATCGGTTTGTTCGGTGCATCTCCGACAGCATAACGCCATCTCGGATTGCATTTCCTAACGCATTCACTGCGGGGATCTTTTTGCAGTCATCCAGCGTGTATAATATTAATTCCCTCCATGCAGATGTCCTTTGATTGATTCCTACATCTTCCAATTCTCATTGTCGACATTCCGTACCCATCAACCACTTATCATCCCTCACCACCATGGGCTCCATCTCGCGATCCCCGCAACCCCACGTTCCGCCCGCGGGCGTCTGGTGCCCCGCAGTGACTTTCTTCGACCACAACACTGATTCTCTCGACCTGGTTTCTCAAAAACAATACTATGCATACCTCTCTCGTTCCGGCCTGACCGGCCTGGTCATCCTGGGCACCAATGCTGAAGCCTTCCTCTTGACCCGCGAAGAGCGTCGCCAGCTGATCGCGACTGCGCGCGAGGCCGTCGGCCCTAACTACCCCATCATGGCCGGCGTAGGCGCGCACTCGACCAAGCAGACGCTCGAACTGGCAGCAGACGCAAAGGAAGCCGGCGCCGATTACCTCCTCGTCCTCCCACCCGCATACTTCGGCAAAGCCACCACCGTTCCTGTCATCAAGCGCTTCTTCGCCGACATCGCCGCCAAAGCTGAGCTCCCTGTAGTAATCTACAACTTCCCCGGCGTGACGAACGGAGTAGATATCGATTCCGACACAATCACCGCCATCGTCCGCGATTCCGCATCTACCAACCCCTCAGGAATCTCCAACGTCGTCGGCGTAAAGCTCACCTGCGCCTCCGTGGGCAAAATCACCCGTCTCTCAGCAACATTCCCTCCCGAACAATTCTCCATTTTCGGCGGCCAGTCCGATTTCCTCCTTGGAGGACTATCTATCGGCTCAGCAGGCTGCATCGCCGCGTTCGCGAACGTGTTTCCCAAAACCATCTCGCATATCTACTCCTTATATAAACAGGGCAAGACGGCAGAGGCGCTAGACCTTCATCGTAAAGCGGCCCTGGCAGAAAGCCCGTGTAAAAGTGGGATTGCGTCGACGAAGTATGCGGTTGCGGTGTTTTCGGCGAAGGAGGCTGGGATTGAGGATGCAGCGGAGAAGTTGAAGCCGAGGACGCCGTATGAGGAGGCACCAGAGGCGGCGAAGAAGGTTGTTAGGGAGGTCATGGCGGAATTGGGGACGATTGAGAAGAGTTTGTAAGTTGGAGGTTGATTTGGGCTGGAGGATATAAAGAGAGATGAGAGTTATGAGGGTATGAATATCGGAGAAGAAAAGAGTTATTTGGCTCTTGAATAAGTAATAAGCTACGATTGCAAAACGGGTCCTCCTCTCATGCGTAGCCAAATAATTCTAATACGAGGGATCGTTTCACGCATTACTTGAAGATAAGTAATTCAAATATAGAGTGGGAAGGACATATAGATTGCCCCGTTTGCTTAGAAGTCCGTTAAAGATCCAGGTAGACCACCTAGGTGTGCTTCTTTTTGGTCGACATGCAAAAAGCTATCGAAGTCTATATGTAAAAATAGTATAGTTACACTACGAAAGTATAAAACTTAACCCCCCCCCTAAAGTCTAACCTATTTCCAATAATTACTCTATGACTTTACCTTACGGGGGTTTGCTGGGACTAAATTACAGTAAATACATAGTAGTATAACTATAACTTAGGCTCTACTGTGAAAAAATAGTATATAATTTTTAATATAGTAAATCAACTATATTAAATACTAAACTGCTAGTTTTCCTAGACTGTTTGCAATTCTAAATGTTAACTAAAAAATAGATATTTAGAAAGATTAAATGCTCAGCATTATATATTCCTTTTTAAGGATTTAAAACTTTTATTTATAAGAAACTTCTTTCTAATATATAAAAACTATTTTAGACAGGCCTATAGCATATTCTATTATAATCTATTTTCTATACTAAAAGATTTAAATAATTATCTGTTAAAAATATATTTAATATATTTAATATAATATTAACGCAATAATAATATAATAAGAATATCTTAATAAAAAAGATATAGAATTTTAAGGATATTTCTTATAAGAAATATAAAATAAATATTAAGCTCCTATAAAATATATATAGAATATAAATTAAATATATCTTAAGAAAGATATAAGCTCTATAAAATATATATTCTTTAAGAGAAGTTATATAAGGTTAAATAGATTTATTAATAGGCAAAAAATAGTTTTAAAAGTCTTATTTATAGAATAGATATTTTTATTCTAAATATTTAAGTATTTATTAGATATAAAATATTTAATAGATAACTCTTATATATAATATTTATAATTATAGCTAATTTATACTATATCTTTTTAGCTATTAATATCCTAATAGACCTTAAGAATTATAATATCTTTTTTTATATAATAGAAAAGATAGAATAGCTTAAAAATCTTTTTATTTAAGTTTAATTAATATCTATAAATACTACTCTTTATCTAGCTAAAGATTATAATATTAATAGTATTAAGCAATATTTTTATAGCTTAATCTTATATATTTCCTATTACTGCCTAATAGTTTTAAATATAATAATTATTATTATAAACTTTAATTAATATAGTTTTTAAATCAGACTATAATATATAAGTTAGAACTAATATTAATAAATAAGTATTAATATAAGCGACCCTCTTATTTCCTAAAGACTATATTTATAGACTATTATTTATATAAAGATTATTTAAAGATAGAGATAGTAATAGTTGCTGCTAATACTAGGCATTTAAAATATCCTATATATTATTATAGTTAGAAATCTTCTTATTACTAGATCTATAATTAAATTTATTTATACTCTTATTATTTATTTCTTAGATCTTACTTAATAATATAAATAATAAAGATAATAAGTTTAATAAATTTAGAAGTATATTTTCTTCTTTATATAGACTTCTTTTAACTAATAAATAAGATATAAATAAATCTAATACTATTTCTTATAATAGCTATTATTAAAAAGTAGTATATTTATTTTAATAATAGAAGGAGATATAGGTATATAATATTATAAAGAGTTTAATTACTTATATTTATAATTACAGATTAATAGCACAATATTTTAAATCCTATATACACTATAAAAATCTAGGATTATAACTAGGTATTCTATTTTCCTCTAAATAATATTAAAAATAAATTAGATATATCTAAATTAAATATAGTAATAGAAATACAATACCCTATTAAAATACCTATTAAAATACCCTTTAAAATACTCTATAATTACTTAAAAAAACCTTTAAAATTATTAGTAAGCTTTTTATATTAGAGAAAGCTTTATAAATACCTAAATTTATATGCTAAAATATTAAATATACTGCAATAAACTTATAAAAACAGAATAAAATAAGTCTTAAGACTAATATTAATTATAACATTATATTAACTTCTTTATATTACAATATAATTAAGAGCAGTTATATATTATTTAAGATTAGAAAATTAGAACTTTGCAATAGGCTAAGTTATTTTAAATAGAATTCTGCCTATAAAATAAAGAATATTATTAATTTAAATTAATTTTTAAAGATTTTAACTTATTTTTTTCTTAATAATAGTTCTTTTTTTACTAAAAACGCCTTTATTAACTTTTTTATAGGCTTTAAATATTGTTATAATATCTTAGAAAGTAAATATAATTTGCTATTTTTATATAATCTTAAAATAGTAATTTTTTACTCTAGTATTAAAGAAAAGCTTAATCTATACTACTAGATTAGAGAATATATCTATAAAAGTATTAGAATATAATTAAAAATAAGCATTAAGTAAGATATAGATACACTAAATATAAAATTATCTTAATTTAAATATAATTTTTTAGTTAAGAATATCTATAGTTTAGTAAAAAACTTAATACTATTTCTCTAAAATAAATCTGCTAATAAAATAGCTATATAAATTCTTTAGATTACTAATATTATATATATTAATTATAGGATTTTTAGCAGAATTAAACTTAATCTCCTCTTAAATATAATCTTAATTAATAAATTAATATTATATCTATAATAGAAAAAGTTTAATATTATATATATACCTTTATTCTAATAAAGGTTTAATATTTTTAATACTTTACCTAGTCTAAAGCTTAGACTCTTATATTACTAAATATATATAAATTAATATTACTAATCTTATAAATATCCTAGATAAATTCTTTTAGGCCCTCTATAGAAAACTATATAAGGTATATTTATCTAATATAATATAAGAGTTCTTTTTCTTTTAGTTTATCTAGATATTTATATATATTAGCGGCTTTATATTAGATATATTTAAGCCTTTTTCTATATTTAGACTTATTATTTTTACTAGGGTTTAAAGACTTTTATTTCTCTTTTATTATAGAGATATTTAGTAGTATAAAAGACTTAGTTTATATTTTATTAAATAAGAGATTATAATTAAGGAGAGATAGGTTAATTTAGTTATTTAATCTCAATATAATAAGTAGTATAAATAGAGCTTAAATTGCAACTGCAGGATTTTATATTTAAGACCTTTAAATATTAATAATAGGTTAAAGTTAAGATAGTATTAATATAATAAGTATAGACCCTTATTCTCTTTCTTAAGCCTTAAGCTTAAGGCCTTTAAGTTTCCTTGCTTAGTATATCTTTAATATAATTTATTTAAAATAAGACTTTAAAAATAATAGATAAATAATAATAGGCACAGAAGATAGAGATAGAGATAAAAAATAGAGGATATAAAATATAAGGAGGCGGGGAGAGATAAAAGTAGGGGAATATAGGCTAATTAAATAAGATCTTAAGAAGAATAAGAGAAGATAAGACAATTAATTATTAAGGATTTTATTATTTAAATTTTTAAGGGAAGTTATATTATTATTTCTAGTCCTTTTCTTTCTATTTTTTTTTAATATTTTTATAGTATTTTTTATAATAGAAATTAGTTAGGGGTTAATATATCTTTATTTATTTTATACTTAAACTTAAAAGTGCTATAAATTATTTAAAGTTATAAAGTTAAAAAAGGCATATAACTTTAATTTATACTTTTATATTCTCTTATATTAAATAAATGCTTCCCTTTATTCTACTATTATAATATTACTAACCTATTTTTATTATTAATATCTATTTAGCTATTATTCTATACTTAATATAGGCTATTATTTAAATCTTTTAATACTTTATAGATCTTTATAATGCTTTATAATCCCCTATAGCTCTCTTTAGTTCTCTCTAATTTTTTTTTTAATTTCTTCTTTAATCTTTTTTAGTTACCTACTATTACTTACTATTACTTATTATTATCTATTATTACTTACTATTACTAACTATCTTTTATTATCTACTATTATTTAATAAAATCTATCTAAGATTTTAAGCCTTTTTAATATTATTATTATAGATTCTAAGGTTCTTATATCTTTTAACTCTAAGTTATTAAAGATATTATAACTAAATTTCTATAGTATTAAGTACTACTAATTATTTAATATTAATCTTAAATAAAGTCGCAATATTAAATAATCTCTAGGGTATATATCTTTAATAGATAATAGCATTTTTAGACTATAGCTATTAGTTAAAAAAAGGCTTAAGTTTAAACTGCTAGATATAGTAGTAGATAATAGTAAAAATAATAAAGAAAAGGATAAAGTACCTATAATATATTTTATAAAAGAACTTTTAAAATCTTTTACTAATAAAGCTATAAAATATAATTACTATAGCTTAAACTATTTTTAATAACCTATTTAATAATACTTATAAACTAGTATAGCTAAATATAGAGCTTAATAATAATATTAATAATATTATAATTACTACTATATAAGATATAGTTCTAGAATATAAGCTTAAAATTAAAAAAGAAACTAAGATAGAAGGGGTCTATAAGGAATTTTATAACCCTTATTTTATAGTACTAATTTCTAAAGATAGTTTAAAAAAAGTCTATTAGTTCTATTTAAAGGATATTCTAAAACCTTTTTTATTCCTCATAGTATTATAGTATAAGGAGATAAAGATCTCTTAATCTTAATATACTTCTCTTCTAGAAATACTATAAACTCTTTACAATATTATTCTAATTAAATAACTTCTTAGTATATTTAATATATTAAAGCGCTACTTCTATAGGTAAGTTTTAGTCTTATCCTTATATTATAAAAAAATCCCTATTATTCTTAAGAAGTTACTAATATTAGCTTTTATTTAAAAATAATCTATAGTATTACTAATATATTAATTATACTATTAGGACCTAATTTCTCTAGTTTAGAGCCTTATTAATTCTAAAATATTTCTAGGAAGAATCTACTAAAGGATAGTATATTTTATTAATAAACTAGGAGAACTATAGAAGTCTTAGTTATAGAGTTCTTTAATTTAATTAACTTTTAGAGAATTTATATTTTATTCTAATAAATAGCTTATTTTCTCTTCTAATATTATATATTATTGCTATAATAATACTACTTGCGAATATAATTAAAATCTAGAAAGATATATTAGCAGAGTCTAATATATTGGCAAGGACTATATAAACTATATATTTTACTCTAGTATAATAATATTATAGGTATAATATCTAATTAGATATAAATATATATCTAATATATTAAAGAAACTATTAATAAGATCTAGTCTAGAAATAGCATTAAATAAACTAATAATATATAAAAAAGCCTATAGGTATCTGCTTAAAAGAGATATCCTTAATTAAGAGAAAGATATCTTCTTAGATTACTAATTCTAGGACAGATTATTAGCGCAGAATATAGAATATAACAGATAATTTATAATATATTATATTATAAATAGTCTGTTAACTGCTATTTATTTATTAAATATAATATTACTACCTTAAGAAGAGTTAGAGATTATAATATATAGCTAAGAATACCTAATAAAGATATTTTTTAAATAGAAATATCTCTTAATTCTATACTAATTATTTATTAATAAATTTAGCCTTTATAGAAATATATACCGCAGCTTAATAAATATCTATTTAATCTTAGCTAATTTAATTATATTAAAAAGAGTAAAAATAGCAAATATATTTCTAATAATATTTAAGCTATATATTAATAACTTTCTTAATATAATATTATCTTTATCTTAACTAATAGCACTAGATAAAAAAATTAGTATATATCTTAATTAGAAGAATAAGGAGGTTATAATTAATATCTTTTATCTCTTATTCTTAGGTAATATACTATAATAATAAGATAATACTAGTTTTAAGTAATATATAGCTATTTAATTATATTATAACTGCTTAATATTAGATATAGAATATAAAAATCTTAGATTTAATATATTATTTTTAGAATAGTATTATTTTTAAGTCTTTACTATTTAAAGAGCTATTTTATCTAAAATATAGGCTGCTTATAATAAGCTCTTTAAAGAATATAAATTCTTATTTAAGCTAAATTTATTATTATCTATTGCCCTAATATTAAACTTAATAATCTTTTTTCTATCTAATTTCTATTACTTAGAATATTAAGGTATTTTAAAAATAGCTTACTCTTTTTTAATAAATATAATTCTTTCTTTAAAAGAATAAGAATAATATATTTAATATCTCTAATACTTTCTATTCTCTATAGATTAAAGCTATTTATAATCTCTATTAAAGCATTTTAATAGTTACTAATTACAAGAGTATATAAAAGTATTAATTATTATTCTACTTTTATTCTACTGTTATTTCTATTATAATTAAATTAATCTTATATTTTTATCTATTATTTAGTTAGTATTTTAATTAATAAAGTCTCTAATTAATTTAATTGTCAGAGTTTTTATTATAATAGCTAAAAATAATTTAGTATTTACTTAGAGAAATATAATAATAAAAGATTAAAATTCTTTATTAGAGATTATAATTAAAGCTAAGAAGAGATTCTAAATATTATTTAAAACTATAGTAATTACTTCTAAAAAACAGCTAATAAAATAATATTTATTTTTTTAATCTATTAGACCCTTAAGAGATATTTTATTTATAATAAGTTTATACTTAATAATAATAGCCTCTGCTAAGATAAAAATAAAAAAGACTTAAAAATATTAGAAGATATAGAAGTAGCTAAATATATATATTAGCATTTATTATACTAAATAAGCATAGGAATATATAGTTTTTAATAATTATAATATACTTATAGATAAAAATAAATACTAGTATATTATTTTCTTTTTTAATATTCTTTTCTAAATATTTTATTCTTAATATTCTTTTTTTAGTATAAGCTAACTGTTTTTATAATAAACTCTATAAATAGCTTATTTATTATATAAATTATTATAATATAGAGAAAATACTCTTATAATAAGAGAGTTTTTATTAAATATTATTATTTATTCTTAAAGGAGTATATACTATATAAAAGCCTTTATTATTATATTAAATTAAAGATATTTATTAGAGTTATTTATTAATCTTTAAAAGGTATCTAAAATTATTAAATAGCTTTTTAAACTCTAAAGAGGATAAAAATAGAGAGAATAAGAATTTAATTAACTTATTTATTAAAAGTTTTTATTATTAAGAGCTATATCTCTAGAGCTTAATATTACTAAAAGAAATAAAGGATTAATTTAAAATTCTTAGTCGCCTTTTAATACTTAAAATAATAGACCTATTTCTTTAGCTTTTATAATATACTTATACTTAAGACTATTTAAAAAAATTAATATTTATACCTAGCTTAATCCTAATTTAATAATATTATAAAATAAGTTTTCTCTATTAATAAGATTTTTTCTAATTCTTAATAGCAAATATTAGCACTTAATATTTAATTCTATTAGTTTCTTTTATATAGTATATTAATATAACTCTTATAAAAAGAAAACTTAATACTTTACTCTATAATAGGGCGACTATATTAAATATAGTAAGTTAAAGATAAGTAAAATTAGGGGTATATTTATTTATAAGCTAATACCTGAAGAAAGATAAGTTTTTATTTATCTTACTCCTATCTTATAGCAGTTATATAGAATTAATTCTATCCTTTTACTCCCTATTTATAATATTAATATAAGCTTATATAAAATTATAGGCTTGCCAGCTATCTGTTTAAGATAGTTTTATATAATCCTAGTATTAGTTAAGATAGAATATAATATAATTTCAGAGCTAAAAATAGAAGAAGATAGATTATTATATTATTTATAAGAGATTAAATTCTTTTAATATAGACTAATAATTCTTACTATATATATATTTAAAAAAAAACTAATTAAAGAGAAAGATAAGATAATTTTTTTAATATCTTATATTTTTCTTTTCTATTTTTTATTCTTATTTATTTAGATTTTTTAGATTTTTTTAGATTTTTTTTAAATTTATTAATTTTAATATATTAGTATTTAGACTAGATATATCTTTATTCTATTCCTCCTTATATATAAGAATAGACCTTAAAGTATTTTATAAGGAAAAATTAAGCCTTAAGAGAGGGGGCTTTAGATAGCACAAATATTATATAAATATATATCTTATAAACCTTATTACTTAAAAAGAATCTTTTCTTATTTAAGCAGGTTTATTATTAGACTAACTATAGCTACTATTATATTAAGTTTTTTTCTCTTTTTATTACTATAATATTCCCTTTTATTATTTATCCCCTTTATTATATCTTATCTATTCTCTGTTTATTATATTCTGTCCCCTATTTATCTTATCTTATTCTCTATCTATTATATTATATTTTCTATTTATTATATCTTATTCTTTATCTATTTTAACTTATCCTCCCTAATAATATAATATACTTTATAACTGCCTTTATAATCTTTTACTTAACTGCTATCTTTATTTATAGTTTTAATTAAACTCTCTGCTATTTTTAAGTTCCTGCTCTTCTATTTAATCTATATTAATTAGCCTTTTTTTTTATAATAATTTTCTCTTACTATAAAATATAGCTATATTATTTATTTAAGAATTTTACTATTATAGCAGACTTATAATCTAATTATTATAATAATAACCTAGTTATATAAGTAAGCTATTTACCTTAAATATATCTTAATATTATATCTAGCGACTAATAAAAATATTCTTTAAATAATATTAATTTTAGTATACTAGATATAATAAAGACTAGAGATAGGTTATAAGGTAATAAAGATATAGATATATATAGGCACAACTTTTTACTTCTTTATTATATCCTCAGTGCTAATAATAGTTAATTATAACACTAAATATCTTGCTCTTATTTACTTTTTGCCTATTATCTTTAATTATAAACCTAAATATTATTAATAAGCCTCTAATTAAAATAATAATAAATATAAATAGGATAAGGAAATAAAATCAGAATAGGAAGAGAATAAGAAACGCTAGACTATTATTACCTAGATAATTTCTTTACTTTATATATAAGATATTAATAATATTTATAATCCGAATATTCTATAGGACTTTTATTAGAATATCTTAAGATAAGTCTCTAAAATAAATTTCTCTTCTAAATATAATGCTAATATTTAAAATAAAAATATTAAGTATATACCCTTTATTATTCTCTGCCCCGCTCTCTTAATATCTATATCTCTTATTTTAGTCCTATATTTATAATAGTCAGAAAGCTAATATATTATTTAAAAAGTATAGATAACTTATTAGTTTTTAAATATTTATTAAAATATTATATTGCTATTTTTCTTTTTATAAGTTAATTATAGCTTAAGGGCTATATCTAAATATTTATTTAAAGGGCACTAATATTTCTATTAATATTTCTATAACTTTATAAAAAGCTCTAAAAATATACCTTAAGATCTTACTTAAAATCTTTATTAATATATCTTAAGATTATCTAAAGACTATAAAATACTACTCTTAAATTCTTTTAATTTATTTTATTTAATACCTCTAAATATTTTAGCAATATTTTCAGGCGCTAATATATAAGTATAATAGTATTAATATAATTAATAAATAGCTTTAAAATTTCCTATTTAAATAGACTAAAAAAAATATAAAAAAAGTATAATTCTGCTATAAATTCCTACCTTTTTTTTTATATCCTATATATTAAATATATCTTAATTAATTTAGTTTTCTATAGAATTATTTAAGCTTTAATATAATAGCTGAGAAAGTAGAGGGAATTATATAAAGATAATACAGATAATACTTAATAATATCTAATAATAGATGCCTAAGCTATTAATAACGCGTGTATATTACTATAATTAATCTATATATATAGAACTGTAGAAGTTATAAGGAAAATATAAGGATATCTTTTATATAGAATTAAAAAACAGTTATTCTAATTCTAAAATATCTTCTTTATTAAATATCTAAAATTATCTTTATATTATATTTTATTAATTGTTTATAAAATCAATTATTTTCTAGTCTAATTATTTAAAGCCCGGATTATCTTTAGAACTAATTGTTTATTAATATTTAGTTTTTTAAACATTTAGTAATTTTTTCGGGGTCTAGACTACTAGATAATAAAATATTTAATCTGCAAAATGTCCTAAATTATAATATATTTAATAAATTAAACGCTTCTTAATATTATAGAAAGTAGATATTTAAAAGCTTATACATTTAGATTCTCTTTTATATCTAGGGCATTAAATATTGCAGAATTTTCCATAGTCTAGATTATATAGAGTTTTATTAAACCTTGAGTTGGCTCTTACTGTAGAATAACAGTAGTATTACCGTAGTTTAAAACTAGCAAAAAGCAGTAAGGTAGCTCGTCTCCTTGGCTTAGCAGCACCTTCGAAGCAAGAAACTTGGTTGTGGCGATGCGATAGCCTCGGCTAAACGCTTAATTATACTCTTAGTTATCTTTAGAGATAAATATCAATATGAAAAAAATAACGCAGCTTTTACTCTAAGTATAAGCCAATTCTTATATCATTAGTACTACTAGAGTTATTTAAGCCACCGGCACTAACAGATCGATGAAGCATACTTTGTATCGCGAGACTTATAGTAACAGAGCCCTTATAAGCGGTAAGCACGGTTGGCTTTACTACAGTTTATCAGATTTCTAGACACTTTCTCACCTGCAAGGCACTACGGGAACCTGAAAGCAGATTCTAAATGCAAGGACAATGCTCAATGAAAAGAATATCACGATTATACCTTAGGACGCAGAGCACAAAATAAATTTAAGACCCTGCGGCAACCTACGGCAGTATAAGACCTGTCAGATACTCCTCAGTAGTAGGGTGCAAATCTTCATTAACCGTGCTCGGACCATCATATAACAGTTGAGCTGGGAGCTATAGATTCATTTTCGGTTCGTTCCGAGGTCCTATATTACAATCATCATTCTATATTAATAATTTCGAGGAGATCCGCCCACACGGCGGCGTAATCAATATCAGGCTGCATGAGATAGAATATGCTACCTATTCTGTTCGACAAATCGGATGCCATTTCGAACATGTACATAGTTAATACTGTAAGTTGAAGATAGCACACATCAGAGCTTAGAGGTCAAGCATGTACGTGACTCTTATTCCCACCTATAATTATGGCATTCAGTTGCATTAGCAAATATTGCCACCTTCAATTATGCTTCCGATTCTACAATCAGCAAATAATCAATACTTTTATTGATAAGGACACCGTATATCAGTCGAATCCAGCTGGTGACAAGTAGTGGCATGACGCTATCCTGGATCCGAGCACGTCATGAAATAGACTGCGAAAGTCTCAATGATATTGGATATTCACCACACATGTTCAGTCTACATATCGGCCAATTGTATTAAAAACTTTGAAAGGTGTCATTCGTAACGGTAATCGCGCTTCGAGCAGGAGGGGTTTCGCCTCGTACGTAGACACGGACAGTGTAGACAAAAGACCCAACATAATTCCATAACCATTTGAATGTCCGCATCGCCTGTAGAAACTGATAGTGATTATAGTCTGTATCTCTATATTTACTGGCCTCCAATTAATTTTTATCTAGTTTGCCGATGGGGCGATGTACGCACGTAACCTAGATTGCGGGGTTGCTTGTATGATCGCGATATACGACTGCATGCTCATCTTTTATTCTCCGCCGGTTATAACGGCACAATATATACTTGGCATTCTAGACGCCATACTGTGGCATAATTAGGTGAGATGCTCAATCAGGTGTATGGTAGAGCAGTGCTATATAGAGGGTGGTGTATCTCTCTGGAGACTTCCAGTGGCACTTCTCATCTCCAAACCAAAATTGACATCCAAATTCCCATCTTCACAAAACAAGAATGGCGCCTTCTGTTGCGGACCTTCCTGAAAATACGGAGACGGCACCACTTACGGTGCCAGTAAAGACCGCACCGGAAACTACTGACAAGAAGCCCAAGGTCAGGAGAGTTATTGAGGAAGAAGGGGGCCAGACAACAGCAAGTGTAAGAGTCCATTGAAAAATCCATTGAAACACTCAGTCTCCGAAATACATCCAGCTAATCCTCTCAGTACCCTAACTACCTCCCTGTTTGGGACCACGGCGAGAAATACCCTCCTTTGGAACCGTTTGTCCATGTTGATCATGGCAAAGACGCCGATCCTTCCTTCAAAGACCTCTTGCCTGAAGGGTCTAAGATTCAGAAGCTAGCCCCGACCATCGGCTCCGAAGTCACAGGTGTTCAGCTGAGCAAGCTCTCTAAGGCTGGCAAGGACCAGCTCGCTCTGCTCGTTGCTCAACGAAAGGTTGTTGTCTTCCGTGACCAGGATCTGGCCGACCTGCCAATCCAAGAGGCACTGGACTTTGGAGGTTACTTTGGCCGTCATCACATCCACCCGACTAGCGGTGCCCCAGAAGGGTATCCTGAGATTCACCTGGTACACCGTTACGGCGACAAGAGCGAAATCGATGCCTTCTTCGCGGACCGAAACAGCAGTGTTGGATGGCATTCCGATGTCACGTATGAGCAGCAACCCCCTGGCACGACCTTCTTGTATATCCTTGATACTCCGGAAGTGGGTGGTGATACCGCCTTCGTCGATCAGGTTGAGGCATACAACCGCCTATCGCCAGCGATTAAGGAGAGGCTACACGGCCTCAAGGCAGTTCACTCGGGGTTTGAACAGGCAGAATTTAGCAAGAAGCGCGGCGGCGTTGTCCGGCGAGAACCTGTGAAGAACGAGCACCCGTTGGTTCGAACGCATCCCGTCACCGGGGAGAAAGCTCTCTTTGTAAACGGTGGCTGTAAGAATACCCGGCTATGAGGATCTTCATAGTATGATTATGGTTGCTAATAAATGCGTAGTCACCCGCAGCATTGTCGGTTTGAAGAAAGAGGAAAGCGATTCGCTGCTAGGCTTTCTCTTGAACCATGTTGGACATGGCATTGATTACCAAGTTCGTGTCCGATGGGCCCCTAGGACAGTTGTTGTTTGGGATGTAAGTTCAAGTTACTGCTGCAAGAACTTTATCAGCATCTTCTCAAAACATAAAAGGCTAACAGTTCATTCAGAACCGCATCACTGCACACTCGGCCATCCTTGACTGGAAGACTGGTGAGCGCCGTCACTTGGCTCGTATCACACCACAGGCGGAGCGCCCTTACGAGACTCCTTATGTGCCGGAACAGACAAGTGCCCAAGCATAAACTTTCTATGGAAGCTGGTCAGGGAAACCAAGATCTCGGGATAAAGTTACTCTAGCAGGACCTCTCAACATTTCTTTTGTTTTCTTTTTCAGCTTTGATTTATCTTTTAAGTCAATAGCAATGGCATTTTCTTTAAAACACATCGGGTCCGTGCAAGTAAAGGATAATTAGATGTTTGCTGGAAGCTATATTTCAGGATCATAATTGACTCGAGTGTATAGTACTGCTAACCACTTGCCCTCACCGTCTCCGCTACAGGCCTTTCTAACCCAAGCCGGAATCGACCCACGCGGGACATATGTTCCAAGACGAGCGTGTCCACCCGCAGGACACTTTCGCGATAGAGGGTTTGAGATTTCCAATCGTAGGAACAAAGCAGCGCCCGCTGCATGCCACCCTCGCTGCCACAAAGCAGCATGGCCACCGGTGGACGGACAGCCCGGAATAGGGTGACGGTTAAAGTATTGGTGTCGACTAAGGTGAAGACTTTGAGATCCCCATACTGGGAATCTCGGGCCTGGGACACGAACTCTGCAATGCGTTCACTTTGAGTGGGATCTTGTCCGACGCATTCACCGTCCTGGTCTTCATGCAATGAGAGATCACTGGAGAATGGACTCCACTTCAATCGGCCAAGATTGATGCCGAAGATCAGTGTCTCAATTTCACCGATGTCCATATAACCTTCGAACCCGAACAGCCATGGTTGCGCAGCCCATGTCTTACCAACATAAAGAGAGTAGATGAAATATGGGGAAGCCAATATAACTAAAATGTACAGACCTACGAATATCCACCCCATCGCTGTGACCGGAGTCAAAGCGCCTCCTTTGGACTGACTGATTGCTAGCAAAATGACGCCTGGCAAGAGCCAAACAGGACTACTGCGCAAAACAACTCTGGTCACCGCACGTGTTATTGTGTCCCGCATCAAAAGGTTGACTGGAACGAACGATTTCCAACGGATAGGAGCACCAAAGGCACCACTGAGGATCACAGTATCGCCGCCCCCGAGACCCACAACTTGGCAATGAGGCTCGATGTCCCAAAGGTTACTGTCCCAAAAGTCGTCGATTTCATGCCAGGGTGTTTTGATGTTTCGAGGGAGTATGCATATCAGCCGCTCAATCAGCTGGTCGCTGTCATTGGCTAAGGATAGTCGACAAAAAGCTTCAAAAGCCGAGTCCTCTTTGGTGACCTGTGGGCGGCGTCGCAGCAAACCCATCAAGGCGTATGAAAGGTCTCCTTGGTAGTGGTCGGCGGTATGACGGTTCGGAAAGCATTGCAATGCGACGGAAACCAGCTCCAGAGGGCTGAGTATGATTGAGCCTTCATAGTGATCGATAAGCTGGTTTGAGATACCAGCGTCTCCCCAGGCCTCAATGGCGAAGTCCCGCTTGGACAGAGTGCGGTAGGACCCTGGGTCACAATCACGCATGTATATCGAAATGAGCCGGCTCGATGGACTCAGAAGGACCTCTGGGAAGGTCCACATCCTGCTTCCCAATTGACGGAGCATTTCCCTTGGGCTTGGGTTGGAACCGCGAGGAGGTCCGATAATCACCACCATTGAATGGGCGCCCCGGACGACGTCACTGATCCGGTAGACATCTTCGGAGTGGTCCTGATCTCCTGGCATACAGCTACACGCAATCCAGTAAGCAGCAACTCCAGCCATTCGGGCTGCAGCCTCGGCAATGCGATGCAGTTCATCCATGTCTCCTTCACTCTCGTCATGACTGAACTGCTCAGTGGTATAGCAGACGAACAAATACTCAATGCTTCCATGTACTGCCTCCCATTCGCTGACATTGTCAATAATCTGAATCCCTTCCTCATCTTGAAGCAAGCACAGTCTTCTCGGGCGCAGAAGTCGTTCTGAGAAGCCATTCTCCTTTTGATGACGGAACGATAAAATACTGTCCCTCGATGTTGGGATCTCATGGAGATTGGCTGGAACCTTTGGATAACCCCAGTAGTGATACTTGAACTGCTCGTAACGACCATTATTTCTCCTCTCACCACCGAGATCAGCTGGAATAAAGAGCTAGATAATGTCAGACATATCATGCACATGGCCTGGAGGCCACCTTACCAGAGCAGCAATGGTTAAACAGGATGGCAACCACCACAAGCACACGGCAAACCATGACGCATCTGGATCATTCTGGAGCTGAGGCCCCAGAAGCCCGTAGACAATCTGAAGAATGGTTGGGGTACACGGTTCCATTGCCTTCCGAGGCCAGGTTGAATTAGCGGGGCCATCCCGTATTTCCTCGGACGCTTGGACTACCAGACTTGCGAGTCGCCCGTCCGTGGCGCTCAGGTATCGGTCATCTTCAGGACCAGTCCACACACGCCCTAAGCTATCTTTATGGCGAAATATTTCCGCAGACTGGTACTTTCTTCCTGGTGGGCATATACCATAGCCATTCACCGAGTATGAACTGGGTTTCAGATATATTTCAAAGTAAGTTGGGCACTTTCCAAAGTCAGTATGACGCCAGAAATGGTAGGAGTAAACCCACCTTTGCGAGGTCATCGGTTATTTGTTGATCGGTAGCAATATCCCGGCCCTGCATGTTGAATACTTCAATGATCAAATTCCGTAAAGCCATACAAATTGCTAGAGAGAGCCTTACTGAGGAAAATGTGCCGTTCGTATCTGGTTCGTGGACATACCGACGTCGATGGAGTCGTCCGAGTTCAAGATCGGTCTGCATGGCTTGATCGTGACGCGCCAGGAGAGTGGATTAGTTTGCTCTTTCAAAGTCCTCAGGTGCAAAGAATTTATTGTAACAGCTGTCAACAGCACGTTATAAGTATGCCAACCGTCCTTTACTTAGCGCCGTGAGGCTGGCCTCCTTGGTAAGAAGGCAACTGAGGCAACTGAGACGGCCAGGGTTGCGAGGCTGCGAGGCTGCGCCCCCCTGGTCATTTATTTCTCAAGTTGCAGTACGGAGTAAATGCAACAGAATCGAGCACTCACCATGTCTATTTTCCAAGACCAGTCGCTTTTGGACGCTTTCAAACGTGGAGCTTCTAGCTACTCTTCGTTTTCTTCCCATGTTTTGATGATAGAGGTCCTTGATTGGGTCCGGACGTCCGATGGTAAATCAAGGATCATTTGAACATGCACTGCTATTGATTACAGCTCACCAGTCATGTAGGTGACTGTCAACCCATCTGGCGAAAGGTTGCCGTGTCCGAACTAGCTAACTTGCCTGTACCTTTACTACGGATCATGTTGGTTCCTCTGCTTCATAGATATTGATTTCGGCTAATATAACAATAGTTATTCACCATTGGACCTCCCAAACAGTGTTTCTGCAGGAGGCTTTCTCAGGCTCTTTGATCACTACAATGTACCGTCTGCATTCCTTGCAGGAAGACTGCGGTCGGTAACACACTCATTTGGAGCTTTGAACAACATAAATAACTATAATTGTACGTAAGCGGTTGAGATGTTTTTGACATGGATATTAAGATTAACGGTATATCTCCCCCAAGGTGCCTGGTTCCACTATCTGTGTAAGAACATTACCATAACGCGTGATTCCCACGATAGGGCGTGGATATCCGATCCCAGACCAGGAGCACCGCAACTACAGCACGGAGACTCGACATGGATACGCTCTGGATATTTTCTGCGATGGGCAGTAGACTCAAACCACGATCCAGAAGTAACGCTTATCTGTTTTGAGGCACCGGTCTCCCTCAAAGAACGTCTTCAACAGATTCCGCCCTCATCAATATCAAGCAGCGTCACCCCTGACCCGTACAGTCTCTTTGCAATCATCTTGGAAGAGCTGTCTCTGCAGATGGAAAACACGGTTTGGGATGTCATGGATGTTTTTCGACAGATTGAATTTGTATTTTCAACCCCCCAACTTAATTTGCCGGCATTGGGCTGACGTTCCCAGAATACCCTGGCTATGGCAAGGAACAGGGAATCATTCACCGGCCTGCACAATGTTTCCAAGCATACATTGTTTCTCCAAGAGGGCGCTGAAGCTATGCTGTTGACTTTGAAGAGTCTGTCCCGGCACCATGAACGTTTCCTCGAGATGGTCCCCGACTCAGATCGCCTTGTAGCTGAAAGGGCACAGGGTATGCTGACACACGCTGAAACGCAGTTCCAATCTATTAGTTTGCGCCTGAAGAGTCTTGAAAAACGGATACAGAATATTATTGCATTGGTATGTCTTAAATATTCATTGATTTCGATTAGACCAAGGAGACAGGCTAATAGACATTATCTTGACCAAAGTCCTTCCACCTCGTCACGCAAGACGGCAATCGAATCATGCAAGCAGATAGCAGTTCCATGGAAACCATTGCATTTGTGACTCTCGTATTTCTGCCACTATCAACCGTATCCGTGAGTTCCCCCTTTGCAGCCAATGTGGAAGCCCATGGCTGACCATTTAGACTGTGTTTGGAAGTCAATTCTTCAACTTCGACCCTTCCATGGTGCACATGTCGCAGAGTTTCTGGATATTTTGGCTGATATCAATTCCTTTGACTTTACTGGTCCTTGTCTTTTGGCGTGTGTCCATCAAGGGTATACCGCTGTCGAGGGTTTGCAATGGTTTGCGACGCAATCGAGGGTTGGAGGTGGACACCTTGAGGGATACAATTGGCCAGAAGATTTTCAGAAACGCATAATGATAACTAATCAGTTTAAATACAATAAACGCCCGAATACGATGGAGTGGGCATAGAAATCAGATCCCGGGCACTAAACCAATGATATCCGTCCTTTCCTTCGTCCTCCTCCCATGGCTTCATCCATAAAACCAACCAGAGTACCTTCAAGATATTCATATTAAGATTGAGCAGTCCATGACTAACGCAGACTCTCTTCGGAGGCAGTAAGTACGTGCGTCGTCTCATCTTCCGTAACTGGTTTTCTTGGGCCATGGGTCCTTGGTTTATGCCACTGCATACAACAGTAGATAATCCCTGTGTACGACCCAGTCACACCGATGGCATATGCTATAGGGAGAAACTGGCAGAAAGCAGGCAACCTCCAAGGGTAGTAATAGTATTTGCAGTGGAGGTTTTGAACTTGAATAGTCTCAACAAGGTTAAATAAGTTCAAGAAGAAAAAGAAAAAGCTCCCAAGTATCAAGGAAATTATTCCCTTTGTCAGTCAGCTGTTGACCGGTGCAATTCATAAACCTTGGGGACGGCTTACCTTGGAAGACAGTCCCAGGTCCTTTGGTCTCCAGGTAATAATAAATATCTCAAGCATAACCTCTACGGAAGAAATTAAGAAGAGAATTTCCCATGCGAACGCGATCTTATCATTGGCGATCTCAATAGAGGACTCAGAGAGGTCGTTTCGCGTAAATGTGACGATGATGGACGTTATGGTCAATACGAAAGAAAGCACGAAGAGGATTAGCAAAATACTCCCATGCACGGTTGACAGAAGATGTGGCTTAATGCGCCTATTGTGACGTTGCGCATTGTAGGCATACGTAAGTCGATATAATACATTCGCAATAAGGAATGTTGGAAGATAACCGCAAATATCCCCGACCACCACTGCGGCGTCCGAGTGTAGACCATCACGCCATATAGAGACTGCGTCGAGACTGGTTGATCTGTCATGGTATATCAATAAAGAACGTTCTTGCCTGGTATACAAAAGTCACAGGCCACGGTGACACTTACATAATGTTACCGAGAAGCGAGACGAAGAGGGTTTTGAAAGGAATCGCTTTAGGATCATGTCTCGGCCTTCTAATAAGACATGAGCTGATAAGCAATGCGAGCAATGCAATATCAATTGCCACCTGAGGAGTAAAAACGGCCAAAAAGGAGGACTGCTCCGATGAGAGTCTCGGCTGAAGACTTTGAGAAAACATAGCGTGCAAGAAACAATGTATAACCTAGGTGAAGGATAATGCACTTTATTCTGCACAGCTTCTTGAAGCTCTGTAGCGAATAAAGATTCCGGTAAGCCAAGGTGAAAAGCAGAGATAATCCCACTGGAACTCCACTTTGATACAGAAGATCTTGCCCTGGGCTAAACAGAGCTCGAGGAAGAGGAACGAGAAAGAAGAAATGGGAGGGGGCGTAATTATCACCCGGACAAACATGGGACAATAATGATGCTCAGCCTCATTCTTTACATAGGTATAGTGTACATTATCCCGCGTGTCTTTCGCCAGGCTAAATCGAAACTTGCCGCTGGGACTTTTAGGATCAATACAGCTTTGGCTGCACCGGTCATAAGCCAACGAGTCAGAATTATTAATTGTGTCTGACTTAGCTGCCAAATGTCTCCACTAGCAAAACGCTGTCTCCTGCAATCTCCTTGCTCCTTACTTTTTCTTACTCCTTTATGATTCATATCCTACTAAGTCTTGAGAACTGCTGTCTACGTCTAGCCGAGAGTCTTCCCTGTTTATTGTCATGGGATCCCCCCAGGTATATTCACTCCCAATATACTCGAAGTCCTAACTAAACTCGCAAGGAATCTTGGTCCAAGCGACACGGAGGTGGATACATCCCACCAAGCGCGAAATACCAGCCTCAACATCGGTCCAACACCGTTGACAACAACGTTCATTTGAACGAGTCGTCTCGCAATTTCACCATCTCAGAGAAAACCAAGACCTGGCCCTTCGAACGTGGTAGCCATGGAGGAAGTTATGTTCCCGGTAAAGGCAAGGAGAAACCAAAGACTGGCTGAAAACAACGAGGCTAGTATATAGTATATGATGAAGCCCCATGGAAAGATCCATGGAAAGACGTGAAGTGACCCTGCAAACGCGGGCTCCTTTCCATCGAACCACATTTCACTATATTGATGCCAACGTCCTCGAAACAAATGAAAATATGCAGTGTGACAACCTCTACACCAAAAATTCGTCTTGGTTGCGGCGCAGTACTTATAGACACCTTGCAGGACTGGCTGGGCTGAGGTTGTCCGGCTGACCGAAAAGTCCTGCGGTTGAACGAGGCTCTCGTGCGGGACGTGACGTCCGGTACTGGGTA
This sequence comes from Byssochlamys sp. IMV 00236, assembly GCA_001931875.2. Classification (NCBI taxonomy): domain Eukaryota; kingdom Fungi; phylum Ascomycota; class Eurotiomycetes; order Eurotiales; family Thermoascaceae; genus Paecilomyces; species Byssochlamys sp. IMV 00236. Next base: position 674,495 of record MSJH02000840.1, on the reverse strand, counting down.
CTTGCGCAGAAACCGTATGGCGTTATCTGATACTATTGGTCTCTGTTGGGCGAAAATTGATCGTGAATGCTTCGGCCTCGCTGGCGCAACTTGCTGCGCTCAACGATGCCAATCGCAGCAACAGGACGGCCATGCACGGTCCTCGAGCTGAACAACAAGATCGACCACCCAACCAGATCTCTCTTCGGGCTTCCCTCTACGGTTCTGGGCTTGACTGGCTTCGCTAGGCTTACATGTAGAGCCTCACCTCCTGCACCGCACCTAGCTCACCCTTGGTTGCTGGGACAAGGCTGAGCCTATCTAGCGGCTGATTATCCCAGCTGCCTCATGCATGATGTTTCAGGCAGCGACACTGCCCAAGTAACAATCGCTAGACCAGTTCGTCAATCATATCCATTCAGAGCATGGATATAATTGATCGGCATGCCTTTCATATAGTGCTCCCAAGCGAAAGTTTGAATCATCCGTTCACGTTATCATTGTGTTTTCAGATCTTTACTTGGGGCAAACAATGCCCCTTTAGCTAAGTATTATTTCGTAAATGCCAAACAATCTAATCTTGTTTATATATTCAAATTCAAAGAGTTTGTTTTGACTTGTTTGTTTGTTTGTTTGTTTGTTCATCTAATTCCCACTCCGTTAAATGCATACTCCCGTGCCACGTCGAAGGTTCTAGCTACTCCATTCTAAGTCCAATTTACCAGTACTTATTTGCTTCGTATACAAACATATTGAAATAGGCCCAGTGTCCCCTTCCTGGCCCTTTCTTTTTGAATTTTATATGCTAGGGACAGGGAGCCTTTTTCACCTGCCTACCTAATTAGGATCTAGTGCACTATATAGAAATATTCATATGAACTAGAAGACACGTCATTGGCAAATAAAACGCTTGTATAACATGATTGTGGCACATCAGTGTAGGCACTTATTATGGACGACATTCCTTCAGTTTGGAGGAATGTATGCCCTAGATCAGTGCATAACCTACGCTATCGTGTATACTCCATCATATCAGGCAACAGCAGGAGCGTCAGCTAACTCTAGCAGACCAAAGCCCATCGCACGCCGACCAGTTTCGCGATTCGGAATCCCGCTTTCTCCCAAGTACCCTTTCAACTTCGTCTCATTGATTCCACCTGGGAAGTCCCCCGGAGGCAAGCCTGCAAGGAAGTTTTCAGCCTGGGACTTTATATACCGAACATTGACAGGTGTCGTCGGAGTTGCTGCAATATACGCCACGCTCGCATCGTGCTTGCCAGTATGTTCAACTTCGACTGCATGGCACATCTTGCATATGTTTCCGTTAGCTCAATATACTTGACTGACAGCTGTGAACTTTGAACTCACATCACAATGCCACCAAACTGTGTCTCCAGGATGCATTTCTGGGATGTGAATGAGGCAGTCTTCAAGGCGGAGATGAGGATGTGATGTTCGGCTGAGATATTGGCTGTTCTCCTTGCGGGTGCCAGGAAACCAAGCATTGTCCGGATCGAAGTACCATTTCGACACATCCATCACATCTTCTTGTGGAGGTGTGAAGAATGGACGAAGTAGCAGATATGCTATGACAGTGCCTACGTATGGATATAGCAGGAGGCTGCCTTCTCTGGGTCTGGTCCCTGTCAATGCAGTCCATCCCTGAAAGGCTCTGAAGACTGAGGAGTGGGCAGAGCCTTCGAAGGCTGCTTGGTCCGCGTCTTTTCTGGTTGAAAGGTCATAAGCGTCGAATCTTTCCGGGAAGCCAGAGAATATCGAGTCGTAGGCCTTTCGATATCCGGCATCTGCCCAGCGACAGAGACTTCCCGCGTCGATATGCGGACCGAGTCCATAGAAAGGCTTCCCTGGTGGGCGGATTCGCACAGCATCCGCGTACGTTAGCGGATCCGGAGACGTGGTCTGCGATGCATCATGCCAGAAACCATTGAGGGTGCGTTGAACGAGTAACTGGTTTGGATGTGCTCGCAGAGCTTGTTGCGTCGGAGACCAGAAGAGTCGGTATACTGATGGGTTATTCGCAGGCCATGCTATTCTTGTATCAGTCGCGCTGAATTAACTGTGAGTAGATCACTTCACACACCTTGCAACGAATCCCTGTTCTGGGAAACATATTGCTTCAGATTCTCAAACTGGGCTGTAGCCTCTGCGGCGGGTATAACGTTCCTGATCACGAAGCAGCCGACTTTCTTCAGTTCTTTCACCTTCTCCTCGCTCAAGTTTTGCAGATCATCGAAGTCTAATACTGGAATGACTGAAGAGCCCTTCTCTGATAATATAGCAGTGATTGCTTTGAGGTCATCGCAGGTCTTGAGCCACGCTTTGCGAATGTTTTCTTCCCCATATTCATCTACTATCTGTCTTTTATATTCCTTGAGTTCCTCTTCGTCTTCAGGCCGAACGTCTGATGAGGCAAACTCAGGCCATTCCGGCCATGCAGCGAGTGCGGGCATGTTTGCTTGTACTCGTAATCTTCCGACGTAGCGGTTCTTTTGGCGGCATGCACATCAGAAAGCAGTAGCACGGCTCAGAATGAGAGGTCTCTTATATTCCTTCCTTGTCTATAACGCAGTATCAGATTATTACTTCCATTTTTGACGCGGTCTACCCCCACAAATCACATTAAACAAGACTTATCGTCGGCTGCATCCGCTACCGATCTCAAAAACCACCAGACAGGGATTCACCTTATCATCCAGCGGAGTGTCCGACAACTGGCTTAATTGTTTATGATCGCACAGTCTAAGTTATATCACATAATCTAATCTGATCGACGCGGGCCCGCCGACCTTATATTCCTCTGCGTTGTTATCAGAAGCCATGTCCTTATCATGGAGCTCCTAGTTTACAGCAACCATGTTCATTCAGTTGATTACATTTGTCACTTTCTGCTTATACTGCAGACACCACGTCTCACTCGAAGAGCAAGGGGCTAGTATTTATATTCTACAACGATCTCGTTAAAAAAATGATAGCTTATACAAGCATTATTTGATACTACAGGATCCTTCTCTTCATTGAAAATGGCCAATACAAGCACAAGACACATATCACCACTCGTGCCTCGTTCGTCGCGCCTCCTGATCGCGCTCCTTATAGGTGCCTGTATGGTGCAATCAACAGTACAAGACGTCCCCCTATTACAAAGCGAATACACAGAATCTAACAGCTATACAGACTTATGGCTACGATGGCTCGATGATGTATGTACATACATACACACACACATACAAGCATGAACCCACCACGTAGAACCCACACCTAACCAGTACAGGAACGGTCTCAACATCCTCCCATCCTATACCGACTACTTCCATCTCAGCAGCGTGACAACGGCACTAAACACGTCCATCGTCATGGTTGGAAACGCATTGGCCGGAATAGTTAATGGATTTCTCTGCGACCGTATTGGAAGACGCTCAACACTACTCGTTGCTGCTGTCGTCGCGATAATTGGCATCGTGCTCCAGTCTGCAGCGGTGAATATTGCCATGTTTATCGTCGCTAGATGCGTGATTGGATTTGGAACTGGTGTCTCAGCAGCTGCGGCGCCGACGTATCTTGCCGAAACGGTGCCGTGTGCGTGGCGCGCTTTTACGCTTGGGTTGTTTTTTGACTTTTGGTATGTTGGTATGTATGGATATTCATTCAATCGTGTCAGAATACCGGAGTATGATTTCTCATTGTGATGATTGATTGATTGATTGATTGATTGATAGGCGCTCTCCTCGCAGCTGGAATCACATATGGTACAGCAAATATCGAATCGACATGGGCTTGGCGGATCCCTTCTATCCTCCAAGCTCTCTTTAGTATTATATGTATCGCCATCCTCCCATTCATTCCCGAGTCTCCACGATGGCTGGTCTATCAGGGTCGTCATCAAGAAGCGCGGGAAGCACTCGCTGCGACACATTCGAATGGAAACGACTCCGATCCCGCTGTCTTAATTGAATTGAAAGAAATCACAGACACGATCGAATGGGAAAAGAATCATGGTGAAAAGCTCAGTATGGTACAGACTGTGAAGTCGAAGTCTAGTAGGAAGAGACTTCTCCTTTCGACTTCCGTTGCGGTATTTTCTATGCTTTCAGGTACGTCTATCTAAGCTTCTATTGACTACCACGACCAGAAACAAACTGACAAAATAAAAAATAGGAAACAACATCATATCATTCTACCTCGGCGACATGCTCGACCACGCAGGCGTAACAAACTCCACAACTCAACTCGAAATCAACATCATCCTCAACTGTTTCTGCCTCGTGACCAGCATCATCGGCTCTCTATTCGCTGAGAAACTAGGCCGTCGCTTCCTCGCCATCAGCAGCACCACTGCCGTGACGATATTCATCTTCATCATTGGCGTCCTCACCAAAGTATATGGCTCGTCAACAGACACGTCAGGAATCTACGGTACCGTAGCGTCGATCTTTCTCTTCCAGGGCTCGTATAGTTTCGGCTGGACGCCTTTGACCGTGATGTATCCGCCAGAGGTGCTGAATTACTCTATCCGCGCGAATGGGATGGGGATCTATACGTTTTTCTCGTCGGGAATAGGGTGAGTTGTGCACAATTCTTTATTCATTCTATCCTTGATAAGAAACATGGTTCTACAAGCGAGATACCCTATCTAACTAACAAATACAACCGCAGCCTTCTCGTAACATTCGCCTTCCCAATCGCCCTGGATCGAATCGGGTGGAAGATCTACATGATCAACGGCGCGTGGGATATACTGGAACTTCTGTTCGTGATACTCTTCTGGATCGAGACGAAAGGCAAGACGCTGGAAGAAATCGATGAGGTTATCGATGGGGTTAAGCATTCCGATATGCCGGATTTGGATCTTCTGAAACGAGGAGATGTCATTGAAGCCGCTGTGGAGGTTTTGGAGGGGAGAGAAATTACTAGTGATCGTGTTGACTCAGTGACGATAGATGTAGGGCGAAAAGGGCCGAAGGTGAACTATAAAGACGCAACGGAGAGAACTAATATGTGATTATGACCTGATATGTGATTATTATGATGCTAGCTTATTCTATTCATGCACCGAATGCTATTTTTCTAATGTGCGATATTTCTGTATACTAATCATGAAATCTCATCTGATCCAACACACACTTGAACATCTCCGATGCTGATCATGATCCAACAGACTCAAAAGATCTAGTCATACCCACATTAACACCTCCCTCCCTGATCTACCGCCCACCTCACCATATCCGCAATCGTCCTACTGACGACATCAGTTCTCGGAATCTCATGCCCGCCTCCATGATCAAACACCTTCCTCTTAATAGGCTCGCCCAATCCCGCCAACTGCACGCCAGAGAAATACCTCGGATCCTTCGCACCATACACATGAGCCGTAGGGACCTGAATCTGATACGGCCCATTGATTTCCCGCGTCAACTCATCGAAACTCGGTAATGCACCGTTCCCCAAACCAGCATCCCAGCGCGCGGACCCTTTACTGAGAATAGCGCTGACGTCGGCCTGCTCAGCGAGCGCTTTGCGCGATGCGTGATCCCGCTCCCATGCATCTAGGGAGATGGTGTAGCCCAGTCGTTCGAGTTCCGTGAGTAAGGGTCCGCCACAGATGAAGATGGCTGATTTGAACGGAGGTGGAGAGTTCGGAGACTCTGCCTGATGATGGAGTAACATGTCGGCGCTCACGGAGCAGCCTTGTGAGAATGCCATCACGGCATCGTAAGGGCCTGATTCGGCGATGAGGTGGTTGAGCCAGGCGCGTGTGTGAGCGATGTGCGAGGCGTCTTCGCTTTCCCAGAACGAGTAGTAAGGTCCCGGGTAGAATAGATCGATGCCGGCCGCAGGGGTTGAGCGATACGGTGCATCGATGAAATGGAAGTCGACATCGAGATCTTTGAGGTGGGCACGGATGGAAGCTTTCAATTATGGAATAAATTAGCCTGCAGTTAAGACTCATCGATGAATCTTCTGTCCTGAGCTCTATCTGCCTCCCCAAGGACTGACTCATAATATGATTTTCGACCAGAGAAATAAAGACGACGACAACTTACATGTCTGCGATTTAAAGATCGCACCACTTGTTCCCTTTCCATGAAGACAGAGGATCTTCCGCGTCATCTTCGGATCAGATAACAAATGTAACTTTCGAAGACGGTCAAGGTGGGGTGGTGGGGGACAGTTGATCCAAATATAAGCATGTATCGATTACTCTAAGTATCTTGTCCCGCTTCTGTATTTAGATACCGAGAAAAAAGAGGGGCTCGTAAAACCGATATCGCAGTAGGCAAGAAGAGTTGTATCTCGACACAAAAAATAATGTCCAGATAAATTCACAATCTAAGTGGAAGGTAACATAAGACCTGCTTCGTCTTACTGGACATGCATGTCACAGTTAAAGTTCAGCGGTTCAGGTCAAGATCGCTTCGTGAAGGAAAAAAAAAAAAGAATTCCGTCGGACGCCTAAGTATTCTTAGCGGCCGATCTTGCGATTGGGGGCGATTTTCGGATCGGTCCTTCTCAGCCGTAACCTGCACGCAATCAAGGGGACGTTGCGCTATGTAAGTATATAGCGCATCTGAGAGATAAGCACTGACTGGGTGGGGGGTAGCTTGAAGAACAAGGAAAAAGTGTTTAGAACGAAGGCAATGCGGCTAGATCTCCGACAGATATATTCAGGCACATTACACAAGTATACTTATGCATAATTCAGCATGCATGGACGGACATGCCTTGATCGGCGGTTATCTGTTTGCGGATGCAACGATGTAGTACCATACTCAATTCCACGTGGTATCCGGGTGGGAATGCGGTGATTGTGAATGTTCATGCTTTAGTTACTAAGATCGGTCAAGATTAATCAGCAGTCCAAATACTCAGTTGATAGGAGGTTAATCTCTGAATCGGGTACGCGATATGCTATAGGATTCCTTGCAGGCTTAACATAAATGAGTCTATTTTGATGCACGGGATCGTGTCCTGATTGAATATTTGACCGAAGAGTCAGTTATGCTTCGAAAACATCAAAGTTCATCCGCAATAAACACTGGAAGGAATAAATAGAATTCATTATATATTCAGATTATTACTATCAATTACAACCCCAAGCGCGGCCATATACTTCCCAATATAAACATAAGCGCACCAATATCAAACAAACCCCCAACAAGCATAACAGGAACACAATACGCCTAGCTACGCCATCAAACCCACATTACCACGAAAACGCCTCTTCAAACAAGTCAACCGTCTTCTTCCCTTGAATATCGCGCACAGCTTTCCTCACATCATCACCCATACTTCCTGGCCCGCATACATTCACCGCCATAGCGCCCACTTGCTGCATCGTCTCTCTTTCAATAGTCTGGCCGAAATGCGGCTTGCCCAGGCTGACGGTCAGGGGTACAGTGGGCGGTGCCATGCTAGTCCATGGATTGCCTATGGTGGGGAAAAAGTCGTCTGTGTTGGAATCATGGCCGGTGATGAAGAGGTGGACGGAAAGCGAGAGTGTAGGAGACTGGAAATGTAGATGGGGGTTATGCAGAGTGGAACCCTTGACGGAAGGGTGTGTTAGGATGGAGCTCATCCAAGGTTGGATCCAGAAGAGGTTCTCTGTTGAAAGATCAGTTTCAATGTCTATCTAGACTTTGACGTTGGTGATTACTGGGTTACTTACCGACTTTCTTGACGACCCAGATGAGGATAATTTTCCTAGTCGTCACGGTGCGATTCGAGAAGCCGTGGACAAGTTCACGCAAGTGAGACAGAGGGTGAGTGATTCCGATACCGCCCGCGACGAGCAAGACAGTCCCATAAGAGGCAAAGGAATGGACGGCACCTAGATCAAGTCGGAGTTAGAAGAATGCTCGCACGAAGCTCAATTGCATCCGATGAATTGTTCCATACCATATGGACCCTCAGCCAGTGCTCTGACCCGAATTCTACCCTCAGGCGAAGCCTCCGAAGCCTTGAACATCGCGTTCGTAAAGCCGTCGCGTCTCTGAATCAGAAAGGAGATCGTTGTCTCCTGCCGAGCACCCAGCAACATTTTCAAAGAGTCACTAGATTCGTTCTTTTCCGGGTAGTACGCTCGATCCGTGGAGATCCACGCAGCCGAGAAAGGATGCGATGTCCACAACCCCAAAGCAGGGATATACATATAGATGTGTTGCCCAGCTCTGAAGTTCCACGGGCGTGCCATCTGTAGATCGACTCGAGCCACACAGCCGGACAGTAGCTCGATACTAGCGCTTGTGCATCTTCTCCCGCAATTTCGCCAAAGCAGTAGAACAACTCTAGCTAATCTCTGAAAGTCACCGTTAGTGCATTGTACGACATGTAGCGTCCTATGAGTATACCTACTTCGAAACCCCAGAGACCCACGGCGGCAAGAAGAACATTCTGAGCCATGAGACCCCGCAGGTGATACCACAAAGCTACAAATGCGACTATAACCAGAATTATATGAAAATGCAGGAAAAATTCGTAAAATGAATGCCGTAGTGGTGATACAGCTTGGAAGAATATCACAACGAAAGCAACAACGGCCTGTACAACGCATTAGCGTATCGGTCATCTTGTCAATTGGATCGAGAACTAAAATTGCATAGACCTACTATAAGTCCATACATAAACAAGGCTTCATGTCGAAAAATGTCCAGGATCGCCCCAGAGCCCTCTGCATCCTGGTTAGCTTTTGCGAAGGAATTCAGGAAAAGAAAACCCCCACTTACCACGAGCTGCAACAGCAACCAGAATACCGGTCATATGTACAACAGCCTCGACGCACACAATACGCCCAAGCCAGCGGTGGACGGTATTGAAAGTATCGAACGATATCCCAGAAAGTGATATGAGAGGATTGTTCCGTCCGGCGGTCAATACCAAAGGCAAGGTATTGAAAATTGCCATGTGTCCAGCCGCATACCTCCACCTGTCCATCGTAAAGTACAAACTAGCAGACCAGTCTACCGTCACGAAAAGAAGAACGATGTTCAGGCCAATGTAGGAAGACAGCCAAATAGTCATCATTCGGGATGGCAGAGTTCCCATGTGGATCTTTCGAAATATCCGAAATTCTCTGTTGTGGCGGATCCTGAACAGTGGCGCATAGAACAGATCTCGTTTCAACTTTGCAGCAATTATGTTAGGCCTTGCATATATTTCCTGGACATTATCATGGAGCGAGGCGCGCAATCGACGCCGTCGTAGTAGCTGTGTAGAAGCACCACCAAGAGAAAGAAGAACGACCAGTACCGCTAAGACGGCGACTGGGATGGCAAGTATAGGCGTGAGCTCGGGGTAGTCCTCCCCAGCATTATTCTGGTGGTGTCTCTGCTGCTGTGTCATCGTTCCAAGAGCCGTGATAGCCCAGGGAAGCCATATCTATGGAGTCACAGGGACATTTATGCTTTGAAGAGACATATAGATCCATACGAGCATCCATGACCTCACGAGTTACCAAAAGAAGACGATCTTGCCTGTTCAGCTCTACTCCTCAACCATGTCCTCGTGGGGTGACGAAGAGAAGACATCAAGATTGACTTTGCTAAACCGTTTTGATCCCACGGGGGTGCAGGCACATCTTTTGGAAAAAGATCATCTCTATCACTGTCAGGACCAAGGCAATTAGCCTTAAACCAATGTTCAGTGGTGATTTCATTGTGCGTTGTGAAGAATGTAATCCGAAAACGATGAGAATGCGGAGTGTGCCTGGTAGTGGTTTGGAATGTAGATGGAGTCCTCCCTGTCGATCACTAATGATCAGCAGCTCATTTGCGCCCAAGTTATCTCTAACAACAGGAGAAAAAGCTTGAGTCCCAATGGTAAGAGTTTATCTCTGTCATTGCCCAGGTATTAAGACTCTGCCGGTCCTGATCCAGGGGTACACGATTGTGCAAAGGCGGCACGGGGCGGACGGGGAGTACCGAAACCAGTCATGGCCTCCCCTGGAGTCTATCGCCAAGACATCTCCGGGATTCCCGCTGAGTACTATAATACGTGAGGACGAGATAGATGGTGGGAGTTGAACAGGAGAGTCACGTTCAGAGTCGAAGTATCTGCTTTCAGTGGTTGAGAGTTGATGCTTGTAGATCTAGGATACTGTCATTGGTATTCTTAAACAGCCTAAGAAGTTCTCAATAGCATCATGTTCTGAATGACGACTGACCTATTTCTCATGATCACGAGTACTATTCATAACAAAGGTTGACCAGCAGATGGTGTAAAGGTAGGACGAATCATGGCAACTTCACGGCTTTGCGTACTCAACTCTGGAATATCTGAGGATGATCAGCGACATTCATACTATTTTTGTGGCGTCAAGTGATGAATGCAGTCCGTCTTACTCAACGGTTACAACGTTCGAAGCTTGTCTAACGTCTCGTCCATCTCCCAGACTACTGTCTGCAGTCAGCAGACCCACGGGACCTCTTGTTCGACGTATGGCGTTACCAGCGTTTTTCAGCCCTCCTCTCATAGAGCTGCGAGAACCTCGTGGAGATCAGGGGTAAATACCTGCATGCGGCAGACCTTTCGAGCCAAGACTTGGACATGTTGGAAACACGCAGCGGGAACGGCAGCCGGGTGAAGCCGCCGGCCGGGGCGCCAGACACGTTGCCCTGTTATTGCTACGACTATCATTTCAGACGTCCAAAGCGGGCATCTTAGGGACTGGCCTGGGAGGCGCATCTACTAGGACAGTTTCCTGCTCCAAGGACAATGAAATATATCTGGCATCAATTCGACCTCTTCGTAAATACTATTAAGTAACTCTCTAGCCGAGAACAGGAAATATTGACCCGTGATATTAAAAGTTCCCGCCCAAGAGTTCATCCGAATTGCGCCCCGTAAACAATTTGCCGCACTCAAAACACAAAAAAAGCGGAAATGCTTTTATCTTCGTAGCAAAAACACCGGAGTAGGAGAGCTTAGTCCTGGGTAGCGGTAGCCCAGAGCCATAATCGGATCCTCGTGTCCATAGGACGAGAGAAATTGTAAAGAGAAACTGTAAGCAAGCGGGGAAGTTCACATGATGGTCGTCATCAACGCAGAACGCCAATCGTAACCACCACAATAAAAGGACACCGTCTTCATATCCGCGTGTCTAATCTGAAAGTGTAAGATAAATCGGAAAGATTGCAGAGACATTAGTCTCGAGATCACGAGGTCTGCTGGACCTCCTGGCTCTCGTCGGGGACACAGCCCTCTTCTTCCTGACTGATGCTTCCATAGCCAGTGTCATTGCTGCTTAAGCTTTGGCTGCGACTGCGTTTTGCCTCTTGCCGCCCCAGAGCGTAATCTTCACACTCCTGGCGGGACATTCTGCGATGCTTGGCAGCTCTCCGCTTCTTTCGCTCTTCTCTGCGGACATTCCGGAGCTTCTCGCTTTGACTCGTTAGCTGGCCATGTATGTCAACGCCCACACTCTCGCAGACGGCAGCACACTCTGCCTCCACAATCTCAATGATGCCAGAAGTGAACCCGTAGAAAGCAGGATTGTACGCATGTCGAGCCCAGTACACAAGATCGGATGCGACGCGGCCAAATTGCGGGGCAGTCTTCCCAGAGCTCGATCGTCTGCGTGAACTTGGTGGCTCATCATCCGCCTCATCATCAGCGGAGGAGGCATTCGATGGAGCCCTAGAAGACGACGAAGATGGTGCTGAGGACGATCCGGAGTCAGAAGAAGAAGGCGAGAGGAGATCTTGATCAGTAGCGACGACATGGAGTATATGATAGATGGCGGCGAAACCCAAAATGGTCAGCTCAACAGGGTCTATAGGAAGCTGGTTAAACCATGTCACCGCTTTATGCAGTGTCAGGGAAGTTGGCAGCGCAGTATCATCGGTAGCCCTGGCCTTAAAGATAGCGGCAATCATAGCACAACGAACGGCAATCGAAATCTCTTCCCTTACGGAAACGGGTATAGAAGAGTCCAGGAAATTCGAGGCCTGACGTTGTCTATCTCTGGGCGATGGGAGAGCCGCGAGGACGGCACCAATATTCTGGATCCTGTCTTCTTCGAAGAAGACAGCTTTCATAACCAAGGCTCGTGTGTAGGCTGCGGAGGGTCGGGGAGCAATGTTGACGGCCATGTTGATCTTCTTGTAAAGAAGATCACGGCTCTTCTTAGCTGAAGGACCAGCTGAGCTAGCTTCGAAAGATCTCAGCAGGGCACGCTGTAGGATGTGGCTAGACCACCAAGCCGCCAGAGAGTCCAGGGCAGATTGAATTGCCGGGTCTTCGACCACAACGTCGAGCAAAGCTTCATCATCGTCGGCCGCTTCTTGGGTAGGCCGGTTCCAGGTGAGGTTGGCGGCGCGCTGCACGATTGGGTCGATCATCACGTCTTCGCAGTCAACCTGTAGCAATGCGGCTAAATGACTTGGCAGCGCATCCGGGTGATCCTTGGGCAGCCGCTTGTTCATTATCCGGGCCATCTGCCATTGGTAATTCGCCAGGTATCGAGCAACATCGTTGGTCACTTTGAACGTGTACGTACCCGGGTCTCCAACCCTCCAGAGCAGGATGCGGCAGTGCAGTGCCTTGAGCATCATCCTGAGAGGGCTCCGTGGCAAGGTACCGGCGGCAAAGATTGTGAGGACCAGGCGGCTCTTGCTGATTTCTGGATCTCCACCAGCTAGTTGAGCGTCGATGGCGATATCCCATGTCTTCACACGGCCCTTCTCGTCCTCTTCAGTGATGCCAGTGATGTGGGAGTACAACTTCCAGCCGAGAAGGCATCGTAGGCAATATTCAAAACATCGCGAGGTAACTGCGAACCATTCCAGGAAGAATCGGTGGCGGGGCACTCCCACTTGCTGGATGCTTGTTAGCCATGCCTGCTGCCGGAAGTTGAACGGAGATGAGGCATCTGAGTTAGTGGCCGAGGCAGTCTTGAAAAGATTGCGTGGTCGCCTTGGGCGAGAATTGAACAGATAGAGGAAGATGAAAAAGGCACAGCCAACGACAAATGTTGCCGTCAGAAGAAAGTGAAGGATGGCCCTGACATGCCACGAATTCAAAGAAGAGCTCAGCAGTGCGTGAATGTATCGAACGGAGGAAAAATCCAGTTGGTTCCAAAGACCCATCGGTACTGCCAGCAGACCTTTCTCAGTCGACTCGGTCTTTTTCTCGGGGCTCATAGTCTCCAAGACCATAAGGCCAGCTAGAGCACCGACCATGTACTTGTTGGGAAACACGGAGCGCCTGCGCCCATCCCCGTCGTATTCGTTTCCTTGATTGCGGTATTGTATGTAAGACTCGGCGTAGTGACCCTGTTGTACCGACGAGGCTCTCATCTTCTTGATGTAGTCCGGGACCTTGATGAGTCCCTCCGGAGGGTTGAGTGAACTGGAGGGCGTCTCATGCGAGATTTCCTCTGTGTGTGAGAACACGCTGGGGGATGATCCCGAGCCTGATTCCGTTGACACGGTGCAATTGCTGGGTGAGGACGCAGACGCTACCGAGGTGACGCTCTGGTCCAAAGCTTTGTCGAGCTGCCGCAGACGGGTCTTCAGGGCCATGTTTTCTTCGTCCAGGCGCTTGTTCCGCAGCTCTAGATGATGGATATACTCCGTGGCCTTCGAAAGGATGGAAGCTTTGTTCAGCTTGTTTGCCGGCGTCACTCCCTCCGCGTCGTCATCGTCGGGGGAGTTGCCGTGAGACTGTTTCGACAGCACCCGTAGACTGGGAACGCTGTCTCTTAATTCAGCAATCTTCTCGTTGAGATTGGCACGATATCGCTTCTCGATCACATTGTGGGATCGCTTCTTGGAGGGCATCTTCTTGCTCTCCTGGGCGTGGTCATCCACCGTGGAGCCGTCTTCATCGCTCGTCGACTTGCGCTTCCGGTTTGCGGGAACGCTATCAGGTGGCGACATACTCATCGACGACTGCTTCTCGAATCCTAGAGGCTGGCCATAGTTGGAGGTAATGGAGGGCATCCGACCCCGGGGCGCACCCAAGACGGGTTCGAACGGGCGATCCAGAGAACTGAAAGCAGTCCCCGGCGAGAAATCAGCAGCCGCCGTACTGCCCTGTGAGTTGACCCGTGAAGCTGACGACATGGAAGACAGATCAAAGGTTGGATTGGGGTTCGAGGACTCATTCACGTGATCCGGTAGGTGGTTGAAGGTCTGGTCATCCCACCTCATCCATTGACTCCAGTCCTGGTCGAAATCCTCTCTGATCGAGTCGAGAAAGGCCATGTCTGCCGACTGCGATTCTCGTTTCATGGTCTGTCGTGCGGATGGGTTGCGCACCCCATCCATACCTGGCATGGGCATCATCGGACGTGGCTGCCTGAGGCGGTGATGTTTTTGGTCGACCACGACTCAGCGACACATCCGTGGAGTTCGATTAGTTCGTTGACCTGCACAGCTCAGTCGACTGACATATGGGTGCCGCAATTTGCTTGTTCGCCACGTCAACAATGGCTTCAGTGACTTGTCGAAGACGACGATAGCCCTTGAACTTGAGAGATCCGGCTGCCTGGATGCAGTGCCTGACGTGACCAGGGGAAGTTGATTGATCTAACGACTCCGGTCGGGGACGTCCACGCTGAAGTACGACGATCGGAAGGCGACCCGCCGAGACAGCAGGTCACTAACTTGATTGGGATTGGGGGGTTGATCGCGTCCAGGTGTTCTTTTGACCGTTTGACTGTTGCTGACAACGGACGGTGGCCAGAAAGGATGGCGTGGTTAATGAAGAAGGAGGCTGTTGTTGGTGGCTGCTGAGCACAATTGGAATGATATAAAAGCAGTCTCCAGGAGGGATGGCAGCGGCAATGAATGATCTGTTGGTGCCGGATGCTTCCCGATCAGGCACAGGTAGACTGGATCCCGTGTCTACGCGTTGAGAGCAGGATGTCTAGAAGACGTCTCAAAAGGTATTGTGGATACAGAGAACGACCATAATAATGCAGAGAAGGAAAGGAAAGCCACGGCGTCCTCCGCTGTCCAGGGAGAGAACTGCGAACTAACAAATTAACCTGTCATTGTCTCTTCTTTTCCTTCTTTGACGTTCTTCCTTTTTATCGTATGATCGCGGGTGTTGGTGCTCCGGCTGGCCCTTAGCGAGCCTGTATCCAAATCGGTATCTGTATTACCGTCCCTCTCCCACGGTTATCCCCCGCAAAGTGAAGGTTGATGTGCGGGCGATCCTGCCAACGGCCATGCAGACGCGTATTATTACCGTACCGGCATTTACCATGTTACCATGTTGATGTGTCCCAGACTCCCAGGCAAGTCGAATCGACCTGGATGGCTCGAGACCCCGTGATGTTTCGGCGGCCAACGACTCGCCAGTTCGATTTGCACAAGCTCGTCCAGCCCGAAACACTGCGCGGTCCATCGTCAGCCAGAGCAAACCTCCTTGCTGACGTTCATCACATCGCTCACTGGCTGTCGACGCTATCTGAAGAGCTGCAGGTGCAGGTGCCAGAAAGAAGAGCAAGGAGTCGAGATGGTAACCGCATGCTTGGTATCCAGCATCAAACTGTCACTCTCACAAGTCCATCCGAGTGTTTGCCGATCAGCCACCAGCGGCACCACCGTTTTTAGACGGCTATCTAACGGTCGTTCTGGGCCTTGATAGACCGCTTTCTGACTGCATTCTTCTCGAAAATATAATCCCGGCTTTGTCCCTTTGATATTCTTCTCAACGCAGTTATCGTGACTTTCAAGCAGCCATATAATTATAATCTAACCCAACAGTCTAAGTACATATAGAGACCATCGAGGAACCACCATGATAGTTGTTTCCTACGATCTCTTCGCGCCTCAATCAACTGTCGCAAAAGGCATCTCTCTAACCATAGCGCCTCTTGTCACCGTCGAGGGTGGACTCTCGGATGTATTGAGCACGACTCCCCGCGATCATAAGATGCCTGCTCCTGTCACATCCACATCCATGTCGTCGGGCGGCTCCGTCATGCAGTCCGTCTCGGGCGAGACTGTTCACTAACGCTCGATCTGGCAGATATTTGACATTGACACCCATTATTGTCTGCAAGGACCCCAGTGGTTCTCCCAACCTCGACAGATCCTGCCCCAGGATAGATATTCAATCCATGTTCACTGCCACGCTTGTTGTGGACCGGCCACGAGCACAAATCGATCCATCGTTGCCCTGGCTGGCTCCATTTGGCCCTTGGGTGTTTCTTTTCCTCGAAGTCGCTGCCCAAGTAGTAGTAGTAGTAGTATTACCATTACCAGTAGACAATCATCATCGTTGCCGATTATACTTCCCGCCGCGGGGCATGACTGTTCCACATTATCTGGAGGTGCAGACCACTCCATGACGGTCAAAAGGTCATAAGAGGGCCAGGCCTATACCTGATAGATCATAGAATCAGATATTATTCACCTGTCATGTCCTCTGCTGCCTAATTTGGCAACTGGTTCCGAGACGCTGACGGCCACTGGAATGCAAATCTGCAAATCTTATTGCTCAAGCATTATTATTATTATTATCTCCATACAGGATGATACAATAACCGCAAAAGATATTCCAATATGGTCCTGAGATTGTCTCTTGGCAGCTGTGTGCGACACACTATGGTATGGAGTCTCTAACTGAATTGCGGGTCCTGCAGATACATCCGCTGTCACTCCGTAAATACCGTCGATACTAATAACTAAATGCCATTATGATCTAGACTACTACATAGGCACATGTTTCTGTCGGTAAAAGCCCGGACCCTCCGTTCTCATTCGGAATCTCTCCCGTCGGCTCGTCTGTACGCACATGATACCGAGTGATGTCGGGAAATTTATCCCGCTATTGAGCCTTCAAAGTCAAAGTTTACTAGGCCACTTCATTACCATTTTTATAGCTAGAATGAATTGACTCTTCCTCTAACTTTACTATCATGCTGACGATTACTGATTTCACTAACTATTGAGTGTTTGGATCCCGGTTTACTCCGATACATGCGAAAGGTTTAGCCCTACTACTTACGAGATATCAGTCGACGGGCCTTTCATATTAGCTTTATGGAAAGATATATATACCTTTTCATCTACGCATTGTAAATAAAATGTAGAAACATCACAAGATAATTATCGATATACAGTACTGACCTATTGAGCGGTACTGGAATATATATATATATATTAACAGACAACAAATATGAGGAATAACAGCTGAGATCATGGTGTCAATGTGTATTTGATAGTCAACACGCACTTGAACGGATCAGGGATGTAAATATGGATGGTAAATAGCTACTGAGAAACATGCGTACATTGACAATTAACTGGTAGATCAAATCAACTGATTCAAGAGCTCTTGTGCTATAGACCATGCCTAATCCCTTATACCTTCTGAAGGACCCATGGCTCTCTTCCCAACTGATAAGTTATTTTACCTACAACCTACAACCTCGATATGCACGGCATTCTCTTCTTTCTCCTTCGCTCCAACTTTAAAAACTCAGATTAATATTCTCCCCCTCTTCAACTCGCGCTGCAAATCCCTCATCTTCGTGACGGCGATATATTCTCGCTCATAAAACACAAATCCACCATCTCCAGCGTGAAACCAGCTGTAGGATACACCAGCTAAACACAGCTAAGATTAAAGACGCCGAAGATAAGGAACAGCTTCCAGTGGATATTGATGATGTCGATTAGGACGACTTCAGTGATGACGAAGCAGAAGAGTCAGAGCGTTGCGGTTTCGAGGCCTGTTCCTTAGATCGGTATTCGAGCGGGAGGATCTCGGGGTTGTAGGTATTGTAAATATATGTAGTTGTTAGCACTATAGTCACTTGTATCTCATTTTTCGCAAGAGTGAAAAGAAAGGGGGATGGAAACGTACCCAGACTGCGCCCATGTGTAAGAGGCCTGATACGCGAATATCATAATCCCAGCAACGGTGCCAGACGCATGTGTATCAACAGCAAGCATAAATAGCAGCCAGGATGAACATGATGGCGGCATCGTTGACCCCCGAGCTCAATTAAGAACCAGGATCCCAAAAGACGCGACCGGAAAGAAACAAGACTTGAAGGAAGCCAGACATCAACAGTGCCAGATGTCTGTATATTGCGATCGAGGTTTCGACTCTTTGGATTCTTTAGTTCACACTTATCGTACGATGTTCGTGGTGGCGTGTCACGGGACTGGACTTTACGTGTAGTAACTAAGTCGTGTAGTAACTATTTAGACTAATCGATGTACTGCCGCTGAGATCCTGCATCAGATTGACCACACATACCGTGGCTACTCTTCATCGCACTTGATGCGGTCTTTCTTGAACAGGTCTCGCCGTCCCTTTTGCGCTGTTTTCTCCAATTCACTCGCCTGCTGAACCGGAGCGGCATCAGCAGAAATCACAGATAGCTCTACATGAAAGTCTACTTAGTTTCTGAAGAATATCAGAAGCCTCTTCATCGCGATCCTTCATCAATAATAACCTTGGTGCTAACGCAGATAATTAGCAAGTTTCATGACAATTTCCCCCTTCATTTTTCTTCGTATGGGATAGATGAACATCCCAGCACGAAGAAAAGTATCGTGCTTGACACGAGAGCAAGAAAGGCCTGACAGGCCATCGAGAGCTTCCAGGAGAATGAAGAAGACGTGTAGGTACTTGTCCATATTCGAGTCAGGACGCAATAATCTGACCCAGAACGAGAAAGCTCAATGAATACGCAACCAGCATCCGGCGGATTATAGGCGGCGGCGTTTGAGACTGCCAGATGATAGTATTGCTGTTAATAAGACCCAATCCTATCCAGCCACGATGCGACCCACGAGTAACTGAGCCACACTATACCTGGAATATCGGAAGATGGCACCGATGCACAAGGCAACGGTACCACAGTGGGCTATGGGCCATCTTGATACGTCCTTGTCGCAGTGGATGTTGTTAGAGACCCGTGAAACATCCCAGATGAAGATGGCTGTTACTATTCGTTGCATAATGATCGAGGTCGAATGTGTTTACAAAGTTGGGTGCTATTAGGATTGACCCATAACATCGTCGTCATATCCTGTCAGAAAGATTAGGTTGATTTATTCATGTCTTCCTTCGGTGCGAGTCGTGATACCGAATAAGCTGAATGCCGTGCCACTGCTGACCGTTATGCCGACCAGAAGGCTTTTGCCTGTCAACCTAGGTACGGCCTTCTACTATAATTCTAGATAATAAACTCCTTCTGTATCTACAGATTACTGCGCAATAGTCAGTCTGCCGTTGACCGCTGTCAGAATCACATAGAGCGTTTCCACCGTTGGTATATCGACGCCAAGTTCTCGAGCCTTCTTCACAGGCGTTCCCAAAATAACATCCACTTCCATCGGCCTCCCATTCTTATAGTCCGTCTGCATGCTACTTCCGATTCCCGGCATAGCCGTGATCTTATCGATGAGCGTATCTACAAGAGAATGCTCGATCGGAACGCCTAATCTTCGCGCTACGTCAATGACCTCTGTCATCAGACGTCGCGTCAGAGGTAATGCATCAGGCGACGAACCCAGCCATGACTTGGTGTCGAGAAGGGTCAGAGTAGTGAGAGTATTCCAGGCTGCATTCCAGACGACCTTTTCCCACCGCTGGACTTGGACGTTGGGGACAACTTGGAACACCGTCTTTCCGTGCGTTAGCAAGCTAGCAAATTCGTCCAATCGTCGTCTCTCGAGGTCTGGATCGAGGTTTGTATTGGGGAAGAGTCCCATCTGCATGTCCTCGGACTTTGTGTGCGCCACGATTCCGGGTGAGGTTTGTGTCGCTCCAACCCAGGTCTGCATTGTATTAATTATTATCACCAACACGCAGACATGGAGTTAAAACTTACAACGCAGGATAAGATCGTGCATTTTGGAAAGGTGTCTCGGAATGCGTCTTCATTTCCAACCTTTAATGACGTTAGAAATATCCCGAATAACTCTCTCTCTCTTAAACACTAACCCCATTTTGAACAATGACAATTGTTGTCTTTGACGTGTCCACAGCCGGAGCCAACTGTTTTGGTGCATGGTCCTGCTGAATAGCTTTGTGACAGCAGACAATATAGTCGAAAGACTGTTCTGCCTCTGCCGCGTTTTTCACAACTGAAAATAATAAATCAGTATATCAAAGTTGCTATTTACTATATAGATCCCAAACCTTTATAAGGACGAACAACATGCTCTCCATGATTCTGACTCTTGATAACTATCCCCTGATAAATCAGTTAGCCATACCTCGGAGCATACACAGCTTGAGTTTGAGGCTAAACTCCATACATTCATCTTAACAGCATCATAATTCGACCTAGCCACGACCGTCAGCCGGACATTTTGCGACCGGCTCAAGATGAATGCGTAGAAGGAGCCGATTCTATTTTAAGAAGTAAGTAGGTAAGCACTTGATCATGGTATTTTCGCCTTCTAGGAAACGCAAATAGTTAGATCCCGCTTACGCTCCAAGTCCATAGAGTAATACATCCACCGTTTTGGCCGTCATAGTTAGTGGTGAGGTTGCCTTGCTCTTTTGATCTATTTACTGCGATGGTTCTTGGCTGGTTGTGCGAAAATAAATTGTAGCGTCGTGGGTAATACACGTCCCATGGGGATAAGTACTGTAATGGACAAACCCCCGCACATTTCTCCGGACATGATTAACTAAGTAAATAGGGCAGCTCGGAGAAATACCGAAACCTGAGGTCCGCTACTTAAGCCACGGACGCGATTATTCTATAGTTAAGCATAGAATGATATGAGCACATATCATATGAATATACCATTGGGATCTACAAGGGTTCTATTTTCCAATCAGTAATGGTAGTTAGCATGTGAAGCTCCATCGCACAAGGAGCTCAGCAGCGCATCGCATTCCTAAAGTGAGTGCTAGATGCAGTAGAGTATTACATTCACTGCTGGATGATACTTAACTGCACAATTCTTCGGACATCGATGGCAGTATATGATTACATCTGAAGATATGGATTGAATTGAGATTACTGCAGGTATACTCTTTTGCCTCAATGAACACATCAGTCCTATATTTCGAAGACAATGGTGTTTATAAGCGCGGCAAAGGAGGGTTTGGCGTAATGTGTCCCGACTAGCCCTAGCATGTCGTTTGAAGCGATATACGGGGCTTGTCTGAGCAAGAAGCAGCCGATGTAATATTCGAAGAACAGATAATATGGCTAGTAGTTACACTAATGGCTGTTGGGTTGCAAAGGAATCCCTGTCGTGATAACCCAAAATGACTTTAACTACAGTAGTAGCTCCAAAGCTTTGTGCGGGGAATCAAGCCTGCATTAGTTACCCCGGTTCTTTGGCTGCATCGCAAGGATCGGATTGTAGTTAAGTTAATAAGCGGACAGCGGCAGTCCAGGAATACAAAGGTGCACATGCTAACACTATCTATGATTGATGGAAGAATATCATTCGCATCCCCCCACGATCATCCTGTACGGTTGTAACTTACCTCGAGTGAATCATCATACAGCCTGCAGTAGCAGTAGTAGTAATGATAATAAGCATCGATTCCGACCCGATCTGTAATGGTTGTAGAATGGTCGTAATGGCAGTCTAATCCCTTACTCCCTCGGCCCCAGCTCGAAAGTGAACTGCTTCAAATGAGGTGATACCCTCCAGCGTGCAAAGAGCTGCGCATTTTCCACCAAGATCTGTCGTAGCATCTCCCCCCTCTCCTCTGCACCAGGCCACACGCCCTGCCATCCGCGTACATACGGCTCCATGATCCCCAAGGCCTCTTTGACCCAGGTGCCTGCCCTCTCCGGGCCAATTCTCCCCTTCTGCACCATCCGCCTCTCCAGCTCCTCCAGGAAAGACTCCCTCTCCTGCCCGTCCTTCACCGCAGCCTGCATGACGGCCAGTAGGATATGTGACCGGATTGACAAGTCCAACTCATCCAGCTCGATTCCTTCGGGTCCTAGTCCTAGTCCAACTGTCTCCTCCACCGCAACAGCGGCGAGGAACTCCACCTCCTCCTCACTCCCAAGCTCTTCCTCCCACCCCCTCCACCAAGCCTGCTCTCCAATCCCTCCATCCGGCAACCCACACCACACCACCGGCTCCGACTCGCCATCTTCCTCCACCTCCTCCTTCCCCGATACCTGTGCGAGGTACTCTGCTTCCAACCCGTGTATATCATACTTTCCCTGCGCGACCAATATCCCAAAGCTATTGGGCCCCCATGCTTCCCGGGACGGTACCTTCGCCAGGCGAGATGGAGATGGATCAGGAGGAGTAAAATAGTCCAGCCAGAAGCGCGCATGGGATTCCGAAGCCGGTGGTGGTGCGCTGGGGCAGGCCGTGTGCAGACGTGTCATGGTTGCCTCCAGCGTGCGGAGGGCGACTGCAGTCAGAGTCTCCCCTGGCAGAAAGGGCTGCCTGTAACGCGTGCACCCCACCGTGTAGGCCCAGCGGGGGAGTTTCAGGACGTGTCCAGATACCGGACGACGGCGCGGCTGGCATAGCGGCGAGGAGGAGTCCGGGAGGTCCTGGAGGTCGGGCGGGCGGTAGAAGCGCGCTGTGGTGCGCTGGCTGAGATAGGGGATAGAGTAGTAGGAGCGCCAGGCGGAGGAGTGCAGGAGGTCGTAGTGAGCTGTATAGAAGGCAGGGAAATCAGAGAAGGAGGGGAAGTCATCTTCTAGTTGGGAGGAAGAGCGGTAGATGGCTGCTGCTAGCTGTGCGAGGTAGAATATATCCAGGGTACTGTTTATTTATGATTATCATTTATTTATTTTATACAGTGGTATTAGGGATTACCATAGATAGTAGTACCATAGGATAGTTTTTAGCTTACCGGTTAAAGCGCAACTCGCCCTCACCAAAGGACCAGCCATGCGCGTGCAGCTTCTCGACAACATCAAACACCCCGTTGCCCGTCCACAGCCCCTCGTCCAGATAGATGAATGCGATGCGCAAGACATCCTCATGGCAGGCCACTGGCACGATGCCGCCTTCAACGTTGGCCAGGAATTCTTCAGCACTCATCGTAGCGCTCATGGCAGTTGAAATTGGGGAAGAGTTGGAATCTAGATATCCGATCCCGAATCAGGATGGACTGGGTTCGAGACGCAGTTAGTTAGTTGTTGGGATACCAAGTTGGATGTTTTTCATATGCGCGTGGTGAGCATCTGATCACGTGACTTGACCGATGGATTCTCAGAACGCCGCAAAAGATAGTAATAGATCCTGGAGGCAGGCAGGTTACAGATAACCGTGGCTTGTTTAGAAGCCATTGTTAAACTTACTCGTGCGATACTGGAAAAGATAGAGGAAGCTCCTTTGGGCAAACAACGGGCACACGTGACGAGTAAGTAACTACGGCAACAACTGTCTCCGCAACAGTGAAAGTTCCATGTTTCAGGAACGGAAAGCCTGCCTCAACGAAGCTGCGTTTATCTTCTGTGATTGTCAGCTAGCGAAATATTCTCTATATTCCCGTGCCACTCCATTTCTATCGTGGTTCATCATGGAGTTACCACTTCGGCGGGCGTGTTATGGCAATCCGGTAACCCATACGCTTGAGCCGTTGAGGTTCGATCCGGAATACGAAATATATTTTCGTCATCCCGCCTTTCCAGACCCTCATGACATCTTGATCATTATTCCAGGTCTTGACCATCCTGATGGCGGAATACACCACCAAACGGCGCTAGACGCGTGTGCGGTGCTCGCAAATAATCGATATGACGGATGGTTCACCGAGGATAGAGAGGGCTCTGTTCGTGTCAAGGTCCCGCTCGAAGGCATTCTCCAGAAGAAGAACTATTACTTTCAGGTCTCCGATAATTACCAAGGTAGCAATCAAATCTCCTTCTTCCCGTACCTAAGCTGAGTGACCCTCAGATGTGTATCCTATTGTTCCAAGCTTCGAAGACTGGGCATTTCCTCACGGCAATCTTCCACGGGCATGGAATCTTGATATCCCCAGGACTGCAGAGCATCCGACTCCAAGGCAGAGCACATTGATGGACGCAATCCTCTCACGAGATATCCGATGTCGTGTGACAAATCATATCGAAGGAACGGAGTGTGCTCACCTGATCCCTCGAAATCAAAGTAGTTGGTTTCAGAGAAACATGATGGCCCGATATGGGAAAACCTCTAGGCCAGGCTCAGAACCCATCGACAATCCTCGCAATGCGATTCTTCTACGGTCGGATATACACACATCATTCGACTACAGACGATTCACATTCGTTCCCAAGCCCCGGTGTACCGCTTCAACTGATCTTAGAGATGGGGGAAATGAAGCCAGAGCATATGCTATTCATATCTTTTGTTCTCCCGATCCTCACGAACTGACGTCACTCTACCACAATGTTACCCTACAACTTCTCACGGGCGTGGCTCCGGAGTACCTGTTCGCCCGTTTTGCGTGGACGATCTTTCAGTTTATCCCAATTTTCGTCCAAGCTGGTGTACCACGCCGGATCGCTCTGTACGAACCTGCTACGAGCTTGACGAGCTCTGTTCCGAGGACGGAACCTTTGATTAAGACGCTTAGCGGAGAGGAATGCCGCCTTTTGCCGCTCCGTAATAAGTCACGGAGCTCCAGCCCCAAGAAACGAAAGCCAGAAGACGAGGAGACCGGAAGTACAGACATGAACTGTGAACGGGGCCGTCAGCGGAAGGTGGGAAGATATGGGGATATACCAACGAAGACATCAATGAGGTCATCATTCGAATCGGACGCGGCGACTGACGGGCCATGGTTTCCGGAGTCGCCATCAGGATCTACTGAGGACACTGATCTATCTGAACTCGATCCATATGACAAAGACAATTCGACTAGTCATAGATCAAGTCTTTACCATGAAATCTCTCGGCAGGCCTTCAATCAATAGCGGTAAGAGTCAGGTTTCGTACGGCAAAGCACTTTATACAGACAACTCGCCTACCGTGGTGAGTCTACCGTTCAGTTGGCCACCACAGTTGTATCCTACGGCCTTCCTCTTTCAGTATCCTCACCGGTTAGTCTCTGACTACTGATTCCTTCCAACTCGCGCTTCCCCTACGAATCCGTCCCCAGCCCCCAGCCCGGCAGGGATTGCAGACCCCAATCTACATCGCCCATCTTGCCAATCTGGTCGTTGGCATCGGTTCCCCGCTCGGCACACTGCGCGAAATACAGCTCACCGGTATCAACAAGGGCGGGCGGGATCAACGCCTGATCTTTTTCCTCATGGCTAAGCACCTTGGAGAAGAGCACAGTGTTGTCGGCCGTCATGGACGCGTCAAGGTATGTGAGGAAGCGGGCGCGGTTCGCCTCTGCGGTCCAATGCGTCAGCATTAACAGTACATCCAAAATGGAAGAAGGCAAAAAAAAAAAAAAAAAAA
>MSJH02000840.1:616833-649171 GCA_001931875.2 Byssochlamys sp. IMV 00236 | reverse complement strand
AAAAAAGGAAAGAATACACGTACTCCATCGTGGCGTCCACAGCATCAGCGGCTTGCACTTATCCGGATTCTTCTCTTTATCCTCCGGGAATTCGAACGACTTCGGGATCCAGGCCTTTTTCCAGCCGTCCCATACGTCGGCGTCGATCGTCGCCACGCAGTCCCAAGGGGCGCCATCTTCGGGATTCCATTCGGGAAAGTCCTGGAACCGGGGCGAGATGTAGGTGCCCTGGCCGAGCTGGCGGGCCCCTTTGCCTAGGGACTGCACGGCTTTGCCTTTGTTTTCGTAGATGGCGTCGGCTTCAGCCTGGGATGTGGTTTGATTTGGTTGGCTGGGTTACGGCGCATATGGGATGGAATAGAAAATATGGGACGGGATAGAGGATATGAGATGGAATAGAGGACATAAGATGAAATGCGGGGGACAGACCTTTGAGACGATGCGGTATCCAATGTGTTTTCTTGCCCCGTCGCGTTTGTGCAATTGAACCCCAGGGCCTTCCAGGGGAATGGCTGCCACGGAGGCAGCGAGCGCCAGGAGCGCCCAGAACTCCATGATGCGATTTCTGGTGAAAGATGGGAAGGGGGAAGGGGGAATGAATTGGAAGGACAAAAGAGGGACTATCTACTATCTACATACCATAGTAGAACACTCTCTCGGAACTACCCGAACCGGCCCCCACCGAGCCAGACCCCGCCGAGAGGTTACATCAGATAAGATTATGGCTTGGCAGGGGCTTGGCACGAGTTAAAAGTGCAATTGGCCAATCATATATCACGAACAAGCCACACCCGTCGCATGATTACCCGCTTACTGTGGGGATCACCCGACATCGGGGACGCGAGATCCGTGGGGGCCGTATTTTTGGTATTTTTCGTATCTTTCGTACAAGCTCTGCTATCTAACACACTTGCCTAAGGAGTTCCTACATATAACAGCTAGATTTCCTCCTGAATCAGCAAGCAGTTGCTAGCTTCCTGATGCTATGATCGAGCCTCCCATATCTCTTATACAGGCAGTTTGGCTATGGGAAAATCAGTGGCTCTCTTGGTTCGATTCAAATGGCGAGGCAGGGGCATTTAATATAGGAGATTTAGGACCAGTGCCTACACAGCTAGATTGGAATAATATAGCGGCCCAAGGGCTTCTATAGATTCTCAGTTAACTCCGGATAGTTGTATTAAGTTACAAGATTCAGTTATTCTTCAAGATGAATTCTCTCAGCTTTCAATATAGAGGAGCTCTATCTTTGGATGAAAGGACTATAGAGACGTTGCCCAGGCATTACAGCAATCCCTTGTTTTGAAATAGATACTATCAAGAGATATAGTTGCAGCAGGCCATCTCATTTATTGCAGATTATTAAATTGACATCTATAGAGATTTGTAATAGGCAGTTAGTATCTGGGACAAGAAAACAGAGAGAAATTCACAGGATATGGATCTAACATTATAGGATTGTTTCTTTGGATAAGTAAACTTTTGATATATAGTCTAACTAGAAGATCTTCCCTAGCTAGGAATCCTACAGTTTCTTGATCTAGATCATCATCTATAAAATTGCCTTAGACAATATCCTCCAACCAACAAAATCCCTAGTCGCAAGAGACACCATCTTCTTCTATACCATTCTCTCTAATTACTTCTTCAGCTTCTCAAGATTCTTCTATACCTCCAGTGTCCTATCGCCCGTCTCACACAATACAGACAGTGCCCAGAATCCATGGACGCTAGTAATATATCCTTCTCCTATACAGTAACACGGGGGCCGAAAATCCAAGTTCGTGACCATTGACCAAGACCGTTGACTACCATCCCTTAGTAAACGGATTGCATTGCAGGTGTCCATTGCAGTCCCAATTCGGCCATACTCCCGATGTGTGGCAGCCACAGTAACACTTGATAGTAACATGTAAGATCTAGCTAGGACCAGACCTCTAAGGAGTTCTCCTTTTTGGTCTAGTCGTCTAGTCGACTTCCGTCATAACACACTCGATAGAGTATCGCTTGATATATTATAATCACTTGCCCCTCCTCCTCTGCTTGCTCCTGCACCGTCTTTACCTTATAGACTGTCCCCGACTGACGATGTGGTTCTCACCGTCCGGAGCGGTGGCCACCTGCCTCCTGCTGTTGTCTCCGGCGACGGTATTATCATTGCATGTAGATGGCGGCTCTGACAACCTGAGCGCATACCTTGCCGCACATCCTGTGGCAACCAAAGCGGCGGCGGCCGTCTCTACATTCGCTGATGCTGATGCCAATGCTAACACACTTACCCCGGAACTCATCAACGCGGTGCTCAGTCAATGCCCATCAGGATGTGTCGAAGCTGGCCTGAGTCCCCGCAACTGGACTGTGTACCCCCAATTGGACCGGCTGGCCATGTGCAACCAGACAATGCTGCTTGACTTCTCCCTCTTCACGTCTCTGCGCAAGGACGGGTCTGTTCGCGCCTGTACGACCAATTCCACCGAGTGGTTCGATGCAGCCATCACCCGCAACACCAACACCCTCAATGCCGCCTCTTGTCTGCCCAAAGGCGGCGTGACGACTCATGTTCAGCAGTCGCTGCAGCTGGCTTTCAACCAGAGCCGCACCCCAGCCACAATCGCGGACTTGGACGCCGCGGCGCAGCAACTTGCCGCCGCGTTATCCCAGCGAAACAGCTCCGACTGCACCGACACAACGGCTTTTGCTTACTCCAACTCCGTCGCCCTCGGCCTTTTCGCTGGCTCTGGAGTCGGTGATGTCCCCGCCGCTGTGCTGCAGCAGTTGCTCGCGAAAATCAAGACCTCCGGCTTCTCCAGCAGCGCTGTGGTGCAGCTGTGTGCCCAGGACGGCCGCAGCTCCGAGTACAGCTTCGGCATTGTCGCCAGTGGAGAGCGCGATGTATACTTGGTCCAGGACGCCGTAGCCGCGTGGGCGTCGGCCGAATGCATCACTACCTTCGACGACGCGGAAGACTGGCTCGACATCACACTGTCGGTGCCGAGTCTTGTCGGCAACAGCACCACCACTACTACTACTACTAACAGCACTGTCCGAGCCACACTCAATAAACGAGCACTCAACGAACGAGCAGAGTGTTCGACCATCCAGGTCGTCTCAGGGGATAGCTGTAAGTACATACTACTCCCAGTAGCAAAAATGGACACCCGCTGATGCTCTCTCCAGGCGCATCTCTAGCAGCGAAGTGCGGCATCTCCGCCTCTGACTTCGACAAGTACAACCCTAGCAGCACCCTCTGCTCGACGCTGGTGGTCGGCCAGCACGTCTGCTGCTCCGCCGGTACCTTGCCTGACTACCGCCCGCAGCCAAATGCCAACGGCACTTGTGCCTCGCACTACGTGGAGCCCGGCGAGAGCTGCGCGAGCCTCGCCGCGGCGAACGACCTCACCAATGCCGAGATCGAGAGCTTCAACACCGACACCTGGGCCTGGGAGGGCTGCGACAATCTGCAGGCCTACCAGTACATCTGCCTCAGCAAGGGCGACCCCCCTATGCCGGCGCCCGTTGCGAACGCCGTCTGCGGGCCTCAGAAGCCGGGCACGCAACAGCCAGCATCGGGCGTGTCGCTGGCCAGCCTGAATCCATGTCCGCTCAATGCCTGCTGTGTATGCTCCCCCTCTCCCTGAATACCATAGTTGGCTCATCCCGTCTCTAGAACAAATACGGCCAATGCGGCATCACCCCAGACTTCTGCACCGAATCCAAGTCGGCCACCGGCGCCCCAGGCACTTCAGCCCCCGGCCAGAATGGCTGCATCTCCAACTGCGGCACCGACGTCGTCGTCGGCGATGCCCCGGCCGAGTACATCAACATTGGCTACTTCGAGGGCTACAACATCGAGCGGCCCTGCCTGAACATGGAGATCACCGCCATGGACCTGACGCCCTACACGCACATTCACCTGTCCTTTGGCGAGGTCTCGACGAGCTATGAGGTCGACATCAGCTCCATCCAGGACCAGTGGGAGCTGTTCCAGCAGCTGTCGGGCTTCAAGAAGATATTGTCGCTTGGGGGCTGGAGCTTCTCCACCGACCCGGCAACATATTCTATTTTCCGCGAGGGGGTCCAGCCCGGCAACCAGGATACCTTTGTCGCGAACATCGTGTCGTTTGTGACTGATAACGACCTGGATGGCATTGATATCGACTGGGAGTGTAAGTCAGGCTGGCACATGGTTGGTCTTATCTCTTGTATGCGCTGTTATTAACCTGAGACCGTAGATCCTGCTGCCCCCGATATCCCCGGCATCCCAGCAGGTAGCGCTGACGATACCGAGAACTACCTCACCTTCATCACCAAACTGCGGTCCGCGATGCCGTCCGGCAAGTCCGTCTCGTTCTGCGCGCCGGCATCCTACTGGTATCTACGAGGCTACTCTATCAGCAAAATGGCCGCCGTGGCTGACTATGTCGTCTACATGACCTACGATCTCCACGGCCAGTGGGACTACGCGCACCCGTACGCCATCGACGGCTGCCCGGCGGGCAACTGCCTGCGCTCGCAGGTCAACCTCACCGAGACGCTCCAGACGCTGGCTATGATCACCAAGGCCGGCGTGCCATCCAACAAGATCGCTGTCGGGGTCTCCAGCTACGGCCGCTCGTTCCAGATGACGACGCCCGGCTGCACCGGGCCCATGTGCACCTACACCGGCGGAGGATCTGGCGCCTATCCCGGGCCATGCACACAAACCGCGGGCTACATCGCCAATGCTGAGATCAACGCCATCCTGAACGGCACTGGCAGCTGGGAGGACTCCACGGGAGCTGTGCACCACATCAACTCGTACTCATCGCACTTGGATACCGACAGCCAGTCGAACATCGCCGTGTATGACTCCACGCAATGGGTCGGCTACATGGACGATTCCGTCAAGCAGGACCGCAGCAAGCTCTACGAGAGCCTGCACATGGCCGGCGTGATCGACTGGGCCATCGACCTCGACGGCTACGGCGGCGACGACGTCTCGCCTGGACCCGGCGGCAACCTCGTGTATCCCCCGCAGAGCATCTGGGACTCACCCGATCCTCAAATTGGCTGTACGCCTCCCTGCATCATTGTCCTGCCGCCATACCCCCTGACCGTCACACACACGGTGACCAGTTGGCCGCCCCTGACCACCACGCTGCTGTCCTCCGACACAGCGGGCGGCGGTGTCTACGTGAAGACGACGACCATCCCCGTGCCGGCCTTCTCCATCAGCGAGGCCAGTCTGCAGCCGGTGACGCTGTATTCGACCGACACGGACACGTACACAATCAACCCAGTGCAGAGCATCACGCCCGCCTCGTTCATCTGGACGCTTCCTCCGGACTACGCCACCTTCCCTGTCACGACGCCCACCCCTATGACATCCAGGGACACCACCGTGCCCCTGACCAGCGTGCCCTCCGCCAGCTTCTTCTCAACCCCGGTCCCCGTCACTATCCAACCCCAGCCCACGTACTCGGTCGAGTACCCCAAACCGCCCGTCACTGGGGGCCCCCTTACCGTCAAGGCCAGTACCACAGAGCCCAGTTCCACGAAGACCAGTACCACATCCTCAGGGACTAGCCCCTCGACCTCATGCACGGGGTCCGGCTGTGGCAAGCGCGACTGCAGCATCTTTGGCTGCGGCGGCAGCACCAGCAGCGGCGGTGGTAGCAGCGGCGGCGGATGCGGTCTGTTCGGCTGCGGCGGTGGGTGTGGCATCTTTGGCTGCGGTGGTGGATGCGGTATCACAGGCTGCACGTCGACCTGCCCGCTGGGATCATGCGGTGGCTTGGGCTGTACTGTTCCCGGCGGTTGTGGTAATACGCAGGGTCCCGACGGCGGCGATAGCAGCGATGAGTGCGAGGTTTCGGCCACGGTTTCGGCGTGCACATATCTGGTTACAAGTTATAGCGCGTGGTATCTGGCTTCGTCGACAACCACCACGGAAGTAAGTCCCCCCAATCCTTCTCTGGCTCCCTTATTCGGGGGTTGGAGAGAGAAGAGAGAGACACATGGAAATGCTAACCCAGGACAGACTGACTGCGTGACGAAGACGGCTTGCAACGGACAGGATACGGCGGTTACCACGACGCCCGGCAGCCCCGAGTGCACGATCGACCCGGATGTCCAAAGTGCGCTGTCGGTTGAGCAGGCGGCCGAAGAGACAATAATTAATGGGCAGCAGATCCCGCTTGCCTTCGAGCCGACAAACCCGGCGGGCTACGATGGATCGACGTTTACCTTGACGCAGTTCGGGTTGACAGACACTCTCACGGTTGTGAAGACGTCGACGGTGACCATCCATCCGACTACAACGGTGACGGTCGTGGTGCCGCCGACGGCGCAGGCGGACTGTGCATACTGGTAGCGATTCTTTCCTATTTCTTGCTCTCTCTCTCTCTGCATCTATATCTATATCTATCACTATGCTATGTATGTTCTATGTATAGTGGCTGACAAGCACAGGATCACTGATTTCTTCTACATCTTCGAAGTCTACAACATCGCCGGCTGGAGCACCGACGGCGGCTCAAGCCTGAATCACGAAGAAAAAGGCTGCGGCGCCCTGACAGGCTGGGAGTGGCACGAGCATACTGACACCCAATATTCGCGCGCCTACTTCAACCTGCCCTTCATAATGAAGTCCGGCTGCGTCGAGCGGGCCATCGTCTCAGCTGGCGGGCCCAAGCTGTCCTGTGAGTTCCAAGACTACGACTTCCTCCTCAAGAAGAAGCGATCCGCGGCCATTGACCCCCCGCCGCCGGCGCCGTCGTGGTCGACGCTGCACAGGCGCGACCTCGTCAGCGAGACGCCCAGTTTCCCCAGCGGCTTGTCGACCGCGTCGAGCAACAGCACGCGCCCGGCGACGACGGCGCCCCTGTACACGCCTGAGTCTTGGGGCCCCGGTAACACGGAGACGTTCACGACGACCCTCAACGAGACCTCGAAGTCGACATATACGACTGAGATCGTCCTGGCCACGGGGGCGAACTCCACGACGACAGGATCCAAGACGACCAGTACCCAGACTACCAATACGACGACGACCAGCACTACTACACCTACTACTACACCTACTCCTACCACTACACCTACTACCACTACTACTTCTCCTACTACTACTACTACCTCAGGAGCAGTCGCAACCCCAACCCCCACCCAAGCCGGGATGGTAAGTAACTGCAAAAAGTTCTACTATGTTAAGAGCGGGGACGGCTGCCAGGCCATCGCGACAACGTACGGAATCACCCTGGACGAACTGTATACCTGGAATCCGGCGCTGAATGGGGATTGTACGGGGTTGTGGGCGGATTACTATATCTGTGTTGGTGTGTAGGTTGGTATCTTTATACAGTAGCATATATCTATCTATCTATCTATCTATATATAGCTTGTAATAGGGAAGCGCCCTGCGAGTATATCAGCATAGCTAGATATATACTATACTGTATATATAATAAGATCCTTAAAGATATTTGGTATTAATAGGGGCTTTAATAAATATAGGTCTATCAATTTCAGAATTGATATACATACTTTATTTCAGTATATAAAGCAAACGCTGAGTGATCTCCAATTATCCGCTTATAGCAGGTTCCCGCATAGAACTAGATTGAACCTCCATTACACAGCGATAATTCTTGCTGCTTATGCGGAGATAAATCCTAGCGTTATTAGCCAGTGCATATAAATATGTTACTGAATAAGTACATGTACATTTGTGTCGGTATTCGTAGTCATACTTACCCTTCGCGGCGCGTTTTCTTCTTCTTCCCCTCCCTATGAGTATATTCTAATTAATGTATTATAATAGCTATATATAATTACCTTATTTCTTAAATAGTAGTTAATAAAATTGCAAACATTTCAAATTATATTAAATATTTACTGGTTATAATAGCCTAATAGTATTAAGACAACTACTATTGTATTTATAACCCACAGCAACACTAGTTAAACCGGGAAACACGGCAGCGGCGGAATTCTCGGAACTGATTACTGTGGCTGATTAGACAACAACTGCTTATGCGACGAGGGACACAGTCCGTGGTTTCCGTTTTTAGCCCGTCACCCTGTATTTCGGGGTAGAAAAGACTTGTTCGCGTAGTAATAATAATACATACTGTGACGTTCTGATCAGAGACCTGACGTCCTATCCCGACTGGGTGGCGGCTCCCGAATCTGCAAGTGTCATATCGTGTACTTGAAAATCTCCGCCATCGCATTGTGCCAGGCCATATGCGGCAGGATCAAAGAATTGAGCTGACCATTCCATAGTGTTCGAGATTTCGCTTGGCCATTGCCAATTATTCGAGGTTGCTGTCAGACTGTCGCCTGGTACGAGTGGAATGTTGTCGACTAAGCTGGTCGAGCAAAAGGGAACAGGTTGTTGAACATCTTCTGGTGCTAAAAGTTGCAGTTTGGTATTGGGAATATCTGGTGATAGCGTTAGAGGAGTCACTGCCATTATGCTATGTGCTGGAATGTTCATACTTCCCAATAACGAACCCAGCCGCGTGAGGCCCTGTAGCATTTTCATTGCTTTCTTTGCAGCATCGGAGTTAGAGCTCAATGCTTCAAAGACTGTAAGGCATATCTCAGCATCCTCGCGCAACGTCCCGTGGGCGTCACAGTCTGCGCAGTCGTTTTCTGAGAAAGATTCTGCGATAAACAATATCGAGCTTGCACAGATAAGACAGGGAATCATCTGCCACCATGGAAAATCATGTACGAGGCTCCCCTCGTCGCTGACATTGTGCAGCAGGCGTGCGGTTTGTTGAGCCTCGGATATACAGATCTTCTCTGCTCGCTTTATCCGAGCACTGTCTTGCTGAAGTAGATCCATAAATGGCTTGTTGTTCCGTTGTAGCAGGGGAAGGCATAAGAACGTTCGGTGTATAAGTGCCCGCAGGTGATGAAACTTCACTGCAAGCATATTTCGCTGTTAAGGTCAGAATCGTGGAAGCCATTTTCTGACAATCAGTCGCTGCAGCGGGATGACCGCGTACCTGCCGTTTCAACGTAACCGACTTTTGAAATGTATGCCCAAGATCGAACCGCAGGTGCCGCGGCAAATTTGACTTCCATTCAGTGATCGACGTATCGAGTGCTGAAGCACTAAGAAGCATATTATCTGGTGATGGGTCTATCTGTGATGGCTGATAGAGCTCTCGAATGACTAATCCGACAATGTGGGAAAAGCGAATCACCTGAAGAAAATAGTCCATCGTGGAGACCTTCAATGTCTCACTGTTGTCCCCGGAGAGGCTCTTCTCTTCATCCGGCTCGAAAGCAAGCTTTTCTGAGCGGGATGGTAATATGACGTGAAAGTCTGATTCATGGATAGCCATGGGACGTCCTAGCTGCAAAGCCAGAAGACGGTCCAGCACATACATTGAGTACCATGCTCGTCGCCGCAGTTCTCTTTCTACTACGGGCGGGAATCTCGACTGTCGTAAAGTGGAAGAAGGCTCTACATGCAGGCCGATGCTCTGCCCCATGCGAATAGCGAATCCAAGTATGTTCCAACATCTATGCTCTGTCAGCCGACGCGTTCTGGACAAGAGACACACTGCTCACCTATCAGTCTGAGAAACTGCGAGGAGGAAAAAGCATTGGACAAGAAGAGCCCAGACGTTCGTAAGATTGCACATAGCTCCGAACTGGCCGGAAAAGTATGTGCCCTGGTTGAAGTACTGAAAGTGCATCTGGAGATCTCTGGTCTCCTCGCGAGGAAAAGACATATAGTAAGAGCCAATTGCGAATATGAAATCTCTTGTAGTCAGTATACATCTGAGCATGTCACGAATGAACGTTCTTACTTATCAGCGCGAGCCACGAGCGGTCGCGTTTCCCGTCCAATTCACCGTTCCACAGTCGACGGTATTGGCGCAATACGGCTGCCTTGTAAAGAAATGGATAGGCAACGTGGATGGTAGAGAAATAGATATCGATATAACGATCTGCTTCCTCCTGAGAAGGAAGCTGTAGAGGTCGCCCAAATGCTGCCGTATCGTCGGACATGTCAACCTGCTCATAGCTTTGATTGTCGCGTTCCTCGCCTGTCGTGGCTGATTCATGTTCGCGCATACAGTCTCTTACAGTGTTAAAGAAATGTATGTCGCTCGCTCTGCCAACATAACTAGGTGATTCAACATCCTTTTTGCCACTAGCACCTTGGGTATCTGGACTCTGGCTTGCATCCCCAGAGACAATCTCATCCGGAATATGGCGACGGATATTAGTGAGAGTCATATCGAGCGCGGCACGTAGTGCACCATCCAGCCTCGGTCGCATACTCTGTATAAGGACTTCATAGTTCTTGATGGCCTGCAGATAGGCTGCAACATGGTTCTGCGTTGTTGGGGTAGCTCTGTTATCTGATATGCTAGACTCAGAGTGCGGAATATCGCTGTCTTGGGCATATTTTCGAGTATCCTTGGTGGCTGTACGCTTTCTGTCTGCCCACCTACATGTGAAGCCATACCCGGAGCAACGACCGCAGATAGGTTGCTGACCATCGCACTGAGGTAGATGTTAGCTTCTCAGACTGACGTGATAGGCGAAATACCAAAACAAGACCTTTGCTTTCAGCAAGCGACATTTCTCACAGGCCAATTCGACTCTCTGTCGCTTCATGATTGAAATCCAGGGCTGCAGTTCCACAGGTATTGCACGATGTTACACATTGAAATAGTGATGTTCGTCACACTGCCGGTTTGCGATGCGGCACAGAGAAACATTCGCAGTTTTGTCACATGATCTATTTTTTCCGTGGCCAGCAGCAACTGACATCATGCAACGTTTTTGCAATATGCGATCAGTTGACTATGTCTGATCTTCTGTCGATGCTGCAATGGCTGTATTATTGCAGAGCTGTAGTTATTAATTTGCGAGATCAACCTAGCGGAAACAGTTCATGAACGAGAGGTATAATGACCGCCTTCTTACCAGGCTCGAACTCCTCGAATGGCCTCGTATGAAACAGAAAGCCGGCTCTTTGCTCTTTTGATTTATGGGTGAGCGCTACCAGTAATAATTAGGTATGGATTTATCACGGCTTTCTCCCCAGGAATAGTTCTGTCGGTGATGTCACTGGAAATATTACAGTAGAAACCTACCTATCTGTCTACTCCGTAGATGCAATTTACATACATAACATGGGCTTCTGGTCTCAGTTATCAACAAGATTTAACTACCTAAATTTAACTACTCCGTATGTTACTCGTCTTAAGGCCAATTTATCCCCTCTGCAGCTCGGTTCACGTGACTGCTAGGATTCGGTAACGAAGCCTAGCAATCTAGTTAAAGAGCCCCTATAAAATAGTTAAAGGCTATCCCTAAACTAGCTCAGCTACTACTATCTACATAGCGAAACACCTCCCTAAAGTTTCACGCTAATATTCCCCCTTGTTTTATAGGGTACCACACCGCACCCTCGGCACCTACGTCGGGGCTTTAACCGCTTAGAGGCATGCCAAGTATACCGAAAAGCGCCCTCTGAAAGCACCTGTAAGTTAGTTAAACAAGCAGCGAGTATTTAAAGCTTATAGGCCATATATACTTAAAGGTCCTGTAGATTATTAGGCTTCTTTACCAAGTTCTAGTAGTCTCATAAGATTATCCGTTACGAGTCTCAGGCCCACTGAACTAGGTCCCGATTAGGAACGTCCTCAACCGGACGGGGGAAGGGGATAGTTGCTGTCGACTCGAGAAAGGGGGCGTGGATCGAAAATGTGAGAACTACACGGGCCGCCCGAGCCGGGAGAATGGACACACCTAGGTACTAGGGCAATATCAGAGATTTCCGTGCGGGCAGTAAACAGCAACCACAGAGACATTGAGTATTCAATTACTTACTCTTCATGCTAGAGACATCGATCTCATACCGACCTAGGAGCGACAATGGAAGAGAAAGGCCCGCAACATCATGGTTACAGAAACGAGAATGAAGGCCAGCCTCGACTTTACGATTCTACGTCCTGTCGGGAGCATCGAATATCAGAGCAGAATCGACAATTTGACTCCCCGTATGAGCAGACATACCGCTCGCCGAGTCCCTCTGAAGAATATTCTTTCCCGGAAGCAGAATCCAATCTCGATGAAGTGGCAGCACCATCACCCACATACGACCCTAGCGAAGACTATATACGCAGACATAAATATCTGGAGGATGTCAGAAGAACATCTGGTGACCATCCACGACCTGGGAAGAGGCATTCGCATGGGGCTGGTGCCGAGGCTTCAGCATCTGAACCGCTCGATGTCGAAGCACCCAGTTCAGGAGTGAGAGAAAAGACTGGAGAGGGACGCCCGTCATCACGCCTTTGGACGGAATTGTACACGATATCTTATTTGATTTTCTTCTCCTTCGTGGGAACCATACTCAGGCTGGCCATCGAGGCTCTAACGTTCTACCCCGGTGCCCCCGTTATTACCAGCGTCCTTTGGGCCAATGTCGGGGGTAGCTTCGTCATGGGCTTTCTCAGCGAGGACCGCCGGCTATTTAGCATTGGCGGTCCAAAGGACAGCCCGGCTGTCTCAGAAGCAGAGGATGAGGATTTTGTAAAGGCACATCATGCCCACAAGAAAACTATTCCTCTCTATATCGGTCTGGCGACCGGTTTCTGCGGTACCTTGACTTCCTTCTCGACCTTCATCCGCGACGCCTTCGTTGCCATCTCCAATGATATCCCCGCGCCTCACGGACCATATTCAAGAGTGTCAATATACCAGTTGCCTCCCCCAGATCTCAAAGCTCCCAATGGTGGCTACAGTTTCATGGCAGTTGTAGCTGTTCTGATTACGGAGATCGGTCTATCTATGGCAGGGTTAATAGTTGGAGCTCATTTCGCTCTATTGACAGCACAATGCTTGCCCCCTCTCTCAACGAAGTTCATGCGGCAGTTTCTGGATCCACTTATCATGTTAATCGCTCCTCTAACCTGGATCCTCGTGATATGTCTTGTTGTCCTCTTGCCCCATTATCACAGCGACAACAGCTTATGGAACGCAGAGATATGGCGAGGCCCTGCGCTGTTTTCTCTCGTCTTTGCTCCAGCTGGCTGTCTCGTTCGCTTCTACGTATCGCTGAAGCTTAACAGTCGCATACCTTCGTTTCCCTTGGGGACATTCGTGGTGAATGTTGGCGGAACGATGATCTTGGGAATGGCGTACTCGCTGCAGCACGCGCGGATCGGCTCTACCCTCGGCGGAGGAGGATTCACAGGCTGCCAGGTGCTGCAAGGCATTATGGATGGATTCTGCGGATGTGTCACAACTGTCAGCACCTGGGTACTAGAGTTGTCCAACTCCAGACGACGACATGCCTATGTATATGGTGGAGCTACTGTCGCCGTCGCACTGGCAATGTTGGTAGTGGAGATTGGCAGTCTCCGGTGGACTAGAGGCTTTACAACTGCCGCCTGTTTTGCGTGAATGGACATACCTTCCTCACGGTTTGGCAAGCGA
The DNA here is from genome assembly GCA_001931875.2 of Byssochlamys sp. IMV 00236. Classification (NCBI taxonomy): domain Eukaryota; kingdom Fungi; phylum Ascomycota; class Eurotiomycetes; order Eurotiales; family Thermoascaceae; genus Paecilomyces; species Byssochlamys sp. IMV 00236. The sequence continues at coordinate 635,716 of MSJH02000840.1, read as the reverse complement.
TTTTCGAGGATATTATAACTACCGAACGTGTGATGTTTCCTTTTCACGCGCTGGTGTTCTGATGCTGTCGATGGTTTTCATTATCAGAGATACAGTCTATAGAGAATATTTACCATATATGGAGAAGGATAAATAAAATTTATCGGATCATTTGAAAAGGAACAAACAAACCATAAATTGAAATCCAACAGACATTATTACCCTGACAATCTAAGAACACAAGTAAGGCTCATATCAGCCTTGGACTTCATAGTTGGAGCCCGTAAAACTTATTTGCCATGCAGGGGTTATTTTTATAGCAGTATTCTTATTCTCAATTTTAGTGGAATGCTCTGTACTATTGCGGCTGTGAGCCTTCTGAGAATTTGCTAATCTAGACAAATTAGGGATACCAAGACGTTCATTCCTTTCATTGGCAAAAGCGCAGAAATGGCATTCAACTATCTAAATTGCTTGCCCTAAGACTTGGAATCTAAGGGAGATTTGACCCATATTCAGCCGCTGCTTAGACAAAGTGATTAGATCACTAGCATCCAGTAATTTGCTTCCCTTAAGTAGTCAAGCTCACTAACAGCATTCGATACCTCGCATAGGTACGCTGCTGCTGCTGACAGTTCAATCAACATTGAACCTCAAATGGTGCTCGGCTTCGACGAAAGATACCACTCGATGGACACTTTAACGCGGAAACTGGTAATGGTTTTTCGCGAATTGGGGTTCCTCCGCAAATAAACGCACACCCACGTTCATTCCATATCACCTTCTTCCTTGCTAGCGAGAAAGAAACGACCTCCTCCGCTTTCGCCTTCCTTCTCGTACTGAACAGATATTTGAGCGAGATGGCTCAGAATCGTCCCAATCTGGATGTCTCCTTTACTCCGCTTAGTTCGACCGAGTTCGTCCAGCCACCGAATCTTGTTCAGAGCATAGTATATCAGCGCGAGGACAACGGTGACTCCAATGGCATAGCCCCAGATCCGGACAACCGTCACAATATCCGTCCACCCATTTTGTGTTTCCTTCGGAGTATTAAGTAACTGGTCATAGGGGTCCGTGACCATGTCTCTATTCGAGAGCCAGCCAAACAAGCAAAATATTGTGGCCAAGGCATCGACACCAAATATTGCGCCGACCAACTGTAGTGACGGCCAGGTATCAGCTCCTCTGGTGATAAATATCAGCCAATTTTCTGTTAGTGCAACCTCGAGGAAAATGACCTCTTCGATAGAGCCCCAGTTCTGAATAATGCCGCCATCCGGGAGAAACATAGTCCCACGAATAACCCATGTTGCTGCTGCAAGTAAGATGCCAAGTATAATAGAGATAATCCAGATCTTTGGCAGCTGCCATTCTACCGGTCTGAGCTCATAAGATGCATGGTCATATGCAATAGCAACAGTAGCCAGATCAGCAAAAAGCGCAAGAAAAACAATTAAATCAGCCCGGATACTTTCATTCAAAATAATCATACTCGTGACAAGATAGATTTCCAAATGAAGACAGAGTGCTATCCTATATTGGATATATGCCTTCATTCGATGAAATATCTGCCGAGCAACTTTGATGGAGTCAATGATTGTTGAAAGTCCCGGCTCTAAAAAAACAATATCTGCAGCAGATTGAGCAGCCTCAGATGCCCCCTCAACTGCAATACCACAATCAGCCTTTTTTAGGGAAGGCGCATCGTTTACCCCATCTCCAGTCATGGCAGTGAGATGGCCACGATCTTGAAGTATCTCAACGACTTGGTATTTGTGTTCAGGAAAAACCTCAGCAAATCCATCAGCTTTCTCAACTAATTCAGCGGCCATCGCACCACTTAGACCGCCACTGATAAGCTTCTCAGATTTGAACACCCTAGTACCTAGGCCCAGCATTTTACAGGTCTCTTTTGCAATAGCAATAGCATCACCTGTAAGCATCTTAACTTGAATCCCAAGCTTTTGGGCTTCAGCAATTGTTTGGGCGGTATCCTCGCGGGGAGGATCAAACATCGGAAGCATGCCAAGGAGAGTCCAATCTTCACCTTCCTTTTGAACAGCAACACCTAAGGAACGGAAGCCGCGGCTGCCAAATTCTGTTGCTTTTTCCTTATACGTCTTTGCAGTGCTCTCCGAGGAGTTAGTGAGCTGCAAAACAGCCTGCGGCGCACCTTTAGTGCATGTATATCTCGTCCCGTTGCAAGTTGCAACTGACACAATCCGCTTGGAAACCGGATCAAAAGGATGAAATTCTTCCATTTTCCAACCTTGCTGAAGGATCTCTTTTGCCTTGGGGTACTGTCTGAGTGATAAAATAGTGATCCTATCAATGGGATCAAGGGTGTTAACATTATGGGATGATGCTAGTGCTGCCACGGCAAACAGCCAGTTCACATCGACCCCTTCTGCCACAAACGGTTCTCGGATGCTGAGTCGATTTGCTGTTAGAGTTCCAGTCTTATCGGAACATAGGACATCAACACCCTAAGTTTCTGTTAGAACAGAGTTTCCGAAACAGATGAAGGAGAACAAAGGATATATCAATACTTACCGAAAGTGACTCAATGGCGGTGAGCTTCTGTACAATAGCTTTCTTTTTTGCGAGATACGCTGCTCCAACAGCTAATGTCGTGGTTGTAACGACTGGAAGGCCGACCGGGACTCCGATGATCAACAATTCTAGGGTGTAAAAGAGAAGGGTCTGTTCTTTTGGCGAGGCAATAGGGATATTCCGATAGAACCCGCCAATCCACATAGCTAGGATCCATGCCATCACGAGAACTAATAGAACTGTGCCAATACTATCCATGACCATTTTAAAATGGCCGGTGTCCTTCGTATTCTGAACCATGGCAGCGGTTCGACCAACGAAGGTCCTCGGCCCAGTCGACTGGACCACCGCATAGGCTTTACCACGCTTGCATCCGGTGGTGTAGAAAGCCGTGTCGCCCACATAGCGATCAACGGCAAGAGACTCACCAGTTATAGCTGAATGGTCACAAGCTATGACTGAGGGTCCTCGCTGATCTGTTTCGTCATGCTCGCTGCCGTCTTTATCCTCCGAGTGATCAGCCGTTCCGGCTGACAGTTTCCCCTCCTCCATAAGCCTTTTATATTCGTTCCATCCATTTTCGGGGTCATCGTAGGCGCAAATTATTTTAGCATCTGCGGGAATTGTCTGGCCCTCGTCGATTATGATCTGGTTATTGACTTAGTATGGTATCCTAGTTCAACCCATGAGAGGAGTGGAAATCGAATTTTGACTTACCACGTCTCCAGGAACAAGCTCACGCGCGTAAGTATCAACTTCCTCTCCGTCACGAACTACTATAGCTCGCATAGCAATATCGGCTTTGAGTGCGGAAACAACATCAGCAGCTCGCTTCTCCTGATACCAGCCCACCACAGCGTTCAGGCACAGAATGCCAATGATAACACCGAAGTCTATCCAGTCCTCTAGTCCTGCAGCGAGCAAAACCGCGAGCTCCATCACTATAGCAGATTAGAATTACCCTGTATGATAGAGAGGAGTCGGTTATAAGATGGATCCTACCATATAAGATGGGCCCTTGAAAATAAGAGAGGAATTTAGCGAACGGATTCTCCTTCTCCGCAGCTAGTTCATTGTAACCAACGAGACTCCGTCTCGTAGACACGTCGGATTCAGAGAGGCCTTGACGAATATCGGTGAGAAGCCATTCTTCTGGAAAGCTAGGTGTGCTTCCAATGTATCTCCAACGAAATCTCTTCTGTCGCCAAGGAGCGTACCAGATGCGGCGGGTTCGCACCTCTCCCTCTTCTGGACCATGAACGTCCTTGTCTCGATAAGTTGACGCATACTTGACAAGCCTAGTAAACTCGTCTAGTTTCTCCCCGTCCTTGCTGGAGACGCGTGATGGACGTCTGTCTGCTGCGTCGTGTTCAACGTCGCGACTATTGTCGCCATCAACACCGTCTCGGGACATTCTGCGGCTAGTGCGTACTTAATAGGAAGCCAGGCAATTAACACTTCTAACGCGATTTCGGTATGTTATTCCCCAACTTGATCACACGGTGATTAAGAAGCAAACCAAGAAGCTTAAATAATGCATTCTAGGATCTGCAAGCTCAACGGTTATATGGCCAAGTTAGAAGTACAATGACGGACGACAACCCTTTGTTTGAGCCGATTATGATGTTATCGGCCGGATACTTCCCAACCATGGCCTGGATCAAAATCCTGAAGTATGACATTGTATTCAACAAAAGCCAAGGACAATCAAACAGAAGTTTGAGTGGATCCCTGCAGATGTATACTCGTTCGGGTTCAGAAAGCTACATGGTACCCTCCGCCATATCCGGGACAGTTTCAGGTTTCGACTATATACTCTATCTTAGCTGGAGTCTAGGTACCTACTGAGGACCACAGCTAGTATCAACGAACACTGATTCTCTTGTCTGAATAACCCACTGCTATCTACGTCGTTCACTTGTCTGGCGTCACCATTACGACTGGACAGTGACATGTTGACAAAGAGCAATCAACCCGTCCGGACCGTCTTCGTTATAGTATGCTTCGATATCTTTATTATCTTGATTTCACCTAGTACCTAGTTTTCGACTCTAATAACTGCAAGATCCGATATGTTAGTTGAAGTCTTACAATTGCTATTGAACCTATCGTTATATACCTACCGAGTGTACAGCGACGTCTTTCCCTCTTATATCTCAGAACTTCTGAAGTGTCCCAATTCCATGACACAAGACTTTGGAGTAATCTATATACATATATTTCGGGCCTAGATTCCTCTCCCAAAGTAAAGTATGACTACCCAAACCCCAACCCTGCCTTCGGTCTTCACAGAAGAGGAAATACGAAAGTTAGTAGACTGACCTGTGTGTGACTAGACATAGCATTAACAAACACTGATGGCTACCATTCTAGTCTCACAACCCCGGCCAACGAGTGACAACATTCGCAAAATCATGAAACGAAGCGATTGGGCGCAGAATCAGCCGGGTGTTATTCTTGTATTTGTGATCGTCTTCATTATCGGCTGCGGAATCCTTATGGTGATGATCCATAAGGAATGGTTGGCACGGAAAGCTGAAAGGGCTAAATGGAGCGTCGAAGAGATTACGGATGATGATAAATAGTTTCTTATAGAAATCGGACACTTCACATTGTCTTCCAATTTCAGCAGAATTCAATGGTCGACGTATATAACTATACTATCTAGGAGTCTTCCGAATGATGATGATATCTGCGAGGTAAATAAAAGAGCTATCACAGATTAAAGGAATCTTGTATTCGAAAGGTTCTCCTACGCAGTATTTACCTCTTGCAAATTTATTATTATTAATTTACAGATATTAATAACAAAGAGATTTCTAAATAAGGGTGCTGGTTCGTAATAGCCGACAGGCTGTGTACAAATTGCTCAAAACGTTAATTGTACCAAAGAAATATTTCTGAAGCTTTGCTGCTCACGTTCCGGAAAAGGCGGAACGAGCGGAACGGACGGTAGATATTGCGCTTCTATTGACGTGAAGCACTTGAGAAACGACGCTCTAGGAGATCATGACGTTCGATTCTGTTCTCGTCCCGATTCTGAACAGGTTCTGGTGCTGCAACTTCGCTCAGACGCTGAAATGGGGATCCCTCGTTGTTGTCATGGTGAGGCGTGGTATCAGATTTCCGTGGAGCGTCCTCTTTCTGCTGCCGTTTCGAGGAGGCGTGGGAGCCAAATATTGACCGAAAACAGGACTGAGGAGACATTGACAACAGATAGTTACTTCTGTAATTTGATCTTTTTGGGGAAAAAAAAGATTTTGTGATTTTGTTAGGAGTTTATGGAAGGTATCACAAAGATATGTGAAGTGGAATTCTCTTAAATCGTACGAAGAGGCAATTTTACCTTGCAATATATATACAAGCCAAGAAATAAGTAAACCCCCAGTATTGGAAGAGATACAAGCAGGTTCGCTAATACTCATGTTCTAAGAATCCCAAACAGTTACTGCATCATAGTTGTGTAATAGACTTAAGCTGCACCTATTATTATTATTATTGTACGAGGGATTTTATACTCCCTTGACTCTTGATAACTAGACCCTGATGAAACAGTGGTTACACCTCGAAGAATCGCACAAAAATATAGCTTGAACCTCTGTACACATCGATAATTCTTGGCTGCTCGTGCGAAAGTAAATCGTAGCATTATTGACCAGTGCACATGGATATGTTACTGAACAGTGAATAAGTACGTTTGATCCTGGTAATACTTGCCCTTCACGGCGCGTTTTCTTCACTCCCCCCTTCCCCTCATCTCGAAGTTCACACTCCGATTCTTCAAACCCCCTGTTCACTTCCCCACCAAGTTCGTCTCCAACTCAGTATCGCATCTTATGAAGATCTAGGATCACGGAAGCAAGATTCTAAAAGAGCATATAGAACGGAAATAATCTTTAGCCTGCTTAAAGAATTAGAGGACACTGAAGCCCACCAGCTATATATATTCCTCAACTCTATCTTAATATTGCAGCTGCCTGAAGCTGAACTGAACCCCTAATTAAACTATCCTACAATTCCACTTCCGTATTCTTTAATCCTATACAAGTAGGTCTAGTTATTTCCTATTGCGGTGGCTACCCGGTTTATATAAGATAGGAGCAGCGGATTGCAGCAGGTTTGTAGCTCGCCCCAACAGAAGCCGCGGGAGCTGACACCATCTCCATCAGATATATCACCCTTGACACAAATATCGTCTACTGAACTACAGATTGAATGCTCCATCGACCCAATTCTCGAGAAATACGAGCCAGTAAACGATACCATCAGAATCCTTCGCGCATCTCTGGACGCTCTTCCCCCTGATGGCAAGAAAAACCTAATGGATGATATTGAAGCTTGCTCGCTGCAGTTGAAAGCTCTAGCTGATTCCTTGAGGGATGAGGTCCTAGTGCCACTGAAAGCAATGGGAGGCCAGACAGCGGAACGGACGCCAAATCCATAGCCTGAACGGGAAGAGTTGATGACAAATTGCAGACCCAGAGACACCAAGCATCGCATCACCTGGGAATACCAATTGTCAGTAAATATCTTTCCGCTCTGATCTTATATTTATTTGACTGCTGACCTGTTGCAGTTACGTGACCTGAAATGGCTTAAGGATAGTTGCCTTAAGCGGGATTGGCACAAATGTATCATTTCAGCTAATGGGTGGTGCCGTTGGGCACCACATTGCGTTGATCTGGAGGGAATCGCTGATCCGCCGGTGCTTATCATCACTAATCCCCTTTGAGAATAGCAAGATCATTGGGGACACTACCCCACCTGCTCTTTCTTCCCACTTCGAACTCTCTTTCACAAAAACCGAGCAAGAACAGTACGATAAGTGGCACAAGGACATTGCACGGAGGCTAGTCTACAAACTCCCTGATGGGAGATTAGTATGGCATATGGGCAAGTATCGTGAGCTTACGCTGATTGGAACTTGGCTCTGGTTTAGGTTCGTTCACGGCGATGTGATGGCTGGTAATGCACGCAAACTTGTCGCGCAGATTCGCAAGAAGCGACTGGCGAAGATGTGGATCTCGAAGGCGAGTAAGGTTGAACACACGCTTCGTAAAGCAAATGACTACGATTACATCCAACAGACCTCGCCAGAACTGGAAGGAGAAGAGACTGAATGTACACATATCATTCCATTCGCCATGGGTCATTTTGAAACCGACGCTAAAGCCCGAGAGCTCCAGGGCATATGGGTAGCTATGCGTCGATATTTCCCATTACTCATTGATCCCAGTCATCATTTCTCCCAGGAGAACATTAACGAGTGTCGAAACACCATGACGCTCAATCATGTTCTCCACCGCAACTTCGGCAAGTTTCGCATTGCTCTCCATCCTACAGAGACAGAAATTGAGTATAATGTTCTACAGTTTCGTGCAACATCCTTTGCAAAACTCTTTATATCAGCCAATAACGAGGTCATATTCACTCAGCACGAACCCCGCTATACCATGCCCAGTCCGGAGCTTCTTCGTATCCACGCTATAATCGCGAAGGTGCTTCATGCTTCTGGACAGGCAGAATATATCGACGAGATCCTTCAGGATCGGGACAATACGGGCGTGCTTGCAACTGATGGCTCCTCCAACGTTGGGGCATTTTTATCGATGTCTCAACTTTCACTTATCGCGGTGCCAGCAAGGCCCATGTCGGAGAATGTTCGTCCAGGTGGAGAATAGCTGGAGGAAAGGCGCTCCGAAGCTAGGTTTGGGGAGAGGAAGGAGAATTTCGGCCAATAAATAATGGGGATGGCTGTTGACTAAAAGCGTCATTTCATCTCTACGTTATTTTGTCAGTATATAGAGATACCACGGCAAATCTTCGATTTTCCTAGCATTGGTTTATTACTCGTCAAGACAATAAAATCCTTGGGGCAGGGAGACGGCCATGAGAAACTGTCGGCGCACAAAGCAAACGCCAGGCGATCTGTCAATCATCCGTTTGCGGCAGATTGTTTGAATCCTGATTATAGGATGGAGTCCACCAGATTACTAGATTACTAGGATCTAGATTCTTTGTATGCTAAAAAAAATATGGGATACAATTCCCCGTAGACCTAGACGCAAGCAAGCAATTCAAGTTGTTCAGGTCAGACCTTGCTTCCGTGCTAAATGATTCGACAGAAACATCGTAGTATTCTTGTGGTGGCTTCTCCGACTATTGTTTTTAAAGGACAGTCTCGTTTTGTTTAGGAAAGCTATCAGTAATGTGATCTGCCGCCAGGGGGAGATAATCATTGCGTACTGTAGTCTGATCAATAATAAATCATCGTCCTTGGTGAACTGTTCTCGTCTTGGCCATTGTGGATCGAAGACCTTTACCCTCCGGGCGCGAAACACTAAAGTTTCTCAACTCTTAAAGAAGCTGTGCTATAACATAGTATCAGACGGACAGATTATGTTGGATATCGAGGAACGGGACCTGATATCAGCAGCTCAGGATAGACTGTACCAGTAAGCGGGGGAAATAGGTAACGGTCCTAGATCTACTTGTAATTCATAGCAATGACTAGGTAGAAAAGAAGAATAGCGTGTTAGATAAAGGTTATCTATAGACTCACCCTGTAGAGGAAAATATAGAATACGCCTCTTAGACAAACACTTTTGAGAATACTAATCGGCTCCAATTCTGGACCCGCGCGCCAACAAAGTACACTTCGCGGCTGGCGACGTTAAAAAAGAGAGCTCATTTGTAGCCACACGCGCCAACGTCGACGATCACCCGCTATCTCAAACATAAGTACGACGATCACCCGCTAACTACTTAGGGGAATATGGGGGCAGCTGCCGATTTAAAATCTTTACTGGAGCGAAGCTCGCCGAGCTTGGATTCTCTAGAAACCAGCTCAGCCTATTTATCCCTGTGGGTGGAGCTAGAAGGCGTGGGAGAAACCCGACAGGAGGCTCGCTTGTAGGCAGGCTCCGGCATCTTTCAAATCTTTCGGTGAGCTAGGAATTTGTCGCGATTGGTCCGTGCCTTGTGTTCTTCAAGATGTTATCTGGAGCTAGCAAGCTAAGATATTGCTCGCAGATTGTCAGAATCGAGTATTGCCTTGGACTGGATACACTATCCTCTTGCTTCATTTTTCTCGAGAAGGCACTACTGAACTGATTCGAACGACTGTCTACATTCAGAATGAATTCAGAACAATCTTTTCTCGGAGCATTGGAATACCTTATCAATCATGTGTTTCTTCCCCCAAATGTCCCACAGCAGGATGATTACGACAGTGATCACGAGCATATCTTGCTGAAAATTGTGTCGAATGCTCTACTTGGGTTCAAAAGCCACGTGGCTGATGAATGGCACAATGTTATCGATTCTATCATTGGCATGGTAGAAAACCTACAGAAGGTGCTCGGCTCTGATGGGCTCATCAACAAGGCTCACCTTCTTGATACCTTGAAGAAACTATCTGTTGAAGGTAAGCCGGTTTGGACACACCAGAAGCCATTACAGCCTGTTTAATTTCTCATAGGTGGGACGTTGCTGCTGCACATAAGGGAGCAAAACTGTGGGGTTATGATGACCAAGACAGATGGATCCATTCTGATCGAAGCCTTTGAGCTCTCTCCTAGCAATAACAGTGTCACTAGTACACTGGGGAGGCTTAGAAGACTATTCCCAGGGCCGGCACTTGCTATGAAGATAGGAGATTTCGAAACAGACGACCTGCAGGAGGTAATCGCTGAGACTCTTGCGAAGATGAGCTCCCAACCGGCACCATCAACAAAGCCGAAGGTAAAGAAGGCAAACCATCTTCATGATGAAGATCGCGACTCGACGCATCCGAAATTGGTGACAGAACTATTCTTCAACTTCCTAAGGCCAGTATGTGATGATGCTGAACCATCACGGATCTGGAAGAATACGCGTGAAGAAGTCATGTGGCGTAACAGCCGACTTCCATGGCGCAGGTCTCCGTTATGGCTACTCGTTCGCGTTGGCATGCAACTGGTTATGGGAAGATATAGACCGTTGAACACATCTATTGATGATCTCTACAAACACTTTATGATCTACCTGCTGACTCGTGTTCTGAGGTTGTGCTGCCGCCCCGAGGTTCCTTGCGACATTATCTATGCAATGCAAGCAAAGATCTCACGACGTTTGCTCAAGCTTCACACGGTGCACTTTACAACGGGGCTGGCTCTTGTCAGAGAGATCATGCAGCAGACAACGGCACATCTTACCGCTAGGTGGAGTGTTGTTCAAAATCGAGAAAACCTCGATTTTTCGCTACTGGACCTTGAGCGGCTCGAATTTGAGGAAGACACTCTCCACAATCTTGCTTCTCTAGATGACTTTCTGTACAAAAAGTCCCTAAGGCAGGAAAACACGAACCAGCAGACTTCATTCCGTCCCTCGTCAGGATTTAAGAAATTACAGACGACTGAACTCCCGGGAGTGGACACTTCCGAGACACAGTACACAATATCTAACCTGCACGCCTTTGAAACTTGGATCGACATGAATCTCGACGCATGGATGGAAAAACATCGGAACAGCTTGGACACGTGTGAGAAGCTAAGCAGCATCCTTCGCACGTACCACACCTTTGCAGCCCCTAGATACAATTCGAATCCAGAGGCGACCTCCGTGATGCTGTTAACGATCCTTGAGCTTTGGGTTTCCTGCGATCAAAACGTTCTCCGCATTGATGAGACTATGAGTGACTACGACATTGGCATACCAACCGAACTTTTCCAATGCTTCGTGCTCCGTTCAAAGAGCCAGATGGAGAGACTCCACCGTATCGAGTGTTACATCGATTCCCGTCGGAAAAAGGCAAGATTTCCAGTTTCGGTGGCATTGGGAGGTTTCGGACATAGGAACAGCTTCTGTGTCCGCTACTTCAATCGATCCGCAGAGCATCAAGAGCTCCTCGCCCGAATCGAGTCTCAGGCCACAGACATAAGAAACAGAAAACGGAAGGAGTTACACGATAAGAAACAACAGTATGAGGATCTCATGCGAAATTACGAGACCGGTGTGTGTGACATGGTAGATGATGACGAGTTCGACGAACCGCGTCACAGCAATTACTGTCGGAAATGTCAGTACCGTACTCAGGCGCGCTCGATCGACATCGATGTTCACGAGTGGCCACTGCCGGCAAACCGTCTGGAACTGCAGTCAACAGTCGTCGAATTACAACTCCCTAGATGGTATGGCTTCTGGAGGGACACCGCGGTATACCTGTTGTCCGACGTTTTGGGAATGAGATATTCTGCGGAGGAGCGCCCGCGAGCAGAGTACCGATTGTCGACGTACTCAGGCCTTCAAGCCTACTTTCAGCCATACTGCAGTGGATACCGCCTTGGACTTCTCTCCCAAGATAAACCTCACGGGAACACCCATCGAAAGAAGAAACTTATTGTTGCTGTGACAGAGGATGATGTCTGCCTTGAGAATGCACTCCACTACCACTATTATGATAGTCAAGTCGGAGTCTTTAGCAGCCCCTTCCAGATATCGCCCCAACATATCCCGGACTCATGCATGTACTTACTGCCTGATCAATCGTCATTCCTGCAGCAGCATTTACGGCGGCCTGCTGCGTCCCCTAACGGGCCCTCGCCGAACAGTGTTATCGCTAACCAGGATGACTGTCCTCCTCATATTTCCATCAACGAATATAAGGAGCTGGCACAGATGCCTCTAGGTTGTCGGATACAATGGCTAAACATACTAACTCAGCTCACAATGCCATCAATCGACTTCAAGAAGGTCGAGACAACTATTTTTATCCTTCAAATGATACACCAGACTGGACCGCGTGACAAAGATTACTTCCGGCAGAGTCACAGTATTCTCCAAGATGAAATCTTCTGTCAGAAAGCGTTGGAGAGCATCAAAGTACTGATCAGGAACTTCAAACGGAACTGGGATTGCGTACAATCACTTCATTCTGTCACCGCGTTGGTTGTAAGAATTCTCTCCTTGACCTCGAGTGAGAGCATACAATCAACGTGCCAGAGGCACTTGTGTCTTATACGGCGCATTGCCTGCTCATGGATTCAGACTTTGAAGCAGAGAGGCGATCGATCCACCGTCGATCATCACCGGCAAGAATTCCAGGAGAAAGCCGTCCTGGTTGCACTGGTCTGCACAAGTTCTTTCGACATGGACGACAAACATTTGCGTTCCACCTTGAGACAGAAGGAGGAGTCATCAATCCTGATTCAAACTTCGATAATCATCGAGGAAGGACACAATCTCATTTCAAATTCTCTGGATCCTCTTGCATCAATCCTGCACACCAACTGGAAGAGAGTTCTATATCGTGCTTATCCCGTCATGCTAGAGCAGATAGTCGATGTCACGATCCCTGCCCTCGACGATGCTATTCAAAAATCTTGGTGTGCCTATCGTCCGGGTTCGAAATGGAGAAGATATTCAGACCAAGAGGATCATTGGCTTTGTGCCACCACAGCTACTGAAACAGAGAGCACACGGGTGGATGCTCTCCCAGTTCAATACAATCTCCTCACTGGTGAACTTTTCGTCAACGGTCATCGCTTATCCAGACTCCCATCTGAGTACGAACAACACTCAAGCTATCTCGCTTTGTTTGGTCGTGCATGTCTGGAAATAATGCCAAGTGACATTCCCGGGATGAGGTTCTCGAGCAAGAGGCGATACGCTGGCTACACGGTTCATTTGAACCTCGAACAGCAAACCCAAGACTTGAGGATTAGAGCTATCAACGAGCATAGCACTCTAGAATTTGTTCCTTCGAGGCTGTTGCAGGACAAGTTCCCTCAAGACTTCGTGCAAAATTTTATTCACTGGTACGATGTGGAGAAAGATCGATTAGAATTTCGCCCACGAGACGGCGCCTGGGATTCCTCGTCCAATTCATGGTTTTTAGTGAGGAGCAAAGAGAACTATATGTGGCATCTTGTAAAGGGAGACTCATCTTTAATCAGCGTTGCCAGTAAGACCGGGAAGATGATATCGAAGATCCTTGCTCCGCTCGAAGTTTGGGGTGGCATCCACATGATCTTCCATCCCTCAGAGTCACTATTGCTGATTGATCTGCCTCGTCTCCAGCTGTCTTTCAACCTGGGACAAGGAGCGCATCTTCTTCAATCACCGCAATTCCGTGGCTTCTGTGTTGACAGGGATCAATCTCTCGGATGCCTGGTTGGATTTAAGAATAAACTTGTCTTAAAGCACCAGGAAAATGGGAGCCGAATGGCCATTCTCCTTGAGGGGGATTTGTCACACTGCAAATCGCTTGACCATATTCATGTTTCTGCCGATCAAACGTCGAACATCAAGGCTCATGTCTACGTTGTAGATGATCAGATTGGCAGACTGGTGGACAACAGCACCCTGCAAAGCAAACTCTTACTTTGTTATCTACACGCTTTAACTGGGTTTTGCCTGCCAGACCCTCTGACGGGAAAGACGGGGACAGAGCAAGCCCTTTCTATCCTCAGATCATCTGCGGTTCACTCATTCGATCCCCTCACCACAGATAATGTCCAATTACTGGCCAAGATAGCCCATCTGACCCCAAAGAGAACATATTACCCGGCGCATCTGAAAGAAATGCAATCGGTCGAGTGGACACCAAAACTTAGTTTCCTGGCGCAGCACGACTCGTTCTACAAAGAGGTCAAAGGCCTTCTAGATGAGAAATCCCAACGCAGATTTCTATGGCCTCGGTTATCTCGAGATTCATTGAATTTGGACTCCTTGGAGACAGAACTACTCACCAGGGCAATGATTCGCTCGTCTGTACTACGGGTATCCGGTTACGGTGCGGAAGATCATACCGACAGTCAGGATTGCGTATATGCTAGCCGTGACAGAAGCCAAGGTTCCGCATCAGGATACCGGGCCTTTACATCTTCTAATGCGATCCATAATGGAAACGGAGGTTTTGGCTTTTCTCCAGTGTCGTGGAATCGTAAGCACCTGTGGAAATTCCTCTCCAAAGCGTCACCGCTTCATGGGTCACACGATGCATTTCCGTTGCGTAAGTTCCGCTATGACTCCGAATACCTGTTAGAGTCAGATCAATCAGTCTCGAAAAATTGGATCAGTTTACATTCAATACTGGGTAGAAGAGATGTAAACAAATTCAGAGTCATGATATGGTTATCCACGTTGGGATTTGCAGAAAACGCAGATGTTCTTGTCCTCCAAGCGTTAATATGTTTCTATACCTTGGGGTCCTTGTCCACGATGCAGATTCCGACTGCTACATCGTTTGCCCTATCAGAAGGGCTCGAATTGAAGAGAGGCACTGTTCAGTATCTTGTCAAAGATTCTCTTCACGAATTGTGTGATACACCGGAAATCAATCTGGTGCGAGGCTTTGGAGAATCAAAGAAACAATTCCGATCTCGGCGACACCGTTCTTTGGTACAGAATCAAGAGAAAGCAGTGAAAGCGTTTACCGATATACTGATGGGAATGTGGCCCTGCAGAGCGCCAACCAGTCCTGCAGATACTGACCCTTTTATTTTTGGGCATTACATCAAAGTGGAAACGGCCATGAAGCCCATCAGAGAGGCATTTGCCGCTTGCTTCGATAATAGACGTTTCTACGACTATTTAGGGGAGATCGTGAAGTCAGGGGCCATGATGGATGGGCTTTGGAGCTGCTGTGATCCGATTCCAAGTCCTTGGTGTTCATGGCTCGAACCACGATGGACTCCCCAGGCCAACCGCGGCTACGTCAGTATCAGTGATATCTTCACGTTTCAGGCGCCGCTGCCATCAATGTATCAGGGAATGGATACCAACGAACTTCTACGTCTCGATAGCCAACGCAATAATCCAACGCCTCGCCTGAGCGAGGTAGTGGAGAATTTGGATCGACTCTCCGTGTCAAGTTATGAACGGACGTACGTTGAGCGTTTGCGTGTGAGTCTTCAGCAATTCCTTGTGAATCCTCTGAACAAGCGCTGGAAATTAAAGGATTCAAACCTCGCCGGTATCATTTACCAGCACCGAGACTGTCGTAAACAGCATTTGGACAGCATTTATACGGCATTTTTGTCTGCAGTCAATATTACTACGACCGCTGTACCGGAATCAGAAGTCCTAAAAATCCTGGCTGATGCTCAATGCTGGCCGCGATTATCCCCAGCTTTCTTCCTGGAACAGCTTAGCCGCAGCCGGTGGAACTTGATCTCGAATCTGTGGAAGCAAACCATAGTTAGCTATGGGGTCGCATTTACGGAGCTTCAGCGTGCACAGAGAATGGTAGACTCCGTGAATAACCCGAACAGCCTCGTCAAGGAGCTTCAGAACCCCGGCCACACAAACTGGGATCCTTATGACTATCCCGACTCTCTGCTTTTAGAAGTCGAGAGCGGTCTTATGATTCGCGAGGTACAGGAAGACATTGCTCGTGAGATGACAAGGACCTCAGAGAATGCTGTTTTGCAGTTAAATATGGGAGAGGGAAAATCAGCCGTCATCGTGCCCAAAACAGCCATCACTCTCGCGGATGGAACTCGGCTGGTCCGCGTTATGGTCCCGAAACCTCAAGCAAGACAAATGTTCCAAATGCTTATCTCGAAGTTAGGAGGGATGGTAGGAAGACGTATCTATCACTTACCATTCTCCCGTGCATTGCATGTTGACGATGAGCAAGCTGAGGAGATTGTTCGCATGTGCCGGCAGTGTATGGAGCAGGGTGGTATCCTCCTCGTGCAGCCAGAGCAAATTTTGTCGTTGAAGCTGATGGGACTGGAGTGTCTTGTGACTGGTAGGACTGCTGTTGGGCGGTCGCTCCTGGATGCCCAAGCATTTTTTGACCAGTATTCGCGTGATATTGTTGACGAAAGTGATGAGAACTTTAGCACCAAGTTCGAGCTTGTCTACACAATGGGAGACCAACGACCAGTCGATTTAAGTCCACAGCGATGGATACTCATTCAAGAGGTCTTATCCCTGGTGAAGAAGCGTTCACACGATGTGAAAAAGAATTTTCCTCTGCTAGAAATTGGAGAAACTAAGGGTGGTAACTTTCCCCGGATTCGCATCTTTGACGTCGACATGCAGCGAGAGCTATGCGCTTTGGTCGCGAATGACATCTGCGAGACTGGTCTCAAGGGCTTCCCTGTTGCCAGGCAGTGCCAGGCCGTGAGGGATGCAGTGCGCACATATATCACCCAGTGGGAACTAACCAGCGACCAAGTTAGACAAGTCGAGGGCTTCAAGGGCGGGTTCTGGAGTGATAGTACTCGTGATGTGCTGTTTCTACTGAGAGGCCTCCTGGCTGGAGGTATTATAGCATTCGTCTTCGGTCAGAAACGATGGAGGGTCAATTACGGTCTGACAACAGCTCGGGACCCTCCAACGAAGCTTGCAGTGCCTTATCGTGCAAAGGACAGTCCAACCCTGCGATCAGAGTTTAGTCATCCGGAGGTGGTCATCATCTTGACGAGTCTCAGTTATTATTACGGCGGCCTAGATAATGAGGACTTGTTTATTGCCTTTCGTCACCTTCTCAACGCAGATCAGGCGGATGTGGAGTACCAGATATGGGTCCGAGAGGCTCAAGATCTGCCAAGAGAATTTGAACAACTTGTCAGTATCAATCTCGAAGACTATTATCAATGCGTTGAGGATGTCTTTCCTTGTTTTCGATTCGCCAAGAGCGTTATCGATTACTTCCTATCCCAGGTCATATTCCCGAAAGAGGTGAAGGAGTTTCCGCAGAAACTTTCCGCATCTGGCTGGGATATTGGGCAACCAAAACGCTATCCTACCACCGGATTCAGTGGAACGAATGATTCCAGAGAAACTCTTCCCGTGGGGGTAAAGCAGCTTGATTTACCAGGGCAGGTACACACGAACGCGCTAGTCCTTGAACATATTCTACAGCCGGAGAACTCCGTTGTAACCATCCCTCCCAGGGACAAGAGCAGCAAGTCCGATGCTGAGGTTCTCCTATCTCTAGTTATGGAGATGGATCCCCCTGCTCAGGTCATCCTCGATGTCGGCGCTCAGGTCTTGGAGTTGAATAATCTGCAGGTGGCAACTGAATGGCTGCGATTAACGTCAGGAAGTGGTGGGCCACAGGCTGTCGTGTTTTGTGACGATAATGACGACCTTTGTGTCGTAGACCGTAAGGGCCATGTAGAGCTTCTGCAGACATCGCCATTTTCAAAACAGCTCGGCGTATGCTACGTATTTTTGGATGAATCCCATACGAGAGGAATTGACCTGAAACTACCACTGCACTATCGCGCAGCTGTGACACTAGGTGCAAGTCTAACGAAGGACAGACTAGCTCAAGGTAAGTGCTTCGAACAGAGTGATAGTTGGAGCTGACATTCCACAGCATGCATGAGAATGAGAGAGCTAGGCCGCGGCCAGTCAGCCGTCTTTTGTGTCCCTCCCGAGATTCAACATAAGATTCGTGCCATGGACACAAAGTCCAAGAGTTCGCATATCACTGTGTCGGATGTTCTCACCTGGGCTGTTTCAGAGACCTGGATTGATACCACGAAGAGCGTACCGCTATGGTACACACAAGGTCAACGATTTGCGAAGCAGACAACTTTGTGGGATGAAAGTCGTACTGACGAAGCGATTGATATGTCCGCTGAACAAGCGACAGACTTCCTAGAAGAGGAAGCACAGTCCCTGGAGCAAAGGTATAAGCCCTTCGAAGGCCATGACATTCTTCCGCAACCCATGGAAATTCGTGACGGCTTGGATCCCGATATCATGACCCGTATTATGGAGCGTTATCGAGGGTTCGGCGATGTACTCTCCAGCACTATGAGGATGGATGAGGAACAGGAACGGGAACTATCACCGGAGATTCAACGACAAAGACAAGTGCAGAGGCCTCTCAAAGCTCAGCCAGCAGAGCACTTTGTTCATCCTGATATAAGGAAGTTTATATCCACTGGAATCGTTCCTGAGGGATCTATTGCGTTTCGTCCTGCTTTCCGCTCTCTGGCGAAGTCAAGTGCTGCCGAATTTCTCGATGTCACGGAATTCCCGAAGGACCTTCTTGTTACTACCGATTTTGCATATACCATCATGCCTCACGATAGATCATCATTCATCTCTGATGCATACCAGCGACCCGTGCAATGGATTTTGACAAGTCGGAGTCGTCGCGACGGCCATACTGGTGTACCTACTACTCAGATGGTAATCATCAGTCCGTACGAGGCGCAAGAATTATATCCATCTATCAAGCACTCAAAATACGTCGCGCTGCATCTCTACGCTCCCAGGTCCAATCTGGGGCTGCAGTCTTTGGACCATCTGGATCTATACAGCATCCCCCAGCACGCTCCTGAGATACCGTCATATCTCACCAGACAGCTGAATTTGTTTTCAGGACAATTGTATCTCCGTT
>MSJH02000840.1:531834-616813 GCA_001931875.2 Byssochlamys sp. IMV 00236 | reverse complement strand
TTCCTTCGCCGAATATGTTGAGCTTTGCAGCTTCCTAGGTCTCACTTCGAAACCTATCGTCAGTGATGACATCGAGGTGGCCGCCGATGGATTCATATTGAGAAGAGAAGGGCGCGGTAGGCCCACTTCGAATTTCAGTCGCAGTCCCGTAAAGTTCCTACAAGTTCTTCTATCGCAGATTCGGAGAAGCGGTGAGGGAATCGACAAGACACATATGGGCAAGATACTTGACGGCATAATTCTCCATCCATCAGACTTCGACATTCCAGATGAAGGCCACACTTCATGTTAGTGTCCCGCGATAGGTACAAGGTAACCACTACAACGGAAACATTTTCTCGGTCTGGGTTGTCAACATTGAATGATCAATATTCACTTTCCCCTTCGACAGCTGTCTCGTTCAATTGATCTATTGCCTTCATCACTAAGAGACGATGTAATGAAATCCAGGCCTGTTTGCCTTCTTTTCATGTACAGGTAGAGCTTTTTGCTGGATAGCGGCATCGAAATTACTTTTCAAATCCAAGGTCGATACAAGGTTAGAAACTTCTCGGTAATTTTAAGATCAGGGGCTGGACATGGATGATTGGTTATCCAAGCGGTCTGATGTCCTCGGACCTAGGATCGAAAAGTGTATTCTTAGTTTACGTTCTCTAATCAAAAGGACGAACATGTAATAAGTATCTTTCCGCTTCACAAAAAGGGCCGATTGCTTTCCACTCCGATCAAAGCTTACATCCGGTGTTTCGCTGCAGCTGTTTATCAATGATTTGTATCTTAGATAGAAAAGTCCGCAGGTCCAGATGTATGCCTGGATTGGCGGCGATCGACCAAGGGCATCGAGGTTGAAGCATGAGTGCTCAAAATAATACTTTAACTTATCATCCCTGTCTATTGATACCTAAATGCAGAAAGCTCGCATAGCGCAGGGACTGAAATGCATCGTGAATGCAACTGAAGACGTCAACTGGCTTAACTCGCCTTCAGTTTGACTCCATAGTCAAGCGCCTGAAAACTGTCAAAAGTCTTAGTCTAGATGCTGGGCTCGATTTTCACGGTCTTCTGCACAAGTCCATGGCGAAGCAGCTCGCAAAAGCACTCGATCCCAGTCGACCTCTATTCATTGAAGAGCCATTGCTTGCGGAGCTCCCGAAGCGCTAGGTACTTAAAGCAGCTTTCTGGCCTCACCACCATCCCGAACGCGTTCGATGAACGACTTGCACGCGATGAAAATTGTAAACCATTCCTAGAACAGGGGATTGTCGATGTCTTACAACCTGATATCGCGTATGCTGGGGGGATTTCCGAGGCGAAAAAAGATTACCACATGGCAGAGGAGTACGATGTGCAGGTCTATCATTCACAGGGAGCTTACTTAACGCTAAAAGCTGTCTTCTTTTGAAAAATTAATGTATCGCTGCTCCCATTATTTTTCCGTGCACCCGAAATCATACTTCCCTGTAAGTAGGTAGAATGCAGGGACGTCGGGTTTTGTAGTCTCTCTCCTCGGCTATGTTCGGTATCTACCTCCCGGTGTTTCTCCCTATTTTGAGCAGATATCGGGACGATGGCCGAGAAAACATAAGTCCGAAAAACAAAATACTACGACCATGATAATCCCCCGCTCGATTTGAAACAAAATATTCAAATCAGGAAATACAAATTCCAGGATTCGACCTAGCCAGTTCATACGAAATACTACAACCACAACCATGACTTTAACATTCCCCAAAATGTTCTCCCTCGATGGGAGGACAGCCCTTGTAACAGGTGGAACGAGAGGTATCGGAGTCCAAATGGCCATTGCACTGGCAGAGGCGGGTGCAGATATAGTTCTCATTCAGGAATGTTTGCCCATAAGGACTTGCAATTGTGGTTCCAGGACTGACTATAGATATAGAGAGACGCTCAAAACACAAATACCAAGACGGCCATAGAGGCTCTGGGTCGCAAGGCATATATAATCACTGCCGACTTGTCCAATCAAGAAGAAGTATCCGGTCTAACGAAGAGGGTCCTCGATGAAGGACACGATATATCCATCCTTGTCACATGCGCTGGTATTCAACGACGGCATCCGGCTCATCTGTTTCCCCAGTCGGATTGGAACGAGGTAAGTTTCATAGTTCAGATCACTGACACACCCTCATGTTTCATATATAATCACAGAGGGATATTTTGTAACATAGAGTCCAGGTTATACAAGTGAACCTCACCACCGTGTGGACGTTATGCCGTGATGTCGGCGCTTACATGCTCACACGGACACCAGAGGCGGGTACAAACCATCGCGGTAGTATTATCAACGTCGCCTCAATCATGTCTTTCCAAGGAGGAGTGAACGTACCTGCGTATGCATCGGCAAAAGGAGCCGTGGGCCAGCTGACCAAAGCGCTGTCCAACGAATGGGCCTCCAAGGGAGTCAATGTGAACGCTATCGCGCCCGGATACATTGTCACGGACTTGACCGAAGTGCTACACACCAATAAGGAACAAGCTGCTAGCATTTTGGGTCGTATCCCTGCTGGAAGGTGGGGAGATCCAGAGGACATGAAAGGCGCAGTGGTGTTTTTGGCTAGTCGAGCTTCCTTGTACGTGAGTGGAGAGATCCTGACTGTTGACGGAGGCTGGATGGGGAGGTGATTGTTTCGTCCAATTCGATGATATGTGGAGAAAGATATTTACATAGACATTCTATCTTTGTGGCAAAGTGCATCTATAGTCAAGCCATGAAATCCCATATATAGACATTTATTTCTGGGACTGGGTTATAGTGCGTCTTTATTCATGATTGGAGTACTACTTTAACTTACGTGCGTCTATCATATTGCAACTATCCCATGAAATCAAGCATATATCTTTCCATTCCGATTCTCTACGAGCTCGTCCGATTAGTTGAAGATCTAAACAGGGAAGACTCTGTAGACGCAATGGTATCTGGTGTTCTCAGCTACTACTTTCCAAATAGAAGATACTTGTTTACACATGACATCCTTTGGTCCCTAGAGAACTATACTGAACCGAGCTCCAAGTATATCCCTGGAGAGGGTCCAACTCCAAGGAGAACGGAAGGTAAAACAAGCTCTGCATCTCCTAACTTAGCTGCTATGCACTGATATTATACCACTGTAGCATTATCCAGCCCATACACCAGCCCACAAAACGACCCACTAAATAGAATGGTGAAATCTGTATGTGAAGGTGGAATGCAGCTAACGTGAACTGTTCGACCGTCTTGAGGAAATTGAGACGGCTTCACAAACCTTAATTCAAGCAATTTGGCCGAACCATCTCTTTCAACGGGACAACCTCGTCTCCTTAGTCGGCCGCTAAGTCTGTTAATACCTCCAGGATTCAGCTTTGTAGATGTTCTACCTTCCTTGTATGAAGAACAGACATACCAGCCATCGGAAAGAGTATTTCCAGGTTTGAGACATGTTAGATGTTGCCAACTAAGACAAGAACAACACATGACGCCCCCAACATCTAATCCATCCCGTCTGCCGCAGCACGGTACAGAATATTCGAATCTGCGCACATTGAGATCTCTGAACTGAGGTATCGAATTGTAATACCATCGTTGGACTGTAAATGATGCTTGTGATAACGCGATGATCTCTCTCGGTTCCATGTTGTGAAGGATTTCCTGGAATATCTCAAGTGGTAGGTCAAACCTCCACCTTTCTCCGTAGGTTTGGATCTCTTTCCAGCATCCCGTAGACAGGATCCGGGTCAAAGCGCGGAAGCCAGGGGAGCATTGCACTCCTGACATGTTGGTAAATAGCGGCATGGTGTCGCTACAGAACACCCTGCCGTGAGAAAGTTCCACGAAAGCAACGTGATGCACTGAGATTAGGACCGGTTAAACGGTCCTGCTGAGCGCGTGAATGTTCCTGACATAAGAGCTTATTCTCGAAACAGCTATCTCGATTCTATTTGTGGAGTGAATATCTTCTTGTCGAACAATCAGAAATCCATGGAACCAATAGATGTCTTCTTTTTGATACTTCCACGAAATGACCGAGTCGAAAGTTATTGGGAGTTCCTCCGGACACTCAGAAGATACTTCAAAATCCCAGGCTGCAAGCCGCAGAAGTGCTATGGAAAGCATCTTGAAAACAGGCATATCATGGCGCCACGTTAGTGGATCGTCAATATGAAAACGCCAGATGAAAACGAGATCTGTGAACAGATGTTCTTGGAGCTCGTTCATTGGCGTGGAGATGCCGAAATTGAATGCAGAGTCCGAAATAATCGGGGAACGGGGGGCAATGTTTCTGTCTTGCTGCTCGAAACGCCGGGATCGTCGAGCAAGTACTTGTGATGTTGCAAGCAAGATATCTCTCATGTCGCTGGTTTTGTGCGCACGTACCATAGGCAAACTGATCTGGTGCGCTATAGGCCTTAGTTCACCATCCCGCCTATCCCATCTTGTGATTGTAAAGATATCTGCATCTCGATCCAAGGTGTATATATAATCCAGGACCGAATGTAGCGGAGCGGGGAATGGGACTTCTTTCCATCCGTCAACTGCATATTCGGCGCGGAGCGATTGCTTGACCATCTGTAACATTTCTTTATCATCAGGAGGCTCTATCCACGTCTGTGGACGTGAAAGTGGCCTATACCAATTGCCTTGTACAATATGTCAGTAGAGCAAGTGGTGCGGTGATACAACTCACGGACCGTCACTGTGTAAGTTCCACAACCCTCTCGCCATTTTTTTCGAGTAGTTAATGGCTGTTCTGCTGAACGAGGACAATACGAAAGCCGCCAGAGCGGGGGTGCACTATGATCGAAAGATAGGTCGCTTGTTCCTGTCGATCGTTGATCGCGCCGAGGCAGACAAGACCTGGTCGCATTTTCGTGAAGTGGCAAACTACCTACTGGCCAACACGCTATATGCGTGAGCGCTGTTGCAAATACCATCGCAACGTCTGCTTGCGGTTGGAATTCCCCTTCGCTACAGACCTATAAATATAAAAGGTAAAATTTCTATTCACAATGTCCTGATTGCTGAGCAGTAACGAGGTTATCCTTAAAGAGTCCTCCTCCCAAACAGACTTCTACTGATATACTTGGTATCTGAACAACGCAACCTCAAAGTCCACAATTTGAACGTGTTCAAACTTCATGACAAATGAATCAGTATAGTAGTCTAACGTAAACTACTGCCTTCTCACATCGAGATTCCTTCCTATCAGCTTAGCAAGATTACCCTACTACGCCAAAATTTCACTCATCAATACCGACGAAGGATTGATTTACATTCGCGAAGATAGCCCACCATACAAATCCAGTCTAATTCCCATCAAAATCAACACTCTGACTAGCCTGACCAGCAGCCTCCTTATCCAACTGAATATTTGTATCCAGCTTCTTCTGCTCCTCCGCAATCTTATCAGCATTATCATCTCCCTGAGCCTGCGCGATCTTCAGCGCCAGGACTTCGCCCGTCAATTTAAGGACCTTATTCTTGATCTTTCCATTCTGCAGAGCAGTCTTGGTAGCATCATCGGTGGCATCGTCGATTGCAGGGTCGAATCCATCGGTTTCCGCATCTTCAGCGGTTTCGCGCTCCGTCTTCAGTGTATCCAGGTCATCGGAAGACACTGAAGCAAGATCGCTAGGGGTGGGGAATACAGCCTTGGCCTCAGCTTCGGCGTTTCCAGCCGTGCCAGAACTGCATGGTATACGGTGTTAGCGGGGCCTGTTTGTGATGATGGAGTTATAGACTGTAATGGTGATGAATGGAGAGGAGTACCTGATTGATAGCTCAGCGAATGTCCTTGCAGCGCCACGTCTGATGATGGTATTGGTAGGTGCAGCCAGGACGCCAGCTGCGCTAGTAAGGAAGAGGAATGCGGTGATCTTCGTGAAATGCATTTTGTATGGTTCGTAATATTAAAAATCGAAGATCCTCTGGTATCTTTTGTGCGTGAGGTATCAAACTGGTATGCTCCTGGCAGAGTAATTCTCAAATACAGAGAACAGAATAGAAACGAGACCAGCTCGCAGGAATGATAGATTGATCAAATAAAATGAGCAGATGGCTGAGCATGGAACAGAAAAGAGCTCAATGCAACGAAGTCACTCCGTACTCTTATACTCTTATATCTTCACATGCTTGAAGCATGCGAGACAATCCCTAACGTGCCAAGATACGGTCTGAACCAAGAACTAGTATATGGTCTCTTCTATATATTGATGGATGAGACTGATTCGGGGGTGCCAAGCGATACGAACATGTTGTGCCTACTGTAACAAGAGACGAGTTATCCAAATAGAACCTCGTGAGATATTAGCTGCTAGAGTTTCCGGGACTATATTGCCTGGTGAGAGCAAGGGCTTCCATCACGGATACGGCGGTCGTTTGGAATCAGTCGAGACTAATGTCTTAATAGTCTCGCAGAGTGTGGGATCTGATCTATCTTGAGGAAACTCCTGCTGCCCAGCCGCTAAGTAAAGGGTCCTTAACTGCTTTTCTTGGCTTCAGGCACGACGAGCCAGCCCCTAAGTAATAACTCCTGTCTTGGCAACTGACTGTCGAGGAACACAACATATTGGGTGTGGCATCGCGCGGCACCTAAGACATATCATAGCTGTGAAGTGAAAACAGCCACAAGCTTGCATGAAGAACTGATCTTGAATAAGTTCATTATCAACTGGTATTAATGCATGGCTCATTCGTACCGACTCCCGAGAGTCTCATGTCCAGACTTGGAGCGGATGAATCACAGATGAAACGTCGGTGTTTGATGTTTCGGGGTGTTATCGAAGCCAAGGAATACGGACGAAACTCGCTACGATGGTATCTGGGCATTCATCTCGCATAATCGACCACGGATGTTTTAAACTTGACACAGGGTGCGAGTGTATGGTCTCCTCCGGAGAACTACGGAAGGCCATACCAAAGGCCACCACATCTGGAGAATTCCCGGATGTCATGAAATATATCTCATGAGAAAGCTTTGATGGTAATTAAATTCAAATGTAAGCTAGTCTTAATGAATAGAAGAAAAGTAATAGCAAAGTAATAGTAGTACAGAGTATAAACAAGAAAAGGTCTATCGTGAAATCGTCATAACATAATTGGTCATCATACCCAAGCTTCAGTCGCGGCAAAGGAAATCAGGTAAGGTTCAATAAATACAAGAAGAAAGATGCGCGCGGGCATCATGGAGAATATTCGAGGGTATCATCGAGAGCATATGTCCAGGCCTTTGAATTAGGTCAGGATGTTTCCTCCTTCTGGGTTGGAATTTATTAACAGCCATCAGTCGCATCTCCCTACATGAATCACGAGCTGACAAAGCATGTGATCATGACTAGAAGTGAGCAGATGTATTGTAAGCATCACCACTGGGTCTTTCAAGAAAATTAGTCGAAAGAGTTTCTCATGATCGCATCGCCGAGTCAGCCTATACCGGTGTAATGTCCGCCTTGGGTTCTTCAATTGCAGCATCCCGTTCAGCTTTTCCCTCTTTGGAGAAGACACCATGTTTATCATCATGGTGGTGCGAGGCAAAGAGGATAAAGGCGCTAGCGATAGTCGCAACCAGCCCGCACCACAGTAGGACGACACTTGCGATACAATACGGGTTGTGTCTATAAACTGGTTACAGGATTCCCGTTAGCATTCATCCAGGACAATGTGATGAAAGTGCAGAATAGAGGTGACTTACTGAGATTTGGGTTCTTCTTTGACTGATCTAGCAGACGCCGGGCCTCATTTGCGTCGACGCCACTGACATACGACCGTCTTGTTGCAACGATGACCTGGGTGCCATTAGCAAGTTCCTTGAGACCACATACTTGGCTGAATACATACAGTCATTGCAATCGCATCTGCCAAACACATAATTGAGATGACAACAGCTGATATCTTCCATGCGAGACGGACGGCAGCGCTCTCGTGTCGCTCGGGCCAAAATAGATCGAAGAAGAATGCGGCGCCAAATATCGTTGCAACCGCGACGCCGACGAAGATATTGTACGATGCAATTCCCACGAAGTCGTCATTATATACGGCTGCGAGGTTGTTCAGGTTTTCCACGAAAGACTGTTGATCGGTGTAGTCTTGTTTTCGATTAGTTTCATACATTTCCGTCGATTTCATATGCCACCGTACCTGCTAGTGCTGCCGTTCCAACTGATTCAGAGCAGACGCATAGAATCATGGCTAACTGATAAACGACCATTTTTGTCCGCCGTAGGTGGTATATCTTGTTGAACATGTAAGAGGATTTGAATTTGGACCACTGCATTTCATGCAGGTCCAGCCCCCAGATGACAGCCATTTCTTTCAAGTTGTCTAGCGCCCTATATTTCTTCTTCCGATATATTGTGGTGGCTTCGTGAATTCGCTATTTCCCCTGTATATCTGTATCATAGCAGTGGTGGCGAACTCTATATCGTGGCAAGATCGAGGGAAATCAGTGATGTGCGCCCAGGAGAAGAAAGATTCCCTGCCAGAGATGAGGGAGGGGAGAAAGTGATATGTTATAAATGCCTGAACGTTTCGTGTATTCGTGTATTCAGATACTGGATATGGCATGTCAAATGTACTCTAGGGTGCATGACCGATGCTGAGAAATAGTCCATCCGATTGGCGTGACGTCAGACCACAAAGCAGGGCAGAAACCACGGAACCGAGCACAACTCAATGATATGATGCCAGAGGCTCGAATAAATGGACCCGATCGACGGCAATGTGGAATGCTGCTGGCGATACTCTCGGCTGAACAAGTAATGTGTCGCGACGTCGCGGCTGTCGTCTCCTGACGCTATCTAAGTACAGTATCTGAGCTAGACACTGATGCGATCTAAGGATGTACGTCACAGGCAAGGAAAATCACGACGAGATCTCCGGTGTTCAAACAGGGATCTCGAAGAGCTAGCTCCGTTCTAGATCGATGCTCAAAGATATTTATTCTGTGTGAAGACGCAAACAGTCTGAAGCAGGTTTAGCATTCCGCTGTGTCAGCCAACACGCAGAGTAATATTTCCCACCGCAAGCACGACAATGCGAAATTTGAAGCTATTACACCTTACTGTAGTAATCGGTGAGCATATGAACCTTGACTTTGGGGTAAAATAGAATCAATAGGTTCCAATTCCTTCTACAAAATAAGTTGAATAAAAGATGAGGAATAGTTCATAGACTATATCCAAACTACTATCTATCGCCAAGCATATGCCAATGGTCTTGTCATTTCTTAATTTACCTAGTCGCCACTCATGCTTGTATTCTCAAAATGCTTGTCCCAACGACTTCTGAAGCGGGGCGACTAAGTACGAGAGCATGAGAAAATGCCCATTTGAGTGTGTTCATGAAGTCAAATACATATCTCCTAATAAACTGCGCCGTCTTATATTGCAAAATCCATAGTTACAAAAATTCAGGATTATCACTAATCCTCATATAGACTTTGCCTTCTACTTTTCTTACTGAGAATGCCCTGTCTGTAGTGCCTGCTGGCGACAGCGTGGACCAGATAATCCGAAGTTTGAGGGGGTCGTGATTGATTTCTGGAAAGCTGCATGTTCATAATAATAACAATTTTATACGTTATAGAGGTATTATCCAGGATATTGCATAAAGGATGGTTCGGGTTTTTTTGCGAGCTCTACCGAAGGAGGCGAGAAATATATATATATTTTAGACGTGGGAACAGAATGGAAACTTCCACATACCTAGGCTGTCCTAAGACTTAGGGAGGAACACACTTGACACAGAAAAGCGACTAAACTCGTATATAAAAACTCTTCCTTCTCTGGATTACCTAGAGAGAGAGAGAGTAGTGAGACTCGATCGTGAACCCGGGACCTTGGCGCAACCAATCAGCGCCCACGCAAGCTTGCTGGCGGACAGCTCAAAAAAAGGCAGAAAACTAACCGCCGCGACAGATCTTTGCGAAGCCACCACCACAGGGCAGGATTGTTTCAATAAAGCGCATTGGACATTGAATTCAGATTCCGCCAGACTTATTTCTTTGGCTTTCTACGATCTCAGTTACAACCACTTCAGTCCTTGATCGAGTCGCAAATGGCAGGACCTGCAGCTACGATCACGCCGCTGCGCCGTGCGGACGGTTCTGCATCTTACCAATGTCCGTTCACAGGTAGCCAGATCCTTGGCTCAGTCAATGGACCTATCGAACTTCCGGGTCGTCGCGACGCTCAGAAACCTGAGGAGGCAACGGTGGAGGTCACGGTCAAACCAGGCACGGCTGCCGGCGGAGTCGGGGAGAGATACGCGGAGGGGATTTTGAAGAATCTGCTGGGAAGGTTGATCCTAGGAAGAGAGAAAGGGTTTCCAAGGCGGGGTATCGTGGTGACGCTGCTTATCGCTAGCGGAGAAACTGGTGGGAAGGTCGCAAGGGGAGATTCTGTTAGTTTGCCCTGTTCTGACTATTGTTCCTGGACGCGTGAACTGGCCCTTTTCAGATGCGTATCCTCTGAGATATTCTCTTGCGGTATTTACTGATATTTTATCTTCTCTACAGTATTTGCCTCTGTTGCCAGCGCTACTTCATACGGCTCTTTTTGCCCTCCTGTCGGCTGCGATCCCTTTATCTATGACCTACACTGCAACTTTTCTGGCAGTGACGGCATCGGGTGAGATAGTCGACGGGCCTTCAGCAAAAGTCGCGCAGGACGCAACGTCTCTACATGTGCTGGCGTTTTCGTCAAAGGGTCACCTGCTCCTGAACGAGAGCGAGGGTAGCTTTGATTTTGATACGTGGGAGAAAGTGCATGAGCGCGCACATACCATCTGTCGCGGATCTCGTATCAGGAGTGCTGATGGTGATGTCGATATGGGCGATAATGCTGATGCTAGCGGTCTAGAGGGCTTTGTGAGGGAGACCGTCGAGGACAAGCTCTACCATGACTATTCGTGGAAAATTGATGTTGCTTGAGAGTGAATCGTGTCTTCGTGATTCAATTATCCGTGACGCTGACCATATGCTACGAAAGCTGGTGTCGCCTCTGAGTCTGCGATGAAGAGTGGAGGCCTTATCTTCATTATTGTCGTCGACCTGTGGCACTCTCATCGATTCAGAGCCAGCGCTGATCCAGCCTTGTATGCCAGCCTGTTTACTGCCAACGACCTTGGAAGACTGCAGAAGCATCAGGCTGAGATGGGCAACACATTACCTCCACAGACCTGATGGGATGCAACAACAAGGCGCAAGAACCTGTGTCCACCGTACGAAGAGTGGCACAGACCCAGCCCGCAAGAGCTCACGCAAGAAAATGGCTCTTGGTGTCGTGGCAGAGATGCGACAACTGGTCTTCAGTGAAGCCGCCATAGCGCATTGCATGAAGCGAATTTCCTCCGATAATCTTAGATAGTCTTCTATATGCCGGCTTGCCTCAGTTTGGCAGCGTGCCTAAAGCGACCATCCTGGGACGGTCGTACCGGGAAATCGTTTTGTTTCCTAGACAGGAAACCTGACCACTTGAGGCGCTTTCCGTGGGCACGAGGGGCTATATCAATTGCATTTAATGAAACTGGGATCCATCGACCTACCGCGTAGAGAACTGCGTAGATGCTGTGTAGTTGCTCCGTAGCATGGTGACACGTCGTCTGTCACATCCATCGTTCTGAGCCAAGCGTTGTGCAGCTTCAGATTCGGCACCACGTTTCATCCACGTCTATGGCACGAAAAGCATCTAGGGCGAGGCTAGTGCTGGAAAAACGCTGTAGTCGATGCAGGCAAATTAACCAGAAGATAGAGACATCCCTGGTACTCGAAGCTTGATTGCAAGTCCACATCCTCGCGAGGCTTCGTTCTCGACCCGGAGGGACCCCTTCCACCCCACAGATTTCATGCTGAAGCTGATGGACCCCATTAGCGGACACGCTATGTAGAGCAGCGTGCTTCATCCCTTAAAGCCGATCAGATACACCAGGAACAGCAATGCTAGCCGGCAGTTGAAGCATCGATTTGGGGATCTGTGGTTGTTCTTTGACGTCTTGGCGTACCGTAGCTACAACTTAAAGAACTGCTTTCCAGAGCACACCACCAGCTGCTGGGAAACGTCCATCTCAGTTCCAACTACTCTCTCTCTCCCCGCTCCGCCAACCTTTCGTTTTTTACGGTGCAGGTCACCAATTTCCATTCTTTTCTTCAAATAGCCATCTTCGTTTTTGGCATCTCTTTGGGTTTTTGTTCGTCCATCAAGCAGTGTGTGAAGTGTACTTGAGAAACAGACACCATCTCCGCTCCAGCTGTCGGAACCAGTTCTCGGTCAACCAGCCACCGGTATGTTAGTTAACCTTAGAACTGCCATATAATATCTTGTTATTAATTACAATGATGACGAGAATGATCAACCTGACATGTGCTTACAAATGCTTTGTGCCCTTTTAGAATCTCCTTTAGCGTTGTGAGACAGCATCATAGACGTCTACGGCGGCGTGGAAGCTTCAGCGCAATTGTAAGTTCATCTTTGAAACTGATGTCTAATTTACTCCCTGTCTTATCTACTGCATTCAACCCCATTCATTACCTTTTGCCATCCCAATGCTCATGATGCTATTGATATTGTTTGAACCTTTGGGACGGCTACTGTAGTCTGAAAATAGACGAACAAAATCTCAAGGCTAGCCCCACTCTATATGGACCGTTGCTGATTCTACCAATTCTCCGCAGTCCAGATCGTGAAGCTGATATTTTTATTCGATTCCGGACCGCAATCAACTGTCCTGTCAACGACTATCTCGATCGAATTGCCCCACCCTGACTCCCGGATATATCGAATCTTCCAGGCTGTGTCAGCAGTCCAAACCCCGACAGACAGAGCCCTGACAACGTCGCAGGGATTATCTATAATAATAATATCACCAAGTGCGCTTAGCCCATTCTTTTGATTTCTAAGGGCAAAGGTCGCCTTGACTGGGCGGTCTGTCATTACCCCGTCTCGGCATCATCGCTAACTCCGACGTGGAGCAGCAATAATCCCTCCGCGGGATCCCTTGAAATCCGAATACGGACGATCCTGCTCCGCTGGTACAGTAGTATTATTAAGGCCGGACGCCCGCCATGACTTCCTCCACGTCCCCTCATCCAGTCCTCTCTTCAACCGCAGAGCTCGACAGTATTCCTCGGATAAGAAAATGTCTCTCGACGGGCATTCTGGATAATTCAACCCGAGAGGAGATTTTACCTAGCCCCTCGTCGCCGATCCTCCCGCAAGACCCACCAAATACCGCGTCCACCGTCGGAGCTGAACTGCTGCGGGATTATGCGCAACATATAGATCCATTACGGACAAATCATGAGCTTCATGCAACTTGTCTGGTAGAGGAGCCTCTGTCTTCTGGAGAGACTCCTTCTATTCCGGCTCGTCCGTCTCAGGAGCAGGAAGTGACACAGTCGCCGCCACCACCCCGCCTCAATTTCCGCCAGCCGAAATCGTTCCTGAACCACCGCCAGAACGTACGCTCGATTGATACTGTTCCTCGACAAACAATAATGAAGGCGCTCGCGTCGCGACCGCCATCGTCGACTAATGCGAACATGCCGCTGGCGGCATCTCTGAACGAGCTTGTGAATAACACCAGTGCACCGGGCGATGAAGAAACAGAATACAGTAACTCCTCATCGCAAATGCTGTCTACCGCGCTCTCAAACCTACAGCTTGGGGCATATCCAGAGAAATCGTCCACCTCCGCGCGATTTGCGTTGCAGTCGCCGTGCTTCTTCCATCAGCAGTTCGACGATACCGTCAATATCCAGAAGGTCCTTGAGGAGATCGCCGATGATGAGTGGCTCTCCCATTCGCGTCTTGTGCAGACTGCTACCGGTGTCAGAGAAGTCTCAAAACAGCTTCAGCGGCGACCTATCAAGCGTGCGATTCGAAATGTCATGATTGTAACGAAAGCTAGAGATAACAGTCTTGTTTATTTGACGCGCGAATTGGCCGAGTGGCTGATGTCTACTCCGCGCTATGGAAGCGATGCCGGTGTCAATGTGTACGTTGACTCCAAGCTGCGGAATTCCAAACGGTTCGATGTTGCGGGATTATTGGCGAAGGACCAGCGTTATCAGCATATGCTGAAGTACTGGACTCCTGATCTATGTTGGACCTCGCCTGAGAAGTTCGATCTCGTCCTCACCCTGGGCGGAGACGGAACCGTCCTGTTCACGTCCTGGCTGTTCCAGCGCATCGTCCCTCCGATCCTGTCCTTCTCGTTGGGTAGCTTGGGTTTCTTGACCAATTTCGAGTTCGAGAAATACAAGGAGCACCTGAATGCTGTGATGGGTGATGCTGGTATGCGCGTCAACCTGCGTATGCGGTTCACCTGTACTGTTTACCGTGCGGACCGGAGTAAAGGAGCCGCAGCAGGTGCTGTCGAAGAGGGCGAACAGTTTGAGGTCTTGAACGAGCTCGTCATTGATCGCGGCCCATCGCCGTATGTCTCTAACTTGGAGCTTTATGGAGATGATGAGCTCCTGACGGTCGTCCAAGCCGACGGTTGTATTTTCTCGACACCTACAGGTTCCACCGCCTATTCTCTGTCCGCAGGTGGTTCTCTAATCCACCCCTCTATCCCTGGTATCCTCCTTACTCCAATCTGCCCGCACACTCTGTCATTCCGCCCTATGGTGCTGTCCGACACGATGCTTCTCCGCATTGCCGTCCCTATCGGATCTCGTTCAACTGCCTACTGCTCTTTCGATGGCAAAGGCAGAGTCGAGCTGCGCCAGGGAGACTATGTGACCGTGGAGGCTAGTCAGTATCCCTTCCCCACCGTTGTCTCCAGTAACAACGAATGGTTCGAAAGCGTTCGTCGTGCCCTCCGCTGGAACACCCGCGGAGCCGTGCAGAAATCATGGAGCGGTGGTGCTGAAGGCGCGCTTGCTGACGGAAACGAGGAGGACGAAGAATGGGATATTGATACAGATCCCGCCCCCATAAGCACCGACAGTGGTGTCGGTGCTAGCGAGGATGGTGAAGCCGACTCTGCGAGTCCGATGAGACGTCAGATGAGCTTATTGTCGACGGCCTGACTGGCCGTTGGTCTAGTTCTGGAGTATACTTTTCTTCCATTTCTATACACTTTTGGGTATTGGTTCGGCGTTCTCTGATGAAGGTACCGTTCCCGGCACTACTTTTTACCTGACTGGTCTGCTATGTGTATGCTCTTTCGCGGTTATGGATGATAAACCCTTATATATACCGAGTTTCGAAGGTTGACTGTTAGAGGATATATTTTATACATTTATTCATTTTCTTTCCCCATGATACTATTTTTTTTTTTATCTTCATAAATATATTCCTATATCTCTTGATTTTTCACCTGTGCAAGGGAAGACACCTAAACGGTTAGCAGACAACGATGAAGATATGACCCCTATAGTTAGATCATTCTCATTAGTTATCCGTCATAATATTAGCGCGTACGTCCCAAGGAGATCGAAATAGTTTCACATATATCGGATTTCCCTCGGCTATTGTCCGAATTTTCTTCGTAAACACATATTTACTGTCGGATACGGGGAAGGACAAAAGCAAAAATCCAAATAGCTGGCTATCATAGATATAATGATGCGTATGGAGAATCAAATAACACCTGCTAGACACTCGAACCGGATAATGCGCCATGCAATCTGATCTGACAAGGCTATATATCTCCAAAAGTATGCGGGGGAAAAATAAAAACATAAAAAAAGCCCACTGAAGCCAATGCACGAGCATAGGTGTCTCTTCACTTCGCGATTATTTTTACCAATCGCAAGCTGTCGCTAGGAAGTCGGCGAGTTCTTCGAGGTACTTTTTGTCAGTTTCGTCGAATCCCGCCGGTTCGGTGCAGTCGATATCGATGAGAGCGACGGTCTGCGGGGATAATCATAAATTTGTTAGATATGAAAATTCCCGCTGGGAGAAAAAAAAAGAACGGGACGAGATTAAATGAAATGAAATGAAGGGGACGTGGACGTACATCTCCACCAACCAGAATAGGGACTACAATCTCGCTCTTGCTAGCTGAGTCGCAGGCAATATGGCCTGGGAAAGCCTCCACATCCGGCACGACCTGTGTTTCCTTCTTCTCTGCAGCTACACCGCAGACACCCTTTCCGAAAAGGATTTGCTGACACGCAGGCTTGCCGTGGAAGGGACCGAGCAGGAGCAGTTGTCGATGTGATGTCGCGTACGTCGTCGAGATGGTGGTTGTAACCGTCGCGCTTCGGGCAGAGGAGACGGGAGTCGCAAGGGACGGGAATTTGTCGTCGCGCACGTAGAATCCTGTCCAGTTCACCTTATTCGATGGCTCTGGGAGAGAGGAGTAGGCATGCCACAGAAGAGAAGCGACATTGGCGAGGTTACTGGGTGATTTCCAGTGTCAGCGAGATTGGATGGTGGAATATACTATGCTGGTATCGAAGCGTTCTCACCTGATCTATTTCAGCAGAAAGTATTAGTTATCAATCGCGTTGAAGTTTTAAGAGGCCGACAGCCATCGCATGAGAAAAAAGAAATAGAAATAGGAAAAAAACATACCCAATTCCGTTGTCCATCCAATAGAGCTTTAGTCTGAATGAGAAGCTCCTTGTACAGCTCGTCCTTGGACAGCCCCAAGGGGAACTGCGAGGCATCTGCGTGAGGCTAGTAACAAGAGACATGTCAGATGCATGGCGGTGTGACTATGCATATAAGTATCCTGAGGGATCGGGGAGGAGAGCAAGAGCGCACCATGACTGTTTCTTATTAGATCACCGCTGAAAAGATACCCTTCTCTTCTGGTTTGTTTTCGTCCAGACTGCAGATGTTCACTTGGTGGTATCTTTAATCTCCGGTCGCGATTCTCGGGCCGACCTCTTAATATGTTCTTTTTTTCTTTTCGCTATGATTGCTTGCTCAGAAAAGGAGAAGAACTTTGGCGGCCCCGCCAAAAAGAACCGGGGCGATCCCAACTCATCTCCCGATGGCGCCAAACGATAAGGCGAAACGCAGTGAGGCGCGGTCGCCAGCTGAGGCTGGTCATATTTATGAGAAAGAGAGGAGGAATAATAGAATAATAATGCAATTATATTGACAGGCACTAAGAGTTAATAAGCTAATCAGTTGAGCCTGGGGTAGTTAGTTAGATATTTAAACTGCAAAATTGACTTTTAAAATTTGCCTTTATCTCCATCTGGTCTCAGCTCTGATCAGACAGCGCACAGAGAGCTGCAGAGCCTTTTCTTTTTCAGTCAGTGCTTCTCTGTCGGTGGCGTATTATGCTCTGCTTGTTTCCAATCATCGCTTTACCCCTATTACTTACAGCAGACGGTTTGCTCCTTGCGGCCAAAATGATGTTTGCTTCAGCAAATTTTTATTTATTGCCACAGCATTAATAAAAGTATCTTGCACAGCTATAGCTGTATGGCCAGTAACAGATCTAATACCAATACTCTAGTATTATAGAGGATATGCAAAGCTCCAGCTTTCAGTAGATAGAGTGGACCTTATTGAATATATGCTAGCAAACTGAAGAATCTCTTACCTAGTAGGACTGAAAAATCAATTTGTTCAATAATGTGGACTCATGGGCAACCCATTATCTGCCAAGTCTCTGCTGCCTATAAAGTGCGAATTCTTTCGGCAAAAGCGAGCCAAACCCGGGAGTCTCAGATATCCCGGATATTTAAAGGCAAGTATTATAACACTTGTAGTAAGTACTATCTTCAAATACTTAGAGAACAATTTACTTCTATTAACACTTTAGAACGATCTAAAAGCACCAAGTCCAATTTGGTACTGTCGACACCATTCACCCTTTATTGAATATCAACTGACAACTGAATAGCATCATATGTTGGCAAAGATTGAAAACACTCACAAGATTTCTTAACTGCAAAAAAAAGCATCTGGAAAATTTTGTTGAATTTGATCTAACCCATGACCATATTTAATAGTATATACCAGCTAAGGAAAGGGGCAGCATTTGCGGTACTGTGATTCCGACATCACAAGCAAGCTTGATAAAGCGTGGTCACGACTGTCCAGCACATCGCAAGAACTGAGGCGCAGACTTTTAGATCATCAGAAAAGCAAAATGGAAGATGGCAGACCTTGATGCTGATCTACAAGTATCGTGGTCGTTCAATCATGTGACTGATGTGCAGTATTTAAGAACGCGTGGGCGCCCCCTGGGTCCATGATCAATTCAATCTACCTGGCTTTCTTTTCTTCCTGCAATGTCTTCCCCTTACCTCGATATTCGAGGTAATCCGATACCTCAAGATCAGGTTCTCGGAAGTGGAAACTCCGCAGTGGTTCTGCTGAAAAATGGAGTGGCTGTAAAAACCCCTTTGAGATATCTTTGGAGCTCAGACTCTGACGTCGAAGTAAACATCGAGAGTCTTAGACACAAGCAAGAAATTTATCATCGTCTGCAAAGTGTCGAAGATAAACGTTCTGAGGGCGTTGTCCGTTGTATTGGATTTTCAGATGAAGCCACACAACTAGTTTATATGGCCAATGGCGATCTTCGGACTTATCTTGCAAAATGTCGACCCTCTCCTGCGCTTCAACTCGCGTGGTTCCGCAAAATGGCTCGATCACTTAGCTATATTCATGACAGGTGTATTCTTGTCACGGATATCGCAACTCGAAATATTCTTCTTGATTCCAACCTATCGCTCAAATTTTGCGATTTTTCCGAAGCCTCTCTTCTTCCATTAGGCTCTAACATGGAGACTATTGACGACAATGGGTTCACTACCCAAATCGATATTGGTCTTCTTGGGACAGTCATGTATGAGATTGTGACTGGCAACAAGTATCAAATTGATCTATTCAGAAACAATTCTCCCACTGACGGCCGAGCCTATTGGCCGGGAAGAAAGTCTTTACCCAGTACGCAGGATATCTGGCTCGGTTGGGTTATTGAAGGCTGCTGGGACGGACGATTCCGCAGTGCTCACAGTCTTCTGCAAGCATTAGATTCTGTCGATATACTTACATAGCTCTTCCCCATTCACCCAATCACGCACCACCAATCCCTTCTTCTATTTCAGGGACCGCCTCAAACATCAGCCAGCGACGACTATTATTGGTTCCTTGGCGCTGACAGTCTTTGCTTTAATGGTGGGGAAAATGTTTTCTCTTGTGTCACAACCTTTTTATGGTCTTTATGACTTCTATATGTATCTTCTTCGCTAACCAAT
This sequence comes from Byssochlamys sp. IMV 00236, assembly GCA_001931875.2. Classification (NCBI taxonomy): domain Eukaryota; kingdom Fungi; phylum Ascomycota; class Eurotiomycetes; order Eurotiales; family Thermoascaceae; genus Paecilomyces; species Byssochlamys sp. IMV 00236. Next base: position 597,647 of record MSJH02000840.1, on the reverse strand, counting down.
ATGGAACCCAACCACGGTTCATTAGAGTAGAGGCTATTTATTGTAATAGTCTATGTGAGACTTTATGTAAACCTATTTAGTCTACCGAAAAACCAGCCACGTTCAGTTGTGCTGGTATATGGCTTCTCTCTTGGGAAACTTCTGTCCAAACCGGGCTTGGCAGGGAAATTGCCAGTCAATTACGTTGGATTCTTTGCGATGTCTGGGACATTAAAGAGTCGACAACGTGGAGACAGTCGGTATTGAAGTCATGCCTTAAGAGATCTGTATGATAATCCTCAATCACCAGCCTCGGATAAACTGCAAGATCCGGAAACGTCTCATTTTCGCGTAGAGTTGCTTCTTTGGTATTATCCAATAAGCACGCTGCAGTGCTGCAGATACATACGTGCTCGATAAGATCTTCCCCGCAACGCAGAGATAGCATGAAATGGCGTGAAATACTTCGTACAGAGGCAGATAAAATATAACATTGCCCTCTCCTCCTCTCCATCGTTGGTATGCAAGCTCTCTCTCGTTGATCGCTGCTTTTAAGGATGCATCGTGTGGCGTACTTATCATCCATCTTCGCTCTTACCTGTAGCGCCAGGGAAATAGTCTTCCCATCAGTTGCTGGAATTTCAGGCAACTCTCACCAGGTTCCCGTTGAATTGACAGAAACTGTTGACATTGTCACTGGGAGTCAGTTCTCAGGTCTGACGACATTTGCGCACCTACCATATGTCAATTGCTTCGTAGACACCGAGGCGGAGAACAATACCTATGACATTGCATTTTTGGGTGCTCCATTTGACACGGTGAGCACGCACTATCAGGATGATTATAGTTCAGAATCCCACAATACAAACTGTATCAACATCAAGTGTGTGAATGTTGAGCCCTGCAGCTGACAGTCCCAGGGTGTAACTGCCCGCCCTGGAGCACGATATGGCCCAGGAGGCATCAGATTAGGGTCCAGACGGATGGGCGGTTGGAGCATCTTTACCGGCGTAAATCCTTTTGACGATTGGGCAAAGGTGGTCGACTGCGGAGATGCACCCCTGACTTTTCTGGACAACACGGTGGCTCTCAAGCAGCTCGATCTGGCTCATAAGGTAGGGACGACAAGCAATTGTAACTGCTGAAACATGCGGATAGGATCTCCAGTTTCTGACTTGAAGTCCCTGTCAGGTGATCTCTTCTCGACCAGCAACAGCAAGCAATACATCGCCTGTTCCTCGGATCATCACCCTCGGGGGAGATCATACAACGACCCTATCAGCACTCAGATCGACCTATGAAAAATGGGGCCCTGTGTCTGTTGTTCATTTCGATGGCCACATAGGTACGTGACTTACTCTTTTCAGTTGCAAATGCATGACCACTCTAACGACGGATCTATAGATACTTGGAACCCTGAGGTGTTAGGTAAGATCAGATTCCATTTGCTGGACATTACAAACCTGCAACTGACGTCTTTCCCCCCATATCAGGAGGCGGCATATCGCATTACGCGTGAGTACCATATATTAGCATAGGCTTCGTGTTGGTGTGACTTGTCATATTAACAAGAGACTCATTCTATACACAGTGGTGTCAACCATGGTACCTTTCTTCACATTGCACATGAAGAGGTAAAAACTGTAAAACCAGTGTCCCGCTGGTTTTCCGATCTAATACTAAGTGTGGCATAGGGCCTGATCAGCAACTCATCCCTTCACGTCGGAATTCGCGCACCAATGATTCGTCGCAAGGGTGATGTCCGCAATGATATACGTTGCGGGTTCCAAATCCTCACTGCTCGTGACATCGACCGGTTCGGCATAGACGGGATGGTTGAGAAGATCAGAAATCGCATTGGACATAATAGAGTCTATATTTCCGTCGACATCGATGTTCTGGACCCGTCGTATGCTCCTGGTACGTCTTAATAAACCCAGCCGCCACAGAAGTCGTCGTATATGAGACTTTTCTTGCTCATATAGTGCACAAATCTAACCTGATGTCTCTACAGCTACTGGCACAGCAGAGCCCGGTGGATTCACCACTCGTGAACTGCTGAGCATTCTGGACGGTTTGAGTGGGCTTCCCGTTATAGGTGCCGATGTTGTCGAGGTCGCTCCCATTTATGACACCGCAGGCGAGACGACTACTCTTGCTGCTGCCGAAGTGGCGCGTTCCTTGCTAACTTTGATGATTGAGAAACCCGTTATCCCTTCACGGAGCCAATGAAGCACTTGGAGGAGACAGCTGGAACTTCTGGTCCAATTCTGGAGTGCCGCGGATCCAGTAAAAGACGAACTATTGCGAATCTATAAACACATTATCGCTTTCCACACAGCACAATCGTAAGCCATCAAAGATCTTGCACAGATTGCAATTCAAAAAAGCCACTTCATCAGTTCGATAAAAAATGTAAGAGAGCACGCAAATGTCAGGGTCCGACAGCGCTATATCGGTGGCTGAGATAGACAAATGAAGGAAGATCTTTTTGGCCTGGGACAGAGATTCACTTTTTCAAGATTGGGCATATATAATTCTCGAAAACAGATCCAAGCCTGGTCTAGGATAAATCCCACTCGCGCCATTGGGAATCTAAACAAAATATATAATGTAGATGCATTGGATAGCGCACGATAAGTATACTTTAATCGAATTTAAACAAAGACAGATGTTATCAAGTTAATACTTTTCACATACTCTACGCCAACTCCTTGGTGCATGTTACTACAGATCTCACATTAACTTTAATTGTTCAACAAGGGTTGATTAGCCAATTATGTACAAGACTTTAGAGTAATATATGGAAAAGGGATATTCATGCCCGTTTCCATTTCTGCCACCGTCGGACTAACCATATACAACCAAACAAGATCCATGGGAATATCATCATGGAGGAGAAGAATATGACGATAGAGACAAATATAAAGGGAGCTGTGAAAAGAAACAAGCCTATGAATAAATAGCTCCTCCTAGCTGGGTATAAATTCCAAGCGTTGAAGGCGAAAAACAACAAAACAAAACAATTGCACCTTGCTGCTATCCAATAAAATCCCGTCTTGTTAATGAACATGCCAGCAGTGCTGAAAAAAATGAACGCTATGTACGCAATGACATAGAGGACACGCCAGTATTTCACATAATGCGCAGCAGATCGCACGGACCATCTGAAGATGCCCTCAGCGGCGAATGCCAATGGAAGTGTTAGAATCAGACAACCTAGCATGATTCCAAATTGTTCCCAGGTCCAGTTCAAGGACCCTGATGTATTCACAGCAGAAATTATCGCTTCTGTGGAGTTACGGGTGTCAGCAGGGAGACCATCTAGCGATGAATTTGTCCAGCTAGAGAATGCCTGTGGGCCTGGCGAGGTATTTGTATTCATATTCATGCCAAAGAAACTTGTCGTGAAAGACAGAGGCAGGTAAATAGCAGCGAGTAACGCAAGGATAAGATCTTGACGGCCTCGAGACAGAGAGAGTTGTTCACGAATCTTCTGCTGCATCTCTTCGATAGCTTTGGAAGTATGAACGAGCTCATCCTGGAGATACTCAAGATCTGTCCTGAGTATCTCTAGCCGCTGCTCGAAAGATTGGCCTCCGTCCCAGAGCTTTTGCTCTGTTTCTCGCTCACGGATCCAGTTCTCAAGTGTCTTGAGGACGCTTAAGGCATGCGTAAGTGACTCTTCGGCACCGAAGCGGCAGTCTTCGAGATGGACTAGATATCTCATCTTGTTAACGCTGGGATGCTGGCGGCCCAGAAGTTCCTGAAGTCGTCGTTAGTTGGCCAGCGTAATTATACCCGAAATATGTCCTCATGCGTACCATCTTGCGGAGCTCATCTGTGCAGCCTTCTAAGAAGTTCCTCGATTCGAATTTCATGACCTGGAATACCGCCAATATCGAGAAGACAATCTCGCTTTGGCATGCGCGACAGTTGACAAGGGTTGTGCCCTCCGACCGAGCATAGACCTGTGACTCACTACGCATGTAGGAGAAATGATGCAATGCATTCATGGAGCGGAAGAGGATAAAAAGCCTTGCGCCATTATCTCCGCCAGCGACTGTGTTACTGCTTGATGCGGGAGTCGTGGAGGCCGTTCGATTGTCATGTTCAGGTTCTGTTGCAGGGAACAGTCTGATATGGGCAAACTCCCTGTCTGGCAGCTTTTTATACTGTTGCCAAATCTCAACGTGCATGTCCGAGACGAAGCTTGGGGCTGTTGAGTGCCAGGTGAGCATTATGCGATCATGAAAACCTTGTGCTGGATCCAAATTGCCCACTGGCTTCTTGCTGGCGTTTACAGGTAAAACTAAGACTAACTGAGCAGATTTACCAGAGATCTTCAATCATCGGACGAAATAACGAATTGATTAGCTTTCTTAAAATTAGGCATTAAGTAAAGGAGTTGGGTTTATTTCTTTCATTGGATCCTATCCTCCACATTTTCAGCCCCCACGATCATCAGCCTCTTATCAGAGGGGGTCGTGTATAAGTTTTGCCCCCACACTCTTGCAGATCTCAGGAATATGCCAGCTCACAAAGCGTACGCCCAGGTGATTTGTCATACCAGCTGTTTGCAGCAGGTTCTTTAAGATATAGGCCAGCAAAACAATCCACAAGGGGAATTCTCATTGCCATAAGCTCTACCCATGGGGATAAACAGCTTGCGATCGCCAAAGAATCCAAGCATATGGCAGGTTCAACTTGCGAAGGTATTCTATTATAAAAGGATTAGTCTATTGTATGAGCAATGAGATAAGCTATTCGTCTATTTTAATCACAGTATTATCATGAGTTACAAACTCCTCTGAAACTATAGAAGTATTTCTGATTCCACTCGGTGGTCTACTTGTGACAATTAGTCTATAGAAGATTTACTGCCATATATTGTCTGAAATATCCGATATTGTGCGTATATTTGCTTACAACTTTAACTAAGCTTTCACCCAAGTTAATTTTATAAAAGGCTTATCCATACTTTAAGTTCTTGCCCCGCAATGCCGATTATGCATAAATCCAGAAAGATTCGGGACGCCCTGTGACTACTACTGTATATTAATTATTATTGCTGGCCAGTCCCATTTTCTATCGTGCTGGTAACCTCCGAAAGACAGGATACTTAGTTGATAAACGATATACTACCAAAAAATCTACAGATTCTGACATTCTAAAGACGGCCATCGGGCGCGATGGCAAGTGTATGGCAATGGATACCTTCTGTACTGTTTGTAAACGAGCGTCTTCACTCAACACTGATAGGTGTCTTGTCCATCCTTTTTTGATTCCATGCCACCTAGAAGCGATGTGAGTCTGTAGTCATGATAAACTAAATGCAAACCCTCCGGTATTTATATTCAACTGATCACTTTGGTCATAGAGCACCTAAAAATAGAGCATTATGCTAGTTATTACAAATGCTTATCGAGCTTATTCTCAGCTTTCTGAGGTTCAGCTCGGTAGGGAACCTTCGATGGGGCTCTCCCACGCCTTTGCCTTGGCGAGGTCCACACATGAACTATGTAAATCGTTTCAGCTTGCGAGAAGATCGAAGCATTGAACAGGTTTAAACTAAGATCAGCTGTGGGTATCCAATAGGTAGAACTAGACAGAGACCCGCTAGGATTCAATGCCATATGGTAACTATACATTGAAGCTTGATAAGACAATTTTACGCTATTCCTAGACTTCACTGTTGGCTGTTTTTAAGTAAACTTGCGGGACTTGCGAGCTAAGCATAGCCCGTACAGCGTGTAGTTGCACTGTATTATCTCAGGCTACTGGACTGAACATGATGAAGATGCTTGATTCTTTAAGAGAGGAGCATCTAGCTGTGCGGTGGGCTATGCCCAAACAGGAAGGAGACAGGCGATAAGGTTCCAAAGGTACGGTACATAGGTAGGTACCTAGGTAGGTATCCGCCAGGCTCCATGGTTAAATGAATGCTATTTTGAATCCGAATCTTACTAGATCAGGCAGACATAGAATCAATTCAAAGATAACCACACCGCTATTCCAGCTGTATGTGGTCCACTATCAATTTGAATCGAACTACTAACTAACTAGCACTCCGTAGAGAAGTCCTAAAGCAGTATTCCATTATCTGGGCTCCACAATATCTTGCGTCATAACGTCGGAACTGAACCGATAGGATCCATATACCCGAGAATATTGATTAGGATCTCTTCCACCTTGAGGATTTTGTGTTTTGTGCCAAAAAGAAAAGATTCAGATCAAGCATTCTACTTTAAACTTTGATGAAAAAGTAAAAGTCCACTCGTTAATTGCCAACCATAACCTACACTGGGTGATTACTGGTGCACTGACGAACACCCTTTCCAATATTCAATAACCGGATGCCACCTCCAACCGAAGACCAATAGTCTCCAATGGCCCTATTCAGCGAACATGAAGGCCAGCAATGGCCTCAAATCTGCCAACTCCTTCTGGCCGTCGGACTGACATCGCTGATCGGAATCGAGCGCCAACTGCGACAAAAAGCCGCTGGACTACGCACCAACACGCTCGTCGGAATGGGGTCCGCTCTCTTCATGCTCATGTCCAAATACGGCTTCACGGACATTTTGGCCCGATACATGATTGTGCTTGACCCGTCGCGAATAGCAGCTCAGATCGTCTCTGGGGTCGGATTTATCGGTGGAGGGATCATATTCAAGCAAGCTTCGGATGTGAGGGGCCTCACGACGGCGGCGGCGGTGTGGTTGAGTGCCGCGATCGGATCGGCGTGTGGTGCAGGACTGCCTATACTGGCAGCCATCACAACTGGGTTGTATTTTGTGACGGTGTTAGCTTACCCGTTGGTATGGTACTCGATCGAGAGGGTGAGGAAGCGGAATGCATTGGTCGAGTCGTGTATCACGGTGCGGTATCGTCGATCAGAGATGGGCTTGGAGCCGATTCTGGAGGGAGTGTTGAAAGCCGGCGCGGAGTCGGTCCAGGTTAGGAGGATCGAAGAGGTGGTAATGTCATCTATACACAGTCCAGTCGTGGGCACGATGGAGAGATTGGAGAGACCAGCAACGAGACAGTCGACGGCTAACATGCCTGGAGTCTCGCCGTTGCCGCCGCCAATGGAGAGTCAGGGGTATTACAGTCGAATTTTCGATCTGCACATCGTGGTTAGAGGACATGAATCGCCAAATGAGCTTATAGTTGGGCTATCGCAGCTAAACTCTGTTGTTGGTGTGTGGATCGAGGGAGATACAGGAGATGAGGTATAGGAGGATCCTAATTGGACCAAGGGATACCATATTATTCGATTTAGATGATGCAGAAAAGGGCATCTTACCGGAAACAGGTACTATTAGGAAGTTTTAAACTAGACCAGTGTCCCAATGTGGAATATCCTTCATCTACTCATAGGTTCACAAGGCTCATGTGACGAACCAAACAATCCATCGTCTCACTCACGTTAAGTAATCCCTTCTGCGCCCGCAGTAGTTCTTACAAGGTTTTAAGGTTATAGCTGAGTCTGGGGATCTCGCCGTAGCCAAAGTAGGCAGTCAAAGTTCAAGAGTGCAGGCCTGGCTGTTTATGGCTGGTTGTTTGTGTAACATCGACGATTGTATGTATTGGTGCCCGTATGACAAAGGAGACTGGGCTAGCGCGTGTCGATATGACTGGCTCTACGTTCGTACAACTTTGTGGGATCTGCTGGTGACTGATCTATTCGGACTAAAACAATGTGGTAAAGACATTCAAATCCCGCGAGGATGGATTAGCGCTGTCAGCTTACGGAGTGCTAGATGCAGTCGTCTCTGTCAGAGTAGTATTGGGACTCTGGCTTTCCTTTCATGTAAAACAGGACTTCAAGACTTTCCCAATTAGGGAACAACAATATAACCTCATGCGAGACAGAGCTGAGCCGAAAAGATATAAATATGGCCCATATTCCCATTGAAAATATAACTTCCCATCCTAATCCTCTCAAACATTCCTCCAGCATACAAGAGACATACCACATATTACAAAACCAAACCAATTGTCCATCATGCATTATATCCTCAACCTCGCCCTCATTACCCTCGGCATCTCCTCTGCCTCAGAAGCTCTAGGCATCAACTGCAGAGGCAGCAGCAACTGCGGCGGCACCCTGTGTTCTCTGAGCACGATCTATTCTGCAGTCGAGCAGCTGCCGGACGGAAACTTATACAATCCAGGCCAACACATCGCCTGCTGTGGTGATCCGGGCGTCGTTTCTGGACTCTGTGCGTTTACGCAGAACACGGACAAGCAGATCTCTGCCGCTCAAGCCAAGACGCTCCTTCAGGGACTTATCAATCACGGTTGCCAGAAGTGCGGCAGCAACCCATTCCAGGATAACAATGTTGCTGAGGGGGAACTTACTGTGAACTATGTGTCTCAGAAGTAGATTAGAAGTGACTGAAAGGCTATCTGGCCTGTGAGATTTGTGGCGATATGTTGGCTCGATCTGTCTTGCAACCATGGAGATGGAAGAAGCCAAAGCTGGAACACATGGTGCTGGTACCAAATCCTTGGATCGAACAAGACAAAAAAGTTTCAAGGACTGGAAAAGTCGGATATGGCATTATTCCTTCACAATGATAACTCGTACAAACAATGGAATTGTTATACCCGTCTTAAAACAATATATCAAAGCATTCTTTTCTGAGAGTTCATCAGTAACCAACAATGCAAAATGACTTTTGAACGGGATCACTTCCCTTTACGATCCAGAGGAAGTGACTTGGTCGGAGGAACACAACAAATCTAACAAAGATGATGGCTAGCTCCAAAGTGAAAGGAAGATTTGATGGTCGTCCATTCACTACTTGCTGTTCATTGAAGCCTGCCTGGAAATAAACAAACAATAACCCAGAGTCAGTCATTGTTTCTGCGCCTTTAAGGACGCCTGTTCTTTTCTCGACTCACTTGCTGCTGCACCCTAGAATTTGGTAACCACCCAAGATTTCGCATCCGAGAGGAACGCCCACTGGCATCAAGGAAAGGTGTGTCAGCTTGCGGTAACTGAAGAAGAACACGCTCAATATTTAACTTCTTGTTCAAAGCTGACGATCCGTTTCCTTGGCTCTCAAGAGGTAGTCCACCTGCAAGACGCCAAAATGAACGGAGACACCGTCTCGACCATGCGCACCCAGCCGTTCATAAACAACAAGGTTCGAAGCCCATAGCTATATGCATGCATCTCGAAATACTCCCAAACTAACAAGCATTATCAGTATGTCACCACCAAGTACCATGACAAGCTCAAGATCTACAACCCAACGGACGAAACCCTCGTTACCGGAGACGTTCAGATCTGCGGCCCAGAGGACGTCAACGACGCAGTGGACGCGGCCAGCGATGCCTTCGAGATCTGGAAGACTTGGACCGGTGCCCGACGCGCCAAATGTCTCTTGAAGCTGGCCGACCTCCTGGAAGCGAACTGCGAGCGTCTGGCTAAGCTTGAAACCATGGCTATGGGCATGCCGTTTATTGCTGCCCGTGAGCTCATTCGTACCAAAGTGGCCGAATGGTTCCGGTACTATGCGGGCTGGTGCACCAAATTGGGAGGAGAATACTATCCCGACGATGACGGTGAAGGTTTCTACAAGCTTGTCACGTATGAACCGATGGGTGTCTGCGCTGCTGTGGCATCGTGGAACGCAACCTTCCTCTATGCTGCATGGAAGATTGCGCCTGCCGTGGCTGCCGGGAATACTATCATATTCAAGGCTTCAGAGCGCTCCCCCCTTGGGGCGCTTGCCATGGGCGATCTCATCAAACAAGCAGGTTTCCCACCTGGTGTTATCAACATCGTCAGCGGCGGAGAATGGACCGGCTTCCTCCTGGCACAACACAAGTGCATCACGAAGGTCAGCTTCACTGGAAGCCACGGAAATGGTAAAAGGATCCATGTGGCTGCCACGCACAGCAATATGAAGCGCGTGACTCTCGAACTGGGAGGGAAGAATCCATCTATTGTCTTCGAAGATGCGGATTTCGGCAACGCCTTGCATCATAACTCTTATGGATTCCTTCTCAATACGGGACAAGCCTGCGTCTCTGGATCGAGACTTTTCGTCCATGAAGACATCGCAGATGGATTCATCAGGGGTCTCGTGGACTGTTTCAAGGCCTTCACTACCATCATGGGTGATCCTATGGAACCGAACACTTTGCTTGGACCGCTCGTCGATAAGAGACACTATGATAAAGTGATGTACTACATTGCAGAGGGGCAGAAGGAGGGCGCGCAGCTGTTGTGTGGAGGAGTCAGGAAAGGCGACAAAGGCTGGTTCGTCGAGCCGGCTATCCTTCTCAATCCGCCTACGGATAGCTGCGTGTATCGTGATGAGATATTCGGTCCGGTTCTTGTGGTTCGCACCTTCAAGGATGAAGAAGAGGTCGTCGAGATGGCGAATGATACCATGTATGGACTTTCAGGTAAGAATGATCTGACTGCATCAATATACTGCTATGTTTTCTCAAAGAAACAACACACTAACAATTAGTCTCCTAACCTCCAGCGAGCGTCTTCACCAAAGACATCGTGCGTGCCATGCGTATCAGCTCTGAGCTCAAAGCCGGCACTGTGAGCATTAATAGCGGCACAATGCCCACCATGAGCACTCCATTCGGGGGCTTCAAGCAGAGCGGATTCGGACGAGAGTCTGGAAAGAATGGACTCATGGAGTACCTAGAGCCGAAGACTATCTTGATCGAGTAAGTGTGATCAGTCCAGGGATTCATAAGCGCCTCATGGCTTTGGTACAGTCACTAACCCGTGTTATTTCTAGCTGCAAGCCGCCTCCTCCTGAGGATGAAATCTAATCGAGTCCGCTGTCGCGATCGTGGTTGCGGTTTCACTTCTCCTTTGGGGTGTAGTGTTTTTAACTACTTTGATTGGACCAGGGCTTGATACTACTAGTATTTCCCGTCCATCACCGAGGTCGTACTATTGGGGACTGTACCATATGAATTTCAGTGACGGAATCTGCAGCATGCCGTGATCGCCCTTCATTCACTAAAAGACAAAAGAAAAGTTCATTTATAGCACCACGACCCAAACGCGTAGAGAATATACAGAGGACAACTAAACCGTCTCCTCGTCATTTTTATAACTATCCAGGATTTATTACATGATCAACTCTTCACATCGACCTTTGGATCAGCTTTGAGTTCTTCGCTCTCCGGCGGAATGACAGCTTCATGCTTCTCGTAGCCTTTGAGGTCTTTGACATCTCCAGGACCGGTAAAATGCTTCCTGCCCGTCGTCAACCAGGTCACGGTACTAATCAGTCCAATGACTCCGATAGCAGCAGATGTGTAGTTCATGTTCTCCTTGTCGACAGGAGAGCTTGAGGGAAAGTTGCTGATTGTCGCAGCGAAGAGGAGGAAGATAAGGCCGATGGTACTAACACCCAGGGAGATGGAAGGTGACAATGCCCAGGGGCCCTGCATAGCGGTAACATGGCCGGTGAAATAGGCCAAGATGCGGGAGAATAGAGGCATCGCATAGGAAAGATCTGTTGTTGATAGTCGGTTAGCCAGGTGTCTAGTCTAGATAAGGATGTAATAGGTATAGGCATACAGAATCCTTCGGTGGCAATCGAGATGACGGTCTCAAAACCCGTCAGAGTCCCAAAGTAGATAGCATTCAGAGCCATCTGAACTCCCAAGCTGAGAAGAATAGCGTTGATTGGTGCACCCCGCTTGTCGTTTACTTTGGAAAAGAATCGCGAGAAAGGAAGACCATGGTCACGAGCGAAGGCGAAGACTGAGCGAGAGCCTTCAGCCAGGAGACTATTCGAGGCGAAAATGACGATGACGTTTATCATGCTGGCAAGAAAGCAGGCCCCGACCTTGCTTTGAGTGGAGTCAAACAATATCTGAATAACAGGCACACCAGTACTCGTGTCCGCGGTTTCATTGATGTCCCCGATGCAGAAGCACAGAGTGAGGAGGAAACCAAACCCAGTGACAGCCCCCAGAAGCACGGACAGGATAATGGCCTTGGGCGCTTCTTTGGATGCGTTCTTCATCTCCTCTGTCATGTGTGCAGGGGCATCGTAGCAGCACATGCCGAAGCAGGATTGAAGAATACCTACCATGGCCGCCATGCCAGAGCCCCAGCCTGTGAAGTTCTGGAACTCCTGGAACACAAAGGAAGCAGGCTGTTTGTGGTCGTTGGTAGCCAGAATCGTTATCATCACGATTACAAAGGAACCGACGTTCCAGATTAGGATAAATCGGGAGATGCGGTTGAGAAGATGCGGGCCCCAGATATTGACAGCCGCAGCCATGAAAGCGATCAAATATGCCACGAGGACTGTGTGCCAGCGTTCGATGGTAAATTGAGGGAACACTAGGTTTGCTTGGCCAAGAACAAAGTTGGCCGCCACGAAGTTATTCGTTGCTCCCATTGCGAGAACACCTGAAGAATCATCAGCACCCGATCTGTTGGAAATCGATAGAGGTAACAATATACATACCAGTCAACATAAACCAGCCAGCAACGTACGAGAACCCTCGTGCAACTCTTGGAGGAGCCAAGATTGCTACCCAGGAATATTGACCCCCTGCGACCGGCCACATCGAACACATCTCCGCCATGGGGAAAGCAACGGCCAGAGTTGCCAAACAGACGGCGATCCAACCATAAACCATCACAGGCGGCCCTCCAGCATTGACACCGACAGTGAAGACACCACCCAGCGCAGTCCAACTATATAAATGTCAGCGGAGTCGGTTTGAGTTGATGATCTATTGTCAGACGCACGAAGTAACAATACTGAAACTGAAGCCAATCATGCCCAGGAGACCAAAGGACCGCTTGAGCTCTAAGATCATTATCAACACATCTTCTCCCCAGACGTGAAGTGTTGTTTCCTCCTACCTTGCTGGTAACCAAGCTGCTCGAGGCGAACATCTTCTGCTGTCGTTCTAGAGAAGACCTGGGCACCGGTCGCGTGTCCCAGAGAGGCATCTTCTTTGTGAGTCCCCATCGCGAATGAGGAACGAGAGCAACAGCCTACGTGATCGTACAGCAGGAAGAATTGGTGATCATGGCGACCATGTTGGCGACGGCGATCAGGTTTAAATTACCAGCCCTTGCTTCGTGCCCGCTGTGCTGTTCGGAACACCTCGCATTTGCTGATAACGCCGTTTACTCATACCCCGTCAGAATATCAACGAGTTTATAGATAAAGATAAACCCCGGGCGCCACCGCACTTGAGCTTCCCCTGTTCGAGAAACTCGGCGCGATGCAGCCTTCACTTTGAGGCTTGGCTTGTTCTGTCCGATCGGCGCGATAAGAGATCGAAGGTCAACGGCGAGGCGTCAATGCCCGTAATTCGACGCATTGGCCGTAGCGGAGCCGGCAACACAAGCCACTTGTCGCCATCTCCGCTCTAGAAGAAGTAGTTATCTAGCATCGATCGTGAAGCATCTGTCATCGGAATCAGTCAGTGTCTTTCCACATGGCATCCCATATACAGGGCTGTTGGTCTGGCCCCCTATTAGCCAACATAATAAACACACCTGATTGGCCAGAAGTTGGCATTGGCCTTCGGTCAACCTGGCGAGTTCTTACAATCTATATAACGACACTGAATGCTAGTTACCCAACAATAATTATGCAGATTAGCATAGCATCCATGAAAGTGCTTTTTTCCTGTTCATAATCAAGCCTACTTATATCGTAACTAAATTTCTTTCTAGTATATTTTCAGCGCCACAATGAAGACACGGTCTTGGTCATTGTGAAGAATTGCCAAGGCGCATCACAGTGAGAGATGAGATCTGCCGACGTCAGACAATTCAGTATGAAAATAACAAATGGAGGCACCCAAACTACAACATACCTCCCATGAATGAGTCTTTGTTTGTCGTCCGGGGCAATTGTCCGTTGGAGGCTAAATGTCGCATGAGCTCTGGTCAAGATCCCAAGGGGGCTTACCACTTACCAAATACGGGCACATTTATTCCTATTTGACCAACATTGACGTGGCGCTGGAAGTACTGCGCATTTACTGGATTGGTTGTGAATATCGAACATCCGTTACCAACTAGAGAAACCCCTGTTCAGCATTACAAACATCGAGACAGGAACCAGTCTCAGCTTACAGCGATTCTCATTCACGATCTCGATTGCCTCGTCGAGATCTTGCGCCTCAAGGCAAACAAGCACAGGCCCGAATATCTCCTGCTGGTAACATTGCATGTAGCGTTGGACGCCGGTAATAATCGTTGGTCCGACAAAATTGCCGTTAGGATATTCTGGGACCTCTGGGTTTCGGCCATCGAGTATCACCTCTGCGCCCTCATCGACGGCACTTTGAATGATCTCCTCGACGCGTTCCTTGGCAGCTTTGCTGATGAGTGGGCCAATGTCTGTTCCTTTATCCAGACCACACCCTAATTTGAGTGATTTGGCGATTTCAACCAGCTCTGGCAACCATTCCGCAGTCGAGCCAACAAAGACAATGGCACTCAGGGCCATGCATCGTTGTCCGGCCGCCCCGAAAGCTCCGCCAGCCACTGCGTAGAGCGTCTGGACTTTATTCGCATCTTCCAAAATGACTCCGTGATTCTTACCGCTGCATTCTGCTTGTATCCGCTTCCGCGTTGCCGTTGCAATCTTGTAGACGTGGTCAGCAGCGTCTTCAGAACCGACGAAAGAAACCGCGCTGACTGCAGGCTGGGCCAGTAGCTTTTCGACAGCTACAGAACTTCCGTGTACAATGTTGACAATTCCTGTAGGAAATCCCGCTTCCAATATAAATTCTCCTAGCATCATTGCCGGCGATGGACATCTTTCCGATGGTTTGAGAATGACCGCATTACCCGTAATAAGAGCGTATGGGATGAACCAAAGGGGTATGAGAAATGGAAAGTTGAATGGAGTACAGACAACGCACACTCCCTACATTCGACATCAATCTCTTTCCAACTCGGAATGATACAAATCAGAACTCACAAGAGGCTCATGTATTGTATGACTCTCGGTCGATTTGAGAGATACATACTGCCCGGAAGTATTCGGAATACCACAGGCCGACTCAATCATATCAGTTGCCCGCACTACCTCCGTCATGGCATCATCTATGGTCTTCCCCTCTTCCAGAGATATACAGTATGCCTGGAAATCGGGTAAGCTTGTGGTCGATATGCAAGACACCGGCCCGCCGGACTAAACTCACAATTTTCTGAGAATTGGCTCGAATTATATGGACGAGAGAGTAGAGCAAGGATCTCCGTTCTGAGAAAGACGTCGTCCGCCATGTCTTCTGCGCATCTTGCGCGATCCGAACGGAAGTCTGGATCTCGCTAAGAGTCGAATCCGGCACTCTGGTTAGAATCCTCTGAGTTGCCTAACCAAATAGTTAGTATCATCGACAGAGAAATTGGAGGGAAATAGCAGGAATTAATTACTGGATCATGAACCAGTGTCCAAATGTTGGATTTGGAGAGAACCAAGTCTCCACCAAGAAGGTTGCGGGTGACTGTTGGGACAGCGTGCGACTCGCGACGACCGGAGACGGAGTCGGCGGGCGAAGCGGCAACGCGCGATGGTGTCTGGGGTTCTCCATTAACGATCGTCTTTGGAGACCGATTATCTTTCTCGACGCCATTGTTCTCGTCTTGCGCAGAGACATCGTCGCTGGCGCGTCGCTTGGTTGGTCGCGGCTCATCCAGCGACTCTTTGGATGAGCGTGTCCTCTTCACGCCCATTTCCCGAGACGAAGGGTGTCACTTATCGGTCTATCAATTGAAATCAGAGAGATGCAAATCCAATCGCTAATACTTATACCTAAACCGACTGATTTCCTTCCTTCAAATATAACCGGCCACAGTCACTCCACCCGCTTGTCGCTAAGTATAAAAGAAAAGCAAAGTAACAGTTCAGTTCAGTTCTTACTTCCCTCCACGACGTGTTTTAACGTTATCTTATCTACACACGCATCTTCTGCGGAGATGTTCCATTGTTTATTAATCTTTATTGGTGACCATATTATTGTTTAAAACGATCCACAAAAAGACCGGCGCGGCTGTTCCGCCCGTGCGCCTCGGTACATCATGGCCGACCTCGGTGGCGGGGAAATTCTGCTTTGAATAGACTAAAGTACTCTACATGGTATAGTTATATTGCATTCTCAAGAGTTAACGAGGCCTCTCGGGTTGTTCTCGTCTTTCTCGTTTTCTGAGCGGTGAGATTGCTCTGGTATGAGCTCGTCGGATGTTTCCTAGCTGAGTATATATATGCATCGGGGCTACGAACTCGAAGTTGGAAATATCAGGATATTCAGCTATAAACAGTCAATGGGCAGTAAATCAAACCTTTAATTTGATGACATATCTCATTATCTATTTCAACAAAAGTCAATTTCATGCTTTCTTCGATCCCAGCAGCCGAATGTGCTGTACATACCTATATTTTATTCCTCTAGTTCTTCTGAGAAACTACATGCCTTGTATCATCAGGTTGCACTATCACTCTCGAGCGCTGCTTCTTCTCTTCCCTCACGGACATGTACAGAACGACTGAAGTCCATGTTCCCAGAGCAATCGAACAGCCTATCATAGCCCACATGCCCTTGGTAAACTTAGGGGCAAAATCGGCAGAATAGAACAGAATACTCCACCAGGCATTGACTGCATTGTTCCCCATATTCATACTTGCAAGTACGACCGAGCGTAGCCGTCCATCGTGATCGCGCATAGCATCATTACACCACGCGAAAAAAGTGGCCTGACAGGCATACACGGCACCGGCCCAGTAATACGCGCCAAAGACAGTCGCCGTATCCGAGAACCGTGTCAGAATCAGGACGGATGTCACGATTCCCGTGACAGCGATGAAGTATCCCACAAGGTAGCGTTTCCCTCCCAAAAAATCAGTCAGCGTGGCCCAGAACAAGGTCGATACGATGCCCACTGCTGGCACGCCAGTAGGATAGTTGTTCAATTCAGCGACCGTGTATTTGATAGTGGGATGTGCTTGCATGTATAGTGCCAGAAGAGAATTGGAGGGAAAGGACTCAGTTTCTCCCGCGATAACCCAGAGCATGACGAAGCCATACCAGAACCAGGTGCCAAAAAGACGCTTGGCAAACGCGAGATTTAGTGGTGTGCGAACACCACCAGTTTCTGGTACGCGTGATATAGCCAGGGCACGCTCCGATTCAGTCAAATAAGGGGCATTGGTAGTCGCTGGAGTATCCGGGAACAGAAAGAGACCGTACACGGCAACTGGAATAGTGATTATGCCATCAATCTGTGAAGGGCTCGTTTAGCATGGCACTACTTATCACCGAAGAAAGGCATATTTGGAAGCAAAACTTACAATAAAAAGCCATCGCCATCCCGACATCCCCCGCGCACCATCCAGGGAAGAATGTATACCGGTCTGAATGAAACCGCCAAACATTGTTCCTGCTAATCCTGATGCAGTGAAAATGCCACTCCGTTTCCCCAATTCCCTTTCCGTGTACCATGCACCAAGGATATAGTGAGTTCCCACAAAAGTGCTTGATTCTGCCACTCCCAAAAAGAAACGGATGGCCATAATCCCTTGCGGATTATGTACAGCTGCGGTGATCATGGTAAGCCCTGCCCACAGAATGGTCATTGCCGGCAAGAAGATGCGCGGGCGGACATAGGTCAACGCGAGGTTTGACGGGACCTGGCCCACGATGTATCCAACTGTGAAAATGGTATTGATGACAGTTAACTGGTTGCCCTTGAAATTGAGCTCTTCCTTCATGCCCGACACGTACGCATTGGTCAAATTCGACCGGTCAAGGTAGTTGAAAAAATAGACCAAACAGCAGAACGTGAGGATGAAGAAATCAAGCTTCCGTAGAAGCTTCTTCTCCGCAGGGGAAGCTGCACTACCGCACACATATTCCTTGAATCTGGAAAACATGGTATGGAATTACCACGAGAGCCTCCAGCAGAGCAGTTGGAGCTCTCTGTGTGGTGACGGTCGGTTGGTTTTTCTTGCCGCCAAGATCGGTCAAAAAGGAGAAGGCATCTCCCACTCTTTTTCTCTCGACGGAGGCAACAATCAATTGAGGCACAAACTGCGATGATCCGATCGACACATTATCCGCCGCAAAATCGAAGCGGCTCTGCCATCGGATCGAGGGAAAGGATTAGGCGTCGATCATGGCCTTCTTTGCGGTTTGATGCCAGCTACCTAGGTAGGTACTGTACTTATTATCTATCCTCGCCGGGCATCATCCACTGTCGTCCATTCTTCCTTCTCCACCCCGCAGGTACCAGTAAACATGAGGATGCGATACTTGGTATTTCGCGATAACTAGATCGAGCGATCACCATCCGTTGTGTCTGGTTCGTCAGCACCAGCTCCACTGATCGGTCACAATCAGAGTTCGCCGATCTTCGTATGAAGTCACAGGTCCAAGACGACATGAACAAGGTCAATGCTAGTGGCCACTGTGACTCGCGTGCAGCAGTCTTGTCTGGGTGTATCCATGCCATGTTACACTGTGGTTGTCCTATGACTTGGCCGAGGCTATTGAGGTACATAGTCATTTTCAAAGAATGGTATTATTGTCTCTACCCCGCACGTGGAATCGGCCTTCATGCGACGGTATTATCTGTGATACTTCGACGGATCTTATCGCTGATTCGATATGATGATACGGCGTTGATAGGTCTCTCCAGTTCAATGGAGCCGGAATCAGGCCTAGCCAGTTGAGAACGCAATGGACCCTGCTCCACACGAAGGGGGTCTACGGATCTTGCTTATTGAACGGAGTACAGTACTGTACATCGACATATCCCGGTTTTCCTGGATAATATATAGAAGGGATGGCATCTCTGCTTTTGCACCTACAGGTCTAGTTCCTATCTGATACCACAGTTGCGTCCCTTTCCTAGAAAGACATCAAGATGCTTGAGTATCTCGGACTGTCCACGGACTCAAGACCAAAACCATGGGAGAGAATTGCTGCGGCTAAGCGGCAGGCCCTTCGTGATGCAATCCCTGCGGAATGGGTGATCCCCGCAGAGATTCTTCCCCCCGAAGAAGAGACAGATGTGACCACTTTTTTGCGTGAATCGGGTTGGTTCACTGACCGAGAGGTGGAAGTCACATCGACTCCTGCACCAGAGCTCCTCGCTGAGCTTTCCAGCGGGTCATGGACTTCAGAGGAGGTGACCAAGGCGTTTTGCAAAGCCGCAGCGGCCGCTCATCAATTAGTAAATCATCCTCATATATCCGTACACGGACATTCGCTAATCAGCGCAAAATAGACCAATTGTCTATCGGAGATTCTGTTCGATGAAGCTATCTCTAGAGCAAAACAGCTGGATGACCATCTCAAACAGACCGGCAAGCCTGTAGGGCCTTTCCATGGCTTCCCAATTTCCCTGAAGGACAATTTCAATATCATTGGGAAAGACTCTACCATCGGATTTGTATCACTTGTCGACGACCCAGCCACTTACAACAGTACTCTCACAGATCTCCTTGTAGAGGCAGGTGCTGTTCTCTATATCAAGACGAATGTGCCCACCGCAATGATGATCGCTGAAACAGTGAACAACGTCTTTGGTCGCACAGTTAACCCGAGGAACAGAAAGCTCACACCTGGCGGTTCGTCTGGAGGAGAAGCAGCATTGATTGCGTTTGGAGCGAGTAGGATAGGTGTCGGGACGGATATCGGTGCGTCCCAATCTTATGCTGGAGCAGGAAAGCTAGAATGCAAGAGCTAACGGCGATTTGCTGTGAAGGTGGTTCTCTCCGGATTCCGGCCGCCTGTACAGGCATCTTTACTTTGCGTCCGTCTTTTGGGCGCTTCCCTAACTCTCAGACACGCTCAGGATTGGCAGGCCAGGAATCCGTCAACAGCGTCAACGGCCCAATGGCAAAGACTCTCCCAGAGATCGAGCTTTTTGCGAAAACAGTAGTAGGACAGGAGCCTTGGATACACGATCCAAAATGCCTACCGATCCCATGGCGCTCAGTCGAACCGAAAAAGACGTTGAAAATCGCTGTCTTGTGGAATGATGGAAACGTTACCCCAACTCCTCCTGTCGCTCGGGCACTTAAGGAAACCGTGGAGAAGCTCAAAAGTGCTGGCCATGAGATAGTAGACTGGGGGCCCACAGGCCACCAGGCCGCAGTCAAATTACTATCACGCAAGTTCCTCGCAGACGGCGCGAAATCCATTCGTAAATTAATCGAGCCCACTAAGGAACCGTTCCGACCCGAGATGAAAGATTATGAGGCGTCCTCGGACATCGGAGTGAATGAGTTATGGCAGATTCATATAGAACGCAACACGCTGCAGAAAGATTATCTAGAGAGATGGAACGCTTGTGAAGGTTTGGATGCAATTCTTGGTGAGATTATTCTTCTCCTTTCGCCTCTTTGATCTTCAAGCTGACACTGAGGTCAAATCAGGCCCGACGACCCCATATAGCTCTGTAGAACACGGAAAATTCGCCTATGTGGGCTACACCGGTGTCTTTAACATACTCGACTATCCCGCCGTATCTTTCCCCAGTGGTGTCAAAGTCGATAAGGTGCTTGATACTCCTTACGCTGCACACCAACCATTGAGCGACATCGACGCGACCGTGCAAAATATATGTAAGTCTTCATCCCATCTATACTCCACATTGGGAAACATCCAGAAGCTATCAGCTCACTCGTCCTAGATAATGCGGAGGCAGTCGATGGCATGCCCATTAATTTGCAATTAGTCGGACGTCGCCTCGAAGAGGAGAAAGTACTTATGATGACGGCTGTCGTACTTCAAGCTCTTTAGATTCGATAGTGTCCATCTTGCGAGAGGTAGACAATACTCTGGAGATCCAAATTATCCCAATTCCAGCCACGCTCTAATTATGGCTGTCCAGTAATCATTTCTTTTGCCCAGACGCCCTGTTCCCCGATCCAATGGGAAATAAGGCCGATGAAAGCTGGGACGCCACATTGTTAGCCTATATCTTCATCCTGATCTAGACTTCCACATATAGTCGGCCATGCATGCTTATGGAGCTGGTAAGGTAAACTAGAGGTTCCTCATCTCCCACGTTTAATCCAAATACGAGTTATTGCAGGGTTCTAGATGAATGTCTTACAATAGTTGACCGTTGCGGCGTTGAACGAGGGGAATCATGTGGCTGGCTTATTTTCTTATTATTATATTAATGAATTCTTTGTCGAAAAAGTCTCCCTGGTTCTTTTCTTACTGGATTCCTTTCGCTGCATTAAAAGCGATTCTCACAGTGTAATTGTCACTATCGTTCGCTGCTTAGGCACTATATCGTTCTTTATCCAACATTCCTTTTCTGACGCAGAATTTCTACGCTGGCAAAGTATTCTCCCGCGAGGATCACCAAATAGATTAAACAATCTCAAAATGAAATTCATCACCTACGTCGCCGTCATCTTGATGGCCCCTCAACTCCTTACCGCTCTTCCAACACTCCAGCCCCGGACAGTTGATAGTAAGTTGACACCGAACCACATCGACCCCTATAAACAGACATCGATAATAAACTGAACACCAAACCCCAATCCATAGCCCCAACACTCAGAATCCGCGATATCCCATCATCCGAAGTCGACCTGCCGGCCTTCATAACCGCTGTGTTCGACGGTATCGCCAACGTAATCGCCGCGTCGGGCGGGGCCGCCGCGAACACAATCGCTGCGACAGGCGGCGCGGTTGCAAATGGACTGGGCACAGATGGAACAGAATCTTCTTCTTCTTCTACTCCTACTTCCACGAACACGACGATTATTGGAAGGGCGCTGGGAGAGAAGGTTGGAAGAACTGTCGCGCAGGAGCTGACGGATGCTTTGGCGGGGAAGAAGATGGCTTAAGTAGGCTGAAGTCCACTCGGAGTCTTTTTTGCGCCGTCCTCTTATGCTGTTCTATGCAGTTGAGGATTATAGGATTCATGGTTACTGAGCGCTACGATGTATCTATGTATATCTCTACATATCACTTTTATTGTCTCCTATCTAAACACTCGGAACCCACTTAGATTTCTGCTTGGTTATGACAGGAAGAATATATTGAAGTTCGTGGCTTCGACATGGAAATCTTTCCTGTAGGAACACAGGAATAGAGGCTGGGTTATAACATACGTAGTGATTTTGAGACGATCCGCTCCACGGCTGGACAGCTTTATATAGATCGCATCGCCACCAGTATTGAAATCTAACAATCCTAGGATAAGCTAGTATATCTTCACAGTCAACTATAATTCAGCGTTATGTACCCATTCCTGTTAAAAGCGATATCGTTTAGATACATTATACTTTAGCAGACAGAGAAATCCTTGCTTCTTTCGTTTCCTCTTCCTGTTCAATTCCCTCGATAAATGATTCCTTAGCAAGCTCCTCTCTTGCCAGATGCTTAGTATTCTTCACATTTTCGTGTGGCCAAACTTGATTAATGGCCCAGTATACTGTAAACCCGAGAGTAAAAGAAAGACACCACCCCAGATGGCCCAGATTAGAAGCAGCTTCTGACACATTCGCGCCGAGTGTCCCCACGAATCCTTTACCGATGTTAGCGATATTATTATCAAGACACTTGACGAACAATGAGTTACTTACCCGGAAATGGTAGCGCGATTGCGACCACATATGCAATGTAAGCCCGTAAATTCCATCCTCCTGTGTACCAGTAATTCTCATTACTTTTCGTTCCGTTATATAGAGATGGAACAAAAATATTTCCTCTTGAAATCATGAAATATTCGCACACCATGATCGCACAGACAGGCGCCATGAAGATTCCATAGCCGGAAAGGAAGGTGAGGAATGTGTTTGCAGAGAACATAATCTTCCATGGACATATGGCGTAGGCCAGAACATGAACAACAACTTGGCCTCGAACTATCGTCAGATACTTTGGCCAGAGCATACTGGCGTCGGAGCCAAATGGAATCATATTCGCTGCAACGTTCGTGGCAAGCATGGATACCACCCAGGAAAAGGCGCAGAGAAAGATCGCAAACCGGACGTCGGACCGCCAATGCCTGTTCATGATTTCTGTCATCAGGTCCCATGGGTTCCATAGATCGGTTCCCCATTTATTGTTGATTGCCGCCGTTGCCAGGATACCCATGGTTGCGGAGAGGGTTACCGCTACGATATTGGCAAACTATGATCGAAAGTCAGCGACATGACTAGTTACTAGTATGGGTTATTGCACTTACAATGACACCAACAAAGGGCGACCGCGATGTCTTCGCCCACCGCGCAATATCAGGCTGATTGGTGATCAAGGTCGCCGTATTGCCCATTCCACTGTTGATGCACCACATGAAGAACCATCCAAGTTTGCTTCCGGAGGGTGCCGTTCCACCATACAGTGGTCCCAGGTTTCCCTTCGTTGCAGCCATACAATATATGAATAATCCGAACATTGCTGGTACTGCAATGGCGGCTTTGAAGGCAAAGAAACCCCGTAGCTGATGAGGGCGCAGGAATATGAATGGGATATGAATCAGCCAGAACAGGAAAAATGCTAGCATTTGCTGGGTAGTAAAGCCCATACTCGATGCGATGCCATTAGGGATATCCGTGAAGTGATGCCCGAAGATCGCATGGAGGATATTGACGAGGTAGCTAGAACCGGTATACACTATTCATGATTGATGGGTGAATTTATGCCTTCAAAGAAAAACAGAGAGGAGGGCTAGCTTACATTGTACTCCATACCATATGATAGCTAGGATAGCTCGTGCACCGACGACATAATAGCTACCCCACCTGTGTATCATAACTATCAGTTTCATGATTGCGACAGTCGTTTTCTATATAGCACAGGACTCACATCCCAAAAGCAAACCGAGCTATCACCGGGTACCCAATGTGGTAAGTTGTTGCAGCCTTGGAATTGAACCACGTCGCTGTGGCCGATATGGTTGTCGCAACAAAGATCACAACAATGGATTGCCACCAGTTGAGACCGATTCCTACCATGCTGCTTCCCAGCGTCCAGTTCCCGAATCCAAGTCCAAAGAAGAACGTCACATAATTGAACCAGTTCCAGTTGCGCTTCTCTGGAGGTGTTGGCTCTAGATCTTTGTTTGTCCATGCGCGCTCGTTAGAATCATGGCCTGAATCGCTATTTTGGAGCCACGCGACGAAAGCCTCTTTGCTTGACACGGCATCTTTGAAGGCTTCTGTCTTTTTCTGGACACCATCTTTGAGAGTTGATAGTTTCGAACGCATCTCGGTAACTTGAGATAGCACTCTGGTGTCTCTGGATCCCACTACTTGGCTGCATCGCGGCTGTATGCGAGTTGTTAATGTATCACCGACACAATTTTCTTATCTGGAGCTTTTGATACGGCTCATATCTCCGATTAGACGTTGCTTAATGCAGTAGGTGGTTCTTTACCAATCGAGCATGCTTATCTTTGGAGTCTCTCTTACATTATCGTAAGTATGCATTCTCGGCGACTTAAATTAGTTAGCGAAAACGCCAATATCAGACAGCCTTACGTGTCCAGCGATAACGAGTAGTTCCATGTCGGCATCTCGCGCCACTAACTAAAGCGGTTATGGATTATGCCCGTGGTTATTAGATCAACCTACATGCTCCCCATAACAGGATTTTATGAAGCATCTCGAACGTTCATATTTCTAGTAATCCTGTCTCTCTTCACGTCTCGTGGAAAATGGGTCTAGAATCAGCGCCGACAGATGCACCCGCCTCTATCCCTCTATCTGAAGCGGAAAAGGCAAAGGGAAAATACTCAGTAGCGACTCTCCAACAAATCCTGGAGCGCTTCAACGATGACGGGTTTATAGTGCTTGAGGACGTCGTCGATGTGGCTC
Source organism: Byssochlamys sp. IMV 00236 (assembly GCA_001931875.2). NCBI lineage: Eukaryota > Fungi > Ascomycota > Eurotiomycetes > Eurotiales > Thermoascaceae > Paecilomyces > Byssochlamys sp. IMV 00236. The sequence goes on along the minus strand of MSJH02000840.1, from coordinate 572,841 downwards.
ACGTCGAGAAGATCAATAAATACATGCAGGACGATACAGACAATGTACTACGAGAGGTCTATGGTTCAAAGGCTTATTTCAACCACGGTGTGCGATCTAACATCTTGCACTGCGCTCCACTGAAACCCGAGTATATCTTCGAGGATGTGTATATGAATCCATTTGTTATTCAAGTGATGAACGCATATCTCGGCGCGCGGCCTCGTTGGAACTTCATTACGGGAAACAACGCCCTCGGGAATACAAAGGGTCTGCGACAGCCTGTCCACAAGGATATCCGCTGGAGCGGGCACCCGACTGCTCCTTTCTATGCGATTGCAAATGTGCCCTTGACCGACTTTTCACCAGAAAACGGTTCCACCGAATTCTGGCTGGGGACTCACAAAATCACTACCACTGCTGACCAGCAAACGACTCCGGAAGGTGCAATGACATGCAACGTGAAGATAGAAAAACTTGAAGAGCGCCGCAAGGTGCGCCCACCAGTACAGGTCCACGCTAAGAAAGGCAGCATTACACTGAGAGACTTGAGGTTATGGCATGCAGGAATGCCGAACCCTAGTGATGAGCATCGGATCATGATGGCCTTGGGTTATCAGGCGCGGTGGTATCCAAATTATACACAGCGATTGAAGGTGTGTCCATCTCAGATATGTAAGGGGGGTATACCGGGTAGAAGATCTCACTAACAATGCCTTTTCTAAGCTCCCCGAGAGTATGATGAACTTCTTCCACCATGATGATATTGAGATCATGGCAAATTTCGTCAGCGATGAGGAGGTACAGGCCAACCAACATAGAGACAACTTTCATTTCAGTGCGAGTGTCTAGCGGCGACGCTTCTTCATTCCCGAGTGTTGCCTTCTGGCACAAGATTCATGCTGCCATGGCCCCGGAAACGAGCTTGATTGCGATAATACAAAATATACTTACGTGTACCTGCCGATTTGTCTCTGCAGTCAATGGTTATAGTGGAGAATAGCAAGGTAATAGACAACATGATCCTTATGACAAGATTAAAATATCTCAAATATACAACAGCATACTATCTGCAGATCCAGGGGCTCAAGTTCTCATACTTCGCCTCATATCGTCCAGTATGCAGTGCAAACGAACATGTTACACAGTGTGTGACATTTCAGCTCTTGTCTCAATGACCCGACGAGCTCTCCCAGAGCTCCTCAAGCATCGGCAGTTTAGGTACTAGCGCTCTAGATGATCATCATAGTCCTTCGCTTTTATCTACTAGCATGTGTGAATCATAATCTATTCTATTATATTTGGATCTCATAGAACCATGTGCTAGCTGCATGGGACTTTTTGCTGTTGGCCCTAGTAGGGCCATTGTACAGCCATAAAGAAAGTGCCGATCGCTCACATTGTTACTTTCACATCTGCCAACAAGGCGTCTATCCTAGTTCCTGCTGAACCACTTTATTTAGTTTTCTACTCGTTGTCTCTTTTTCCTCTAAATGGTCATGGCAGAGTAGCGAAAACTCAGCCCTGTGCTGATATGAGACAGAATAGCTCGGCTCCGTCGCATAGATCTTCCGAGAGGAGCCTGGGTATGAGACCAATGCGCTGGACTCCGGAAGGCCGGCCTATCTTGTATTCGCACCAGTAGTATACTGTGGTTCATGGGGAGCATGTGGAGAGCCACGTGTAGGTATATCGGCGACCATACTCATAATTCAAGGCCCCGATAGGTCAGCAACAGTCTCTCTTATTTGGCCTATGCATGCTTTAGCAAACCCGGATCAAAAGCTTGAATGAAATGGTGGGTGTGACGACTATATCAGGGGTCCTCGACGATATTTCTGACATCAAGTAGCTACCTAGAGTCAGCATCAAGTATCACAGGGAACAGATTTTGTCTTTTACTTTCGATATTCCATTCTCCTTTTCTTCTTTCGAAAAGCTACTGGTTCAATATACATTCCTAATCCGGGACAGTAGCCTCAACTAGGGTCCTAGATACGACCGTGGCGCACAAGCTGAATTCAGCTCTCTTTCAACATCCACGCCACGAACCAAAGTTTCTCGAACAACTCATCCACGACATATGCAAGTAAGCATTTAAATATATACTACACAACTTTCAAGACTTTAAAGTTCAGCTGTATCTGCGGGGTCAGATCCCTAGAGTAAGATACCATACGGCCCCCACGTGGCTACCCTACAGTCCCCAGCTATGTCGGTATCACAGTTTTGAGATCGAGTCATGATCTGCGTATAACCTTGCTGTTATGAAGATCCTTTAGACTGCTTTCGTAGTGGAAGATATGATGCGATCCAGTCACTCTTTGATTGCCGATGTATTCTTCTAGACGTGTCATTGCATATGGAATGCAATGCAATGTAATGCAACAATGGGGCCAGCTGAATGATGCAGAGATCTGCAAATCCTGGCTGTGATCTGCGTTGATACCAAGCTACATACACATGGTCATAGTATTATTTACTGCGCAACTTTCGGCTTTTTTTTTTAGCGTATCCCATGGCTAGGTGTAATAACAACAAGGGGTCAGTTTAGAGTTGCACACTGCAAGTTGCTTACTTTACCAGGAAGCACTCAAGCTTTTTTTTTGGCCCCTCGCAGGTTGAGTTTCGACCGCACTCGGTCTAAAGCGTAGGTTAGGTAGTAGTAGGTACAGCATGTAGGCTTCTGGCTGCAGATCCTAGTACAGTACAAGAAAACAATGCACCTTTATAGAATATCCGATCAAAGAAAAGAATATGCAAGGTTTTTAGAAGACTATATAAGACATGCAGGTAGTTGCATACACTAGTAGTAAATCACAAAACATAAAAAACGATAGTAACGACAACCTATTTGCGGAGATCAATCCCGTCGGTTCCAGGATCCGGTTTTAGATAGCAGTGGTAAACATATGCTGCATATCATTAGTTATTTCTGATTTCTCTCGTGAGGACTACTTGGGTGAGATGAGTTCTCTGTTTTCGGATACACGCGATGCGCCTTTGGTATCTATGGATAATCGTCCCAATAGGACATCGACCTGCTCCAATTTAACGCCCGATCCAGGTAAGGTAACTAATTTATTGGACTCTGCAGATTTGCCTTGCAGAGATGATCGATCATAGCTCATTATTAGAGTTTCTCGCCTGCGAAATGATCGACACCTGCTAGGCCTCACATGCCTCTGGCATTTGAGTAATAATAGCTGCACGGTGGGAGAGAATAATCGGGAAGGGAATAGAAGAAATCATGTTATGCAGGAATAATGAAAGCGAATATCACCTGCCGAGGACCCTGACCCGATCAACAGCTTGCTAGCAGGAGGTTGAACTCTATTACTCGATTAGACATCGATGCCAACTTCGTGGCGCTCAGCTTATGTGCCATAGACTCACCGGACAACACGACGGTCGAAGTCAAAACCAAAAATAAGCAAGGACCTCGGTTTCTTCGTGCAACATATGATGGAGTGAGAAAAAGTTATGATGGATAGCCAAGACCCTCGGTTCGGAACCGAGTTGGACTTTCTACTCCAGAAGAATCGTGTTCCATTGGCTCTCTTTATTTTAGGCCTTCCTCTGCTTCAGTTTTCGTTTCCTGATTATCACCAGCAGACTTGGCAGTGGGCGCCACACTGTTTTTACCCCTTTATTGTGCTATGCCGTTGAGCTGTGCAAGTTAACCTCGGCAGCATTATTATTATTATTATCCAGAGTTAGATGCAAGCTAACTGTTCTCCTGAGAAGCGGTTCGTGGAGAGGACAGTAGTAGAAAGCCGTTACTGCTAGCAGATTCTCCGGTTGCTGTGGGATTGAGGATCTCCGGCTCTCATTTCCAATGCCCCGGCCATGAAGACTCAACAGGTTATCTAGGCTAGACTGGACCTTCTACTTCAGTCAACGAGGCGGACTTTGTTCCCCTGAAACTCACGGTTATCCCGGCTGTAGATAACCTGCGCGCCATGATAAGGCGAGCAGCACATACCTGATTTGATATCTCTGTTCTATGCGGTTGCCTGCCGGCGGTTTGAGACCGGTCATCTTCCTCCTGTAGTATAACTGAGCCACCTGGTTAGCATAACTAGTTCCTTTGGTGTTGTTTACCCTATCTAATTCGGTGTGGTAAAACGGTCAAGAGCGCCGGACGCTACCAAGAAAGCCCCAGATAGCGAGCTTGTTTTAGCCTTGCTCCGACAATAGGGATCGCCGTTCGGCTGTTTCAGGAGCCCATTCGATGGCTTTTTGCACACTTGTCTGTATCTGTAGAATATGGTATTTAATATTTAATAATATTCAGCGCGAGAAAAAGCTTCCAGGTCAAGCTTGATTTGTTATTCGCATACCGAATAACCTGAACGCCACAGCAATGCCGATAGGCCAGCTTTTCCTCTAACTAGTACGCAATCTTTCGAGGCTGGCCACGTGGGCAGTATCTAGTCCGCAGAAGTTTCCAATAATTGTAAGGCTAGTCACCGACGTTATTATTATTATTGTAGCCGGACATTTCCCGAAGGTTATCGCTCCGCGATCCATCGATTAAGACAAGCTTCAGCACGAGCTTTACCCGGCGTGCAATAGGCATAACAGAGTCGGCGTTTGAAGAAGACGTGAGATTATGATGAGGACTACTCCGTAGCATTCGCAGGGAAGTTCCTGGCTGCCAAAAAGCGGGACCGCGAGAGCACGCAGAGTTCTCCCGCGTTTCTGGAAGCGATGGATTGGATCCAACAGACACAATCGTGGCCATGATCGTCGACGCTTGACAGCATTCGTGCTGTAGATTGCGTAATAATGCTGCAACCCTGATCTAGTTATTTGAATTGCGACCTTCGAATAAGACAATCCATCCATGTACTTTAAAGCATCATGATGGTGTGCATCGTAGGGGGGAATCAATCGAGACGGCGCGGAGGTTAGACGTCTAGCAGAGAGGGAAATCTGCTCCGTGACTTCACCGCTGCAGTCTACATGGTAACGCGTGTAGAGCTATAGATGAGATAATGTAAAGCCTCCTCCATTCAGCATGACACGGGGGGGGGAATCAGGCATAATCAGACATGCGCGACGGCTGAAGCGATGTTAACTCGAGCCGGTACTTCCCCGCAGAATTCTCACATGGCCGTGCGTCCTGCAGCGAAAGGGAACTCGAATCGAATCAAAATTAGAAAGCTGTTGAGCGTCCTGCGGATTTGTTGGTACATATCTAACACTGCATGTACGGAGTAGTAAGCTGACACGCGCTCGAGCAATATTTCTAATGACGATTATCATATTCTGAGCAAGGGCCAGGATGCCGGAAGGCAGTTGCGAAATTGTGACGAAGAACGATAACCGCCATCGCACAAAATATTCGGTAATATTAACCAGATACCAAAATACGGTACGTCGTGCTCTGCGTCAAAAGCATATTCCCTTGAAGGATTCAACTGGCCAAATTTGCACGACAGTGGTCCTGGCCCGGCCCGTTGGCACTCGACCCATGGACCACATTTAATTACCGAGCTGGTCCATGTTCAGCGGGCGCTACTGCGTAGTCTAGTCCTCTCTATTCGGTATGCAAGTCGGTGATCATGAAAGGATAGACAGGAGCTCGAAAGCGATCCTCATGGTCCAGTATTGCCGTGGATAGTGCGCAAGAATGCACAGAGTTGCATCCAAAATCAGTTCGTTGTTATCGAAATCGCAGCAAAAGGGCAGCATCGTTCATTAGTTTGATATTCTGAACGAGTTGATCTCTGGTCCAGAACGAATTTCTCTACCAAGATTCAGACGGCACATTGTGGGACGGAGTCGGCAGTTACTTCCCGTTCATAGCCATGACTGCGTCTCGCCAGATGGTTGGATTCCTAAAATAATAAGAAGCGCCAGCTGGGGCTGGTTCGCTCTTTGTCGTGGTTGACACTGTAGATACCCCTGACCCTTGACAGCCGAAAAGAAGAGAACCCTGCGATCGTCGCAGACCTGAAACAGGATAATAGAAGTCCCGAGCCGTGGCCCCCAAACCCATTGGGACTTTTCTTCTGAATCTTCCACGGTTGTTCCACGGATAAACTCGAGCCGCATCCGAAACGCAACCTTGCAGAGAGAGAACGATAGTCTGAAACGAGAATGACAGCTCAAGTAGCAGATCTTGAGAGCTGAAATCATGGAAGAGCTGGAGACTGGAGTATACCTCGGCCTGATGGCAGACGAGCTTATCCGTAGTACTCTAATCCGGTACAAATATGAAGATTCACCAACCCCCTGAGCACTAGTAGTGTTTTCTCGGGGAATAGGAGTGCAGCACAACCCTGATCTCTCACTCTTGGATCCTTATTATTAGGATGCGATTTCTCCGCGAGGTTCCGCAGGAAGAGTACGGAGTCCAGCAGCTCTCGAGTCATGACACGCCACATCCCACCGATGATCAGTGCACCTTTCGCCTTTTTTCCCCATCCTGCACCAAAACCCTTGGTTCAGGGATCCCGGTTGGAAGAATCTCCATCATCGACCGTCTGTGCATCTCGTAAACAATTTTAAAGTTAGAGCCTGCGCATGGAGATACTGTATTTTCTGCCTGTCCATGTATACCGCTTGAACGGTGCACCGTAATACAGACCAGGACAAGAGTTGGAAATCTTTCGTTCCTCTTTGCGGTGGCCAGAGAACGAAACCCCTTGGCAATCTCGCTGATCACCCGCCAGGGGAAGCAAACATCCAGTGGATCGACTGAGCCGACTTTGGTCCTTCATGCCTCGTGGCTCCGGGTGCTGTCTTTGAAAGAAACGGCTTCTGCGCGTGGGCCGCTAGACTAATGCTAGCATTTCTCGGCGGCTCCGCAGCAGACTTGAATCATGGCTTCCGGGGCCTGGAGGCGACATTTAGGTGCTTTTAGACGCCTTCCTAGGACGCTCTAGAGGCGGTGGTACAGGCTCTAGAAGCCTCGGTATGCCCGCGACAAGGGAAACATCCCGGGATGGGGGCCGTTAGACAGTCCAATGTCCCGCGTCCAGGGGGCTGTTCTGGCGGACAGTGGCAGGTGGAGAGGCAAAAGTAGAGTAGAACTGGAACTTCGGGTCCAGCACGGTAGAGAACTAAAGAGATCACTAGAGTTAGTAGAGTAAATGACTCGTTAACAGTGGTTACGAAGTGTCGGTGCGCCGTCTGACTAAACTGCCCTGATGCCTCAAATCGATCTGAACTCCGTCGTTGCGGGCAGTCAGTCCCCGCTTGTTCCTCTCGGCATCATCAGACGAAGGGGGAAAAGCTGATCTTGTTCTTCTCTTCTCGTCTATCTTCTCCGTTCTCCTTTCGCTTCTGGTCCCCATTCGTCCTGGTTTGCGTGGGCTGGGTCGTCGTGAATGTTGGAGAGTCCGGGCTGTGAACCAGCTTCCTCTCCGAATAATCTCGATCGGAATTCGTTTCCTCGCGACTCGCACAGATCAAGGATCGGCACGGAAGACGTTGCGAGACTTCGTTCCTGGATCTAGTTGATCTCAAGCCACTTGGGTTGTCTAGATCGATCCCCTAGTACTTGCCTTCAAGAAACCCGCGTCGACTCGGATTTTGGAAACAACAGCATCCCTTTGTTCTGCGCGCCATTGACAACCGCCAACCTCCCGGAGACCAGGTTGGGACCTACGACGGTGGCCGGATCACCAATTCGTCAGAGTATTATTCTCTTTTCTTGCAATTTTTAATTCAAGAAAGGCACAGCCGCCGCGCGGCCAACAGTGGACAAGACCGTGTGTTGAATACCTACATCCAAATCGAAGCCGGTCTGGTTGGCTGCTGAGTGGTCATTCCCTATCCCTACGTACAGTAAGTCTCCAGGTTTGCTCCTGCGCATGATTCCGGACTGGTGTTAATGTGCTTGTCAGCAGGTGTATTGTCACACAGACTCCCTTCTGCCATCTCTCGTTCTCGTTGGTAAGCGACTCCGGCTCTCTCCTTCTACGCTGCACACCGGATGGACTGGAATACTCCGCGATGGACCTGAAGTTTTGCTAGTTTTGCGCCAAACCTCAATTGCCATCTGTCATCTTGGGAAGGTGTTAGGATCGTGTCTCGCTCTCTTGCGCCTACCGGAGACCGTTGTCCATACGGTTGGGTTTTACATTGGATGGTTCGGTATTGGAGAATTCGCATCTTCCTTTTGACTGACCACTTGCACCCAGGATAGTCGTCCTCGTTCTCCGACTTCGCCAAAATGGGGTGTATGAACTCCAAGCCAATGGATCCTGATGACAAGGAGGCCGTGCAACAGAACGCCAAGATTGAGAAGATAATCCGAAATGACAAGAAGACGCTGGATCGCACAATCAAGATTTTACTTCTTGGTAAGGACTCGCGCATAACCGGCGCATGTCGCGCGTAGAGTCAACCGTATAAGACGCTGACAATGTGTCATAGGTGCCGGTGAATCGGGAAAGTCGACAATTATAAAGCAAATGCGAATCATCCACTCAGGCGGATTCCCTACCGATGAACGTCGCCAGAACCGTGCTGTGATTTACTCGAATTTGATCGTCGCTTTTAAGGTCCTGCTGGAAATCATGCAAACAGAGGGAATCGAGTTTACAAGTGACAAAGCCAAGGTAGGAGGATGTCATATCCAGTTAGCCGTGGGATGGTCCTGACTAACCACTGCTTTCTCAAGGAATTCGCGGCACTGATCGATAAGACGGAACCCGATGTAAGCTCGGAGGAAGCGTTCTCTGATCGCAACGTGAAGGATGCCATGGAAGGAATGTGGGCAGATGAGGGCGTTCAAAAGGCCGTTGCACGAGGACACGAATTCGCTTTACACGACAACCTTCATTAGTAAGTTACAGGGCCACCTCGTTCGATGTCCTTCGATGACTGACGACTCAGCTTCTACAATTCTCTGGATCGTATTTTCGAACCTGGCTGGCTTCCCGATAACCAGGACATGCTGCACTCTCGTCTACGGACAACCGGAATAACGGAGACCCTTTTCGAGCTGGGTCAGATGAACTTCCGGATGATGGATGTTGGAGGACAGCGGTCAGAGCGCAAGAAGTGGATTCATTGCTTTGAAGGTGTTCAGTGTCTCCTCTTTATGGTTGCGCTGTCCGGTTATGACCAGTGCCTCGTGGAGGATCAATCGGCGGTAAGTAAACACATATTATATGGAAACCCTACGTCGTATAGAAGTTTCTGATCCCTGGATAGAATCAAATGCACGAGGCGATGATGCTGTTCGAATCCTTGGTGAATGGAGAATGGTTCAAGCGAAAGCCGATTATCCTCTTCCTGAACAAGATCGATCTGTTCAAGTCCAAGCTCGCTCTCTCGCCGGTATCGAAGCACTTCCCTGATTATAGTGGATCAAATACGGATTTTGATGCGGCCGCGAAATATTTTGCGGACCGATTCCGTGGGATCAACCGGATGCCGGAGCGTGAAATCTACATCCATTATACAAACGCCACCGACACGACATTGCTGAGCGCCACCATGGACTCTGTCCAGGATATGATCATTCAGAAAAACCTGCACACACTCATCCTATAAACACGGCGCCGCAAATGTGGATGTCATAATCACTCCCAGAATAATCTGCCCCGCTGAGCTGTCTGTCGTTCCACCTACGGGATGTGAGCAGCTTACTGTCCGACCATATCTTTTCTCGGAATTGTTTTCAAGGTGTCTGACGGAGTGTACCAGTTGATATAGGTGCCTCGTCTTTTCTTCTCTTTCAGCGCCGTGACACTGTTTCCTACGTTTAGGGCTAACATTTTTCCTGCGCCCATCATGTTATACCACCCATCTCATTCCTCCATGTGTATATTGACTTCTCACGACCTTCCTTCGTTTTTTTTTTTTTTCTTCATTTACACAGGATCTTTCTCCATCCTCCGAAGCAATTTCTCCCCGGCTGGCGGTCAGCAACGAACTTTCGTCCCTAGTGGAAGATACATGATTCCGTCCTCTATCGGACGGACTCTGTTGCTTTAATTATATTATCTCTTCGCGACCCTCTGATACCCTCTCCCAGGTTGTCTGGCCATGGTATTGATATTTACTGTTTTATGTTTTTCAAACATTTTGCCCCAGTTCCTTCTTCTCCGCCTCATTTTTGATCAATGTCACGGCCTTATGGGGAGGTCATCTGCACTGTTCCGGGTCTTTTTGGAGTATATCTCCGTTTTATAGTCCTTTCCTTTTTTTTTGCTTCAGGCTAGAAATTCCCTTTGTCCGCTTGTTCAGGCCTTCAGTTACCCGACTATCTGTCTTCCAGATAGATCAGGAGAGCTCATGGAATTTATTGCATGAGTTATGGTTTACTATGCATTAGACGCAAGTGAAAGCAAAAATCTCATCAAGATACCAATAATTTCTCACTCGTTACCTAGATTCGGCGTACGTACATACATACATACCTGTCTGTAGAAGGTCCTCCGTTCACGTGATCGCACGAACTGAACTGAACTGAAACAATATCTGGTTCCAAATACGCAGTATCAAAAGTAGTAGACATGATGTTTTTTTTTTTATTTCCTCTTTTTAAAACAAGCAATATTCGACAGAGGCTCACATCGGAGAACTGTCTGATGATCGACGTTCTTCAAGGCGGAATAACGTTAACGCACGAGACCAGGGTGCTTACATAATAATTGCGCCCGCTGACTCTCCGGCTCAAGTTCGCCTTCGGGTTTGACGACTTCAAACCAACTTCATCCGAACAGACTCACAGGCATCTCTCCTCGCCTGTGAAACAACCAAAGCCTCAGGATGCTCGCATCCTCAGTCTTCCGTGTGGCACGGTCACCAGCCGTGCCTTTTCCTGCTGTCACACCCGCTATCACATCGACATCGAACGGACTGCTTGCTACCGCGACCCGGCGTCAAGCGCAGCGCCGATACTCGTCCTCGAAGCCTCCGGTGCCCCCCAGTGATGGTTCGAGCCGGATTGATACTTCTCAGACTCCGGCTAAGGGAGTGAGTCCATCTGGACAGAAGCGTGAAGGCAAATCTTCCAGGCGGAAGGGCAGAGATAACAGCCGACATGGCTCTGCCAAGTCCAGCGAAAACACTGCTTTCCTGAACCTCCCCAGCGTTCCCTCGACGCAGCATCGCCAGCCTCATGGTTAGTTTTGTTACTCTGATATTGCTTCTTGGTCATTGCATTTATTGGAGAATAGCTGTAAGCTGACTTTCCGTGAAACCTTAGACGTTCACATAGCCTCATTCTTCTCCATCCACCGTCCTATTTCCGTCACCACGACCGTTCCTCCAACCTCGAATGCCGAAGCTTTCGATGCCATATTCTCCAAGAAGGCGTCAAGAGCCGGTCCCGATGATGTTATTCACACCATTTCATCCGCTGTGAATTCGATGGAGAACGTCATGCATGGCCAGCAGTTCGGTGCGTCAGAGCAGGATGAACTCCGACATGCTCTCGGCCAAGCTTCCGCCAACAATGCGGAATCCGAGGTCATCCATCTCGATGGTATTCCTATGCACGAGCTGAGGATTTCCGTCGAAGAGATGACCAGACGGCTACGCCCATTCCACCCTCCTCCTCCCCCGGTTCCCTTGGACGAGATGAACACGGCCGATCTGAACCAGGCTGAGGAGCCCTCCAGGTCTCAGACCTACTCGACGGTCCTGACGATCCGCGAGTCCACAGACGCCGATGGGCAGAGGACGTACGAGGCTCACACGACGCCTTTTGTTCAGACCGAGATGGAAGCTCCCGGTGTGTTTGATGGCGAGGCTGCCATTGAAGAGCCGAACGGCTCTCGCAGCACCTACATGGAGCGCATACGTAACCCCCGGACCATGCACGCCATCAGCGTCAAGAGACAGCGCAAGCTGAAGATGAAGAAGCACAAGTACAAGAAGCTGATGCGCAAGACGAGAACGCTGAGACGCAAGCTGGACAAGGCTTAGAATTCCTTTCCGGTCTACGCTTTCTCTCATCGGTCTTCGCGCGTCGTTTCTCCGTTTCCTGTCTTGTGATTTGTCTATGGGATTCCTGCATTTCTCATCCCCCCAGCGACGACTTCGGGGCCATGCATCAGACCCTACCTATCTTTATCTTAGTCCACGTCTCGCATAGCCCTCAGCCGCTCATGCTCGCTTTGTCTCAGTCATCATATTTCTCTCATCTTCCCCCTCTCTTCCTATCCGATCTTCTAGTCGTCGAATATAAATCGTATTTTCATACTTATATATACACAGTAAAATTACATTTCCAATGATCCGCTTTTCATAACCTCATGTAGAGTATCGGACTTTCTTTTCAGTTGTTTCCTTGCTGTTTTGTTTAATTATCTCAATCATTGAATGGCATTCACAGCTATCTCAATCACCAAGCCGGTAGATCTCTGTATACTGTGAAGTTGTCAGTCTACACATGTCCGTTTAATACTCGTAGATGCGGTATCTTTTGAACTGCTCTTATATAACATCTTACAAGCGTCACTATGGCGGCGAGAGTTATACCCGACAGGCAATAGAGCATACCATTACAGCTATACATGGAATACAACTAGGGAAACCACGGCCCGCAAGCCCAGGGCTAAAGTTACATATAGCATAGCAGAAGAGACGATTTTGGATAAATGACGTGCGATAAAATGGACAGCAAGAGAAAATGAGGCTAGAAAAGGCCTCGCGCGTGAGACGTGTATGACGTAGTCCAGAATCGCCGGCCAGGAGAAAAAAACCAAACGCGAACCGTGGCCATGCAGTATATCTATCTATCGGGAGTGTCACGTCAGACATGTACTCTCGTAGATCAGCTCATTCATCACAACTGATTCCAACCCCCTTCACCCCACTCCTCCATACGATAGCTTCCGCATAGGAGAGCTACCTTGTTCCCGGCCATATACTTGGCTGATTGAGATACCGGGTACGAAAAACTAAAAGGGACATGGACATGGCAAGGCGATTCCGTTCGGCTGGTTAACCAGAGGCGGCATACCTCACTATGCCCTTTCCCGTAGCAGGGGTTATTTCCCGTTTAGCACACGGCTTCCTTGGTACGGGAGTTCATCAGAAGGGCGACAATAAGACCGTAAAGACCTGTGGAAGAAGTTAGAGAGACCATGGATAATGGACCAGCTAAGTCAGATAGATGGTAAACGTACCCAAGACTTCAGCGAAAATGAGAATCAGGATCATTCCGACATAGAGTCTAGGTTGCTGCGCAGTTCCACGGACACCAGCATCACCAACAATACCAATAGCGAAACTGGTTAAGGCCAGATTGTTAGCTTAAATAGCACTGGAACTTTGCGGAGTTTCGATCATTGACATACCCAGCCGCCATACCAGCAAGACCGACTGCGAGACCAGCTCCCAGCTGGATGAAACCAGCGTACAGCGAAACCTTTTGCGTCAAGTCGTTCGCAATCAACACGGAAACGACCAGACCATAGATACCAATGATACCAGCCATGACAATGGGGACAATGTCTGTGATGATGGTCAGCCAATCCACTCTCCAGAGCTTGCCATCCATCTGGTTTCTATCATATGGCTGAGATAGAACAACGTATCCGACATACTCTTAACGATCAGGTCGGGTCTCAGGACGGCCATGCCGCAGACACCGACACCAGCCTTAGCGGTTCCATAGGCAGCACCGAAGCAAGTGAAGACGATAGCAGAGGTGCAGCCCAGGGCGCCGAAGAAGGGCTATTTTCTCAGTCATCAGTCATCTGTTCGCATATAACGTAGAGGGGGTGATGGGCGAGTGTGCTCTGGCTGAGCCGTAGAGCCGGTTGCCATCGGAGAGCTCGCGTCAAGGGCAATGCGTGGACGGTTGAAGGATAACCTACCGCATAAACGGGACTAATTGAAGAAGATTGTTAGTATACGATCATTAATTAGGAAACTTCCAACAGCAGCTTCATGCTGCACTGAGGTATTGGCGCTAACGACGGTCGTGCACCTGGGGAGAGTGACAGCTTACCAGAGATCCGAGGACATTTTAAGGGATAGAGGACCGATACGGGTCGATATCACCGATCAACAGCTCTGAGGGAATGATGATAAGCGAGATGCAAGGAACAAAGCCGCTGGTGCGATCGCGACAGTACCGATGAAGATGTGGCTGGTGGTTGGAGACGGAGATGAGGTCGAGGACGAAGACGCTCGTTGTTGCGTCGGGGAGATCCAAGGCTGGCTTGCCCAGCTGCCGTCTCGGTCACGTGGGCTTGGCGCGACCGATCAGCGGCGTCAGCTTCCCGGCACGTCAACAACATCGATGCCATATCTACCGCTCCAACAGCAGTTCATCTCTCATGACAACGATACAGTTTCTTATTTCAAGCATTTATCATTTGGTTGTCCTCTAGTGATGTTCACTGGTTATGTTTTATGATACCTTTTTTTTTCTTATATGGCGGCAGAGATCTACCGAAGCACCCATACTGTCTGATCCTAATCAGCTAAAGAGACAGCCTTTTTCCACTCTCGTAAACAATATGTACTGTACATTGATACCCCAAACTCCACATTTCTTCATTCCCGTAGCCTACACAATTAGAAGTTGCACTCGGCAGCCTGGAATATCCAACTTGGTGCGATTCTGACCAGAGTTGTTCAGCGGCTTCTCACCGCCAATAGGTTGGGAATAGGTGATGGCTTTCTCAGTCAGTGCGCCAAAATAGTTGGGCAGCATGACAATGTCTTTCGAGTGTCCATCGCTGGTGTCAGCAATTGCCTCTGCTGTCTCCGCTGGTGGGATGACGCCAAAACGACAGCAAGTCCCTTCCCCGGAGTTACTAAAATCACCAGAGGCGCTGTCCTTTCGAGCTTTCGGGGCCATTGAAGCGTAAAACTGGATGAAATCGCCCTCACTTGCGACCTGGGAAAGAGCGGACAGGTCATCTCCGTAGGCAAGCTTTTCGAACGACTTTGGAAAGCCTTGCAACTTTTCCGACAGTGAGTCTGCGTCTCCATAACCAAGCAGCTCATCGATAGGAAATAAGCCGCCGTACGGTGTAGTATCGGCAAACGTGGTTTCAGGGTCCAAAGAGAGTAAACCTTGCTTCTTCCCCCATCCTCCACCGCCGCTCATCACCCGATGAAGCTTGCTGCCATTGGAGATGGCATTCAGGACATGGTTCGAATCGAACACGTTAGTCGATAGAACACGGTCGGGATTTTCGACCAACGCCCATACAGAAACCCTCTGGTCGAGTGCATGTTCCTCTACATACCTTGGAAGCTCTTTCTCCAATTCAGACGACGCTGGCATTGCGTCATTCGACTTTCCATCTGTTGACTTCGACACTTGACGGAGGATATTCCCCAGACTAGACATGACCTTTCGACGTTGGCCCACCGGGGAAAGCGAAACGCCCAAAGAGGTCTGGATGCGCTCTCCCGCAGATGTGACTGTGCAGTTAGAGAGATCACTACTCTGACTTAGACAGAACCTCCCGTGATCGGACTTGTATTCCCAGCGCATCCCGAACATAGTCCTATCCTTCCCATTGAGGAATATAGTGTTTGCTAAGCGCAAACCAACTTCATATGATGCGGTGGCTGAGCGTATGGGCTTCACAGAATATATGAAAGAAGGTTCATCCTTGTCCGTGCTCTTCAGTCGGGAGGCTCTGGCGGCCTTCCCTGCCACGTCTTCAGTCTGGGCTAGCAATAGTGATAGACCTTCTGACCCTAGCAGGTCGGCGACTTCGTCGCGCGGGTCAGGTAGTTTATCTACAATTGCTGCAACTGCGTGACGAGGACTCCGTCGTAGATTATCTGACTTGTCTATGAACAGCTTGTTCATGAGTTCATCGAGGAACGTATTTCCTGGTCCAATCCACGGAGCAAATGCTGGTGTGACCAAGAGGATAGGGACTCTGTCTGTTTTGTCGGAGGAAGGAACCGGGGGAAGGTGACGGAGGACTTCATCTTGTGTCTTGGACCATTTCGCATTGTTAGCTAGTCAAATATATCCGGTCGCACATCACTCACCACCTCGTGGGGCGTCTTCGTGAGCCAAGAAATGGCGATGGGGGCAGAGTGTGTTGGGGCGCTTGATTGCTCTGCTCTTCTCGAGATGGAGCTAAATGCCCGCGGAAAAGTCGATGAACAGTCAATTGCGACACCTTGTCGGACATTGGCCGAAGCCAGTTTGAGGCATCTTCGGATAATAGCTGGTCTCGCGGCTGCGAGCCCCAGACTGTGGCCGAATATCAATGACATGGAGACATTGATGTCAGTGTTCGCAGCTTCAGCAATTAGCTGCGCTTTGAGTGGGCAGAGCAGAGTTCCGGGATGAGAGAGCTCGGGCCACACAAGCAGGCAGTCCGCCAAGATATCCAACTTATCACATAGTGTTCGCCAGCAATGCCTAGGTAACTGATATATGATGCCTATACCCACGGTTTAAGATTGTAAAATTAATACAGAGCAGAATTAAAATCTACTTAGATGGATCAAAAGTACAATCTTCTGTTTCAAGAATCGAGGAGAGATTATCTGGTTTCAGACGCCGTACACTCCACCCGACGAAGATGTAGAGTACATTTCCTTTATTTCTACGGTATGTCTTAAGCCAGCAGGGAGATCGTTGAGGACTGTTAAAATGAGTAGGAATTCTAGATTTCAACATGGATACCAGCCTTCGAGGAGGTACGCCGATATCCACTGCCACAAACGGCTGGCTGGCTAGCAGGATGATATAGTTCCTAGATATAGCTAGAAGTAGGAGATACTCAATATATTACCATGACTATTATTAAAGGCAAGACTTATTATTATTATTATTCTCCTAGCACTTCGTAAGCCTAAGGAATAACTACAGTCGTTATCGGTATGCCGAAGCTGCCAATTTCTTGTTCCGGCGCGCCGAACGTTTCCCGGAAGCTCCACACATACAAGTATCGACCCACAACGCAACATATATTTTTTGTCATAGAGGCAAAAAAAGTCGAAAAGGCAAAAAAGTAATTTCAAATGACCTACGCAGGGATCGAACCTGCAATCTCTTGATTCGTAGTCAAGCGCCTTGCCATTGGGCCAGCAGGCCAGTTGATGGAGATGCTGGCGGATATATTGATAAAACTACCTACTGTCTTCTTATCGAGAGGTGTCCGGGACTCAGCTTTTTGTAATTGCCTTTCTTTTCGGTTCTATATATCTCTATTATTGGCATGGTTTTGGTGTGTGATGTGGTATTTTTTTATACAGCTCTACACAAGGGCCTAAGGTGTTTTCATATGCATTTGCATTGAGGTGATAACTATGTGGTTGATGTTCCTCGTAAGTATGTCTAGAGCCAAGAATATAAAAGCGTTCTGCTAGACATTATTACAACAAGCATCAGAAACGAAGCGGCACATGCAGCTCTCAAACAACCCGTTCCCCATGCTTACGCTATAAGTTCCTTACTGGAGCTAGAGCTAATGGATGGCCGATGAATCAAGACCTGCCGCAAGCTGGGCCTGAACCATCGTGGCAAGCCTAACACCAACTATATAGCCAGTTCGGATCCTAAGATTCCTCCTATCCTGGCTTTCTGCTCCTCTGTCAACAAGGAAGCGGTGAATCACATGTTGCCCACAACTTTCAAAAACCAATAAGAAGAGCTCAGGCTCCCGCTAGTGATTTGGAAGCCGAGCTCATTTAGTTATCGCTTCGCTCGCGCTCCGCGATATACCATTCCGACCGACCATTGGCAAGGGAGCTCATCATATGATCAAACTGGCTACTTGAATAGACCATTCTCTCATGAACTACTCATTTGCGCAGATATCTGTTCGAAGACCACCTGCAGCTAAATTTGCCAGACATTTTTCATCGATTTCCGGTATAAGGTCTGCCTCACCGACCAGATCTGCCCCCCAAATCCGAGAAGAGGATGGAAGTCCCTACTATGATCCGAAGAAATATTATCCTGCTCGTGTTGGAGAGACTATCGGGAAATACTGTCTTATCTCAAAGCTCGGTTGGGGTGCCAATTCTACAGTTTGGTTGGCAAGAGACACCAGTCGGTTAGTTCATCATCATCTAGTTATTGGTCACTTAATAACAACGTGAAGGCGGGGGTGGCAGTCAACCCGATATATGACCCTAAAGATTACAAATTGTGGTAAGGAAGAACGGAGATCTGCTTCTGATGAGATAGAGATCTCGAGACACATATCTAGTCTGCGATCTAGCCATCAAGGTAGAGCATATGTTCGGCTAGTAAAGGAAAACTTTAGCATCCAGGGCGCATTCGGAGAACATTTATGTCTGGTATTCGAACCATTGAGGGAGCCACTCTGGTTGTTGGGAAGACACCTAGGAAGCAACGGTGTACCTCCAGCGGTCCTGAAGCCCTTCTTAAAACTACTGCTTCAAGGCCTTGACTTTCTTCATTCCGAGTGTCACGTAATACATACAGGTGGGCTTCTTGTCCGTTCCCTTCTTTCAATACTCCTTTCTCTAATGGGAAACAAAGATCTGAAGTCAGATAACTTCCTCCTCGGATTCGAAGACTTTGGTGTCGTTGAGAGTTACGTCCGCCACCAGGAGGAAGACCCTGCTCCCTTTAAAGACTGCGATAATCGCCCTGTATTCCAATCTCGTCCTGATTTCGGGCAACTGAGAAAAGGGGTAGGACTGGTTCAGATTGGCGACTTCAGTGCGGCAGTTTTCGGCAATGTCTCTGTGCCCCATAATCATGATATTCAACCGCAACCGTTTTGTGCTCCAGAGGTACTCTTGAGGGCGACATGGTCGTATAGTGCAGATATATGGAACCTAGGAACAGTGGTGAGAGGACCCCAAAGATGACATTTACGCAAAAAATTAAACTTACACTTCCGTAAAGCTCTGGGAGCTCCTTGCGGATCATGTTCTTTTCAATGGACTGGACGCTAAAAGCGCCACTTATTCTCGAGCGACACACATGGCTCAGATGATACGGCTCCTGGGTCCGCCTCCTCTTCGCTTATTGAAAAGGGCAGATGAGGAGATATGCTCTCAGCTATTCACCAGCCAAGGTATGGTTTTGTTGATTAATTATATCCCGGGTGCTAAGTGTTCGATCAGGAGAGTTCAAATTCCCAGACCTGATCCCTTCAGAGGAGTTTAATCTTCCCAATCTTACACCGTTCCTCGATGGAGAAGATAAAAGACTATTTCTTCAATTCGTGAGAAAAATGTTATGTTGGGAGCCAGAACAGCGTTCAACAGCAAAAGAGCTTTGTGACGACCCTTGGCTTAATTTCAAGTCTTAGTTGCTATCGTCAATGCAACCTTCGCTTCAGTAAATTTGGATCGAATCCTAACTGCCTTTCCAAATGTCAATAATCTTGTTCCTCCTGTAGTCAATGCATACGCTTGTTAAAATTCTTGTAGGTAGTACGATTGCTGAATACGTAGAGATTATCACATGATCTAAATGCAGAGCCCACGTCGCCGCGTATACTTAACGATCTAGCCAACTTGCATGAATCGTTGTTTAGTTATCTGATGCATGTTACATGTCATCGCCATGACTTACCCATTGAGCCTTGATTACAATTCGGCCCATGGTATTAAAAAGCCCAAACTGCCTTATTTACAGGGTGACCAGTTCTCTGTGGTCTCACACCGTCCCCCGCTTCCAACAAACGGCCGAGTGTCTCTGAAGTCTAAGACAGCGCGGGAACGACAACATGTGGACATTGTCACCCGTTGCCAGATGCATCCACCCCTTGAAGGGAAACTGATCCCCGAAGAAAGGTTCAACTTAGAGGTTCTGGAGACAATTAGAGTTGGCGATGGGAAGTCCTCCCAGGTGGTCTCTGTACGGATCCTTTCTGGTCCGAAATTCGTCGGCCTGGAGGTAGTAGCGAAATTCTATGATCCCCTCTACTACGACCATAGCTCTGATGATGTCGACCCTTTCCTATGCGTCGATAGAGACTATACGCATGAAACTGCTACCTACGTTCACTTGTCCGGGTCCTTGAACGTTGTACCTCGGTATTACGGTTCATATTCATGGGAGGTGTCTGTCAACGAAAATCAGTCACGTCTCGTGCGACTCATACTAATTGAAAAGATTAACGGTCCCTCGATGGATAGGATGGATCCTCAGATGTTGACCGTCGAATTGAGGAAGAGTATTATGAAGGGCGTTGTCGACGCGGAGTCTCAGCTATATCAGCGGAATGTTCGACACGGCGACATTCATCCGCGAAATGTGCTTGTGCAGCGGCTCGAGGACACGTCTGATTGCCCAGTGATCACCCTCGTTGATTTTGGAAGAGCGGTTATTGGCCGATCTTATGACCCAACAGATCCCGAGGAAGAAGAGCAATACCTTCCCGGAACATATATTAGCCCTCTTCTTCGGTGGACCATGTCAGATCCGTGGTCCTCGTATCCTTGTGTATTCAAAAATTGGATCACGTGGGACTGGCAGTCCTGGCTTGAAGATGAATATCAAGGGGATGAGATTACGGAGCATATGAGAGTTCTTTGGCCGCCTTTTCGAACGAAGCCGTTGCCTTCCCCACCGGACACTGCTTGAGTGGATCTATCTATCTAGTTTTCATCGGAGCCATTGAGACCTGCAGTGAGACAGTCCTCGTCCTTTACCCTTCTGAAACTTGCCGCATAGAAGTGTCGGCGAGAGTAAGGCAGTAGGGGGGGCAGTCTTTCTTCCGCTGCTTCTGGATTCGGGGCAGCTCACTGGACCTTGTATGGCTAAGCAGAATGTTCAGGGATGCGGGAGTATCTTCAATGCTTCCTTCGCTTTAGGTTTGATTTTCGATCCTTCGAAGATCTGATTGCTCTCGGGGTGTTTCTATATCGGATTTCCTTGGTATCTTTACGGTAAGGGCGACCACGCACTGAAGAGTCAGTGTCAATTCTCAATTTTCTCGCCGAGATTATTCGTGATTGTCAGCTCGCGTTTCTCAGCTCCCTTCGATGGAAAGTCTCTGCCATTAACGAAGCAGAAATTATTGACTTCTATCCTAGCCTTACTTAGCAGTTCATTTCTTAGTGGTAGTAGTAAGCTGCATGTATCGAATAATATCCAACACTTATCTGACATTTAGATTAGACGAATTCGACACAAAGAATTTTAAATAGTTGCTTGATTCCAGATAAAACTCTCCTATATACTTATTCCTAAGACTTTTAACGCACACTACTTTACATTGTTATAATATATTTTTTTCTATTAAAGTTGATATTGAATACCCCTGAGATATTATCCCAACATACTCTACAACTAATGCCAGGTGATATTCCAAAGTTTAGATTGGGGCCCTTACCACGCAGACGCTTTATCTCTCTCCGACGCTGTCGCGAGAGGTTGCTATATCTGCAACCCTATATTCCAGTATACTGTCCAGCAATGTGGGGAGGCCAAGAATTGTGTTGGGGCACCTTGAAGCTATCGTGTGTATAAGCATAAAACAGGAGTGCAGGTGTCCAACAACATGCAACTCCAAAAATATTTTAAGTGTGTCTAGCCACATCTGGCTAGCTTCTCTGTTTGTATCTGCATAGGTATCTCTTTCATCATTCGCCCTGAAATGCTACATCCTATGATAACTTGGCCTTGCTTTTGATCAGAATTGATGTGAATCCCAGTAAATCCACGTCCTATTTAAAGCCTCTATCCTATTTAACGAATGGTCATGTTGTTGTGCAAATCTTTGGTTACCCGTTCTCTCCGATTCCCACGGCCGCCTATTCCAAGAGGTGTCATCATGTCCGCAAGTCCATCACCCACAATCCTCTCGCCTGATATCCTAATAGAGGAGGAGAGGATTCCTGGCTACAACCCGAAGAATTTCTACCCAGTAAATCCAGGGGATATCCTCAACAACAGATATAGAATCGTGGCCAAGCTTGGATGGGGAACTACTTCTACCGTATGGCTAAGCTCAAGATCCTCCACAGTATGTATTAGCTCAGCTAGATGCGTATTGCTCCTAAATTCTTCATAGGTGGTGGTGGAACTCCAACCGCTATGTGACCCTAAAGATAGCCGTCTCTGGCTTCACCGATGAAGATACAGCAAAACATGAGCGAAATATAAGTCGATCCCTTGAGACGAATCCATCGCACAAAGGCTTCAACTTTGTGAGGACTATGCTGGACAGTTTCGAAGCTATAGGGCCGGAGGGCAAACACTTATGCTTGGTCTATGAGCCGATGAGAGAGCCCCTTTGGCTATTTCAACAGCGCTTGCCGGACGGCAAAATCCCACCGCCGCTTTTGAAGGTGTACTTAGGACTCTTCTTGCAAGCCCTCGATTATCTTCATTCTGAATGTCACGTCATCCATACAGGTGAGTTCCAGGGGGACGTTTGACTTGCGTAAGCTAAGGCTCACTCTATCATAGACCTCAAAATGGACAACATCTTAGTGGGATTCGAGCACCCATCTGTGCTCGAAGAATATGTTGAAAAACAAGCTAAAAATCCCATGCCTCGAAAGATAAAAGATGGCAGATCGATCTATCTATCACATAATGATTTTGGGCCAATGAAATCATTGCGTGTGATACCGAAGATAGCGGACTTCGGTTTAGCACAACCAGGAGATAGTTCGGAGCCTTTGAGATTCCCTATTCAGCCACCTCTCTTCCATGCTCCAGAAGTCCTATTGGGTACGGGCTGGACATACAGCGCATACATCTGGAACCTCGGTGTATTGGTATGCTTCCGCTTCTTCTGTCACCTATCTGCAGTCTGACTTACGCGACGTTATACACAGATTTGGAACATGATGGAGGGCAAGGATTTATTCAAACATATTCGTTCTAGCAAAGGAGATTACGATGCTCGAGCACATCTTGCGGAAATGATTGCGTTACTAGGTCCTCCACCGAAAGAACTTCTTGATCGAGAAAAATTATGGAGCGACATTAAATGGGACAATGCTGTTCTAAACTCAAATAGCAAGCTTTGTCACACTGCTCGCGAGTATTTTGGAGGGCCTTTCTTCAACTCTGAAGGTAAGCTGCCTAGAAAGTTGTCAAAAGCTAACATGCTCTATCTGCAAACAGAGCAAGGCGCTAACCGTTCCCTTTCCAGGCGAGTTCATGCATAAGGATCTAATTCCGACGGACGTTAGCTTAGAGGGATCGGTCTATTCTCTTGAAGGGGATGATAAGCAGCTCTTCCTTAATTTCGTAAGGAAAATGCTTCAATGGTTACCAGAACACAGAAAGACCGCTAAGGAGCTCCTCGAAGATCCGTGGCTGGTTCTGTAAATCGGCGGATGAATGAATCCATTTCTATAGGGAAAAGAGCACCTGCAACTCACGAGCAAGGTTTTACAATAATTTTTACAATGTGGTGTTAAGGGAAACAATAATCCGAGGAATTACTACGTACTAACAAACCCTCAATGGCTGAGCGCTAGCGAGGCGATAAATTAGTCCACTTGCTTTTGCGTTAATAAACTGAGACGCTTTCTAATTAGTCTGTTTCTTCTTATCTTATAAAAGCTGATGTTATATAACTTTATTTAGTTATTGCCTTCGTTCTTTATAGTATATTGAGTAATATTTTCCCCTATAATAATTAAAAGAAACAATATTTTCTACGCTCCTCGCGTTATACCCCTATTGAATACCTGCTTTACTAGGTCTGCTTTGCCAGACCCCCTTCTCGTCGCGAGTGTCTTGGAACGTGGAGGGGATCAGGTGACCCCACCGGCTATTCGCGGGACTTGGTGGTTGTCAGGGACGGCGGTGACTGGAAGGATCGAATGGTTGGGACAGTAACTATCATTGATGATGAATGAACATGTTGTCAATCATATTACTGTCTAGCTGTTCCTAGGAGTTATGCACGTTCCTGGCTAGTTTCCTTTGGACTCTGGAGGAGCTGCTCAGGTGACCGGATCAGAACTAGCGCATCTTGGCTCTTCTGGGTTCAGGACGATCCAAACTGGAGAAATCGGTCATCTACTCTAGACTACTCTACAGCGCGAGATGGATGCATTGTCTCGACATACGGCCACCTCTTCCCCACAATCCAGCGTCTACTTTCTCGTGGTTGAACTTCGATGAAATGAAGCAAAGAGAAGAAGAGAAGCAGAGTAGTAGCTGTTAGGTAAGCTGAATGCACGGGCGGGGTGTGTGGGCGGTGTGGCCAGTCAGCATCGTGCTAGCGTCCGGGGTAGCTCCGGCACGCTAAATTAGATGATCGCTTTAGTGCGAATTACTCTAGGACTAGGTAGACCCCAGGTAGAGGGACTCGATTTATTTTATAATAATCTGATTGGGATAGGTATTTCGTAGATAGATATTATTGGGAGCTATAAAAGACTAGAAAAGAGGGAAGATAGAGAGAAAGAGAGAAAGAAAGAAAGAGAAAGAAAAAGACAGCAATAATAGACGGGAAGGAAAAAAAGTACCATACAAACGCCAAAGTCGGGCCACGCGACAGCTGGCGGCACAGCGGCTTTTCGATTAGGTCACAGAATGCTCGCCAGCCCCAGTCAATTATAATAGTTAGCTAGTCAGTACGACTCCAGCAGCATTGGTGCTATTTTCGAGCATTTAATTATTCGATCCTTTTCAATATTATCAGGATTTTATTTGATTTTATTTTACTCTGTGTGGGAGACACAAACAAATAACGGAGAATCAGTCATTATTATAGTCCAACGGTCACCCCGCTTGTTCATTAGATAAGTTATGACATGACACAATATCGGTAACTAGTGGGAGTATTATCCAGTATTAATACGGAGTAGATTATATCGACAAGACGACACCAATTACACAAGGTCTCCAGTATAATTTAATTGATTTAACTGACCACCAGCGCAAGACCAGCAGATCCCGATCGACTTTTTCAAAATGAACCTATCTTATTGTCCTGTCTGGTACATGGGAAAAGTCGAGTACCATACATCAATAATCCAGGTCCCGTGCGCAACGTCACATCGTCATCGCCGCATTCATCCTGATAGTCGATCATCTAGGCTAACTAGCTAGTATTATTGTAATTTACTACTATGTATTCCTCGTCTATCCCTCATCAGCAACAACAACAACCGCCATCTCCACCCAGACACTAGATAACAGTCTAAATTATAATTAATTTAACAATACACAACCTTCCACGGTCCCTTCCGTCGCCGTCCCAGTCTTCGGTCCCCTGTGGCCACCCATGGCGCTTGGCTCCAGCTTCCGCCGCGCTGGGTCCATTTCGCCCGTCGCAAAAATTCATGCTCGCCTCGAGTAGACTTCTTCGCCCTGCATTTTTCCTTCTTTCATTTTCTGCTCCAAAACAAAAATAATAAACCCTCGAATAGATTCCCCTGGCCTCCCCCGTGTACTCGCCCGGACTGAACATCGTCTGCGTCAGTCGCGCGGCTGCAGGCAAGAAAGAAAGAAAAAAAAAGTCGACCATCCGCCGTTTCTGTGACTAACAGCTATTCCACCCCTCTCGAACCGCCTCCTCCTGCCCCCTCACCTCACCTCACCTCACACCTCACCTTGCGCCATTCTGGTAACACGCTGAACCTGCATCTGACCGCCGGGGAACTCGCTTTTGGGGCTCATCTCGTGTTGGCTGTGGATTGCGTGGTTGCAGACGGTCTTTAAAAGGCGGACTTTCGCCTTCCGTCGCCATCATGGACCTGGCCGCGCCCTCCGCCGCTTCACGCCCGAAGCAAACCCTATCGCGATTCACTACGACGCCTGTCGTCGACTGTTGTCGCCAGGATCACTCGAGGGACTCGTCGCCGCATTCGTCGCATTCCCCGGCCTCCCAGTCACGAACCAGCAGTCGCCGCCCATCGTTTGGTTCCATCAAGGAAGACGTCACAGGTACGGCCCAGACAAACATGAGCGGAGAGGGACCGAAGATTATCTCGGGGAGCTAGATCAAAGGCTAACGGCATTTGCTGTAGGCATTGCACAGTCGTTCGTGGATACGGAGCCGCCCCAGCCGTCGGAGGGGAACGCTTCACCCGCTTCACCCACCGCCTCGGAGCTGGAGATGCAGGCCCCGGATTTCTGCTGTCCATGCGGGGGATTCCTGGGTTGGAAGCAGATCCGGCTCGGGGGGAGGAGCTTGAGTCGGAGCTACAGTGACCTGCGCTTCCTCGGAAATGCCCAGTCCAAGGGCTGGGCCTGGGAGGTCACCAAACCACGCGCGCCCCAGAAGACGGAGGAGCAAGAAGTTACGAAAGCAGGCCGTTCGTCGTTGGAGAAGCTCCCGGCAGAAGTATTGGGTATGGCTTTCTGTGGCATGTCTGGCCCATGATGATGATATGAGTCTAACTATCCTCTAGATCAGGTTATCTCGCATCTGGCCCTCGACGTCCCGCCCAATGGCTATACACCTCGCAATGTCGATCTCATCTCGTGCTTGCTGACCTCCAAGACGCTGCATGCAGCGACGCTCAGTGTCCTCTACCGCAACATCACCATCCCGCACTCCATCATCTTCTCCAAAGCTCTCAACCATATCTCGCAGTATCCCGCCCTGGGCACCCTGGTCCGGCGTCTGGATTTCTCTCACTTCACCTCGGTCGGCCTGGGACGCACCAAGCAGATGAACGTGGAGATCCAGAATCTCACCGCAAAAACCCTGTTGAAGTGTCTGGATCTGCTGCCGTACCTGAAGGAATGTCTCCTGCAGGAGCACGTCGAGACGGACATCGATGTGCCGGTGTTGCGGAAATTGTTTACGGGTCTGCCCAACCTGCAGGCCGTGGACTTCTGCGGTTGCTCCACCCAGGCCTTCTCGGCCAGTTTTGTCGAGGCGCTGATGGAAGGTCTGCCGCCAGCTCTCCCGATGTTGAAGCGGGTTTCGCTGCACGAATGTAGCAGCCTGCCTGCGGTGGCCTTCGAAATCTTGCTGCCACGCCTGGTCAATGTCACTCATCTGGACCTGGCCCATACCCAGATCACGGAGGCGGCGTTGTTTTCGATTCCGGATACCGCCCGCATCACCCACCTGAACCTCTCGCGTTGCTCCCGTCTCACCGGCCCGAAGGTCGTGGAATTCCTTACCACCCATCCAGCCGTCCGTGAGTCGCTCGTCTATTTGAACCTGCAGGTGGATATCTCCCGCTACAGACTCTTGGACGGCGACGATGTCACGGCATTGCTTCCCAAACTCCCGTCCACACTCCGTTCACTCAACTTGGGGGGCGCGAGGATCTCCTCGGAACATGTCCCGGCCCTCATCCCACTGACCAAGCATCTGGAGGAGCTTGGCCTGGGCGCCGCAGACCTGTCCGTTGCTGATATCAATTCCTTCTTTGTTGCTCCCAAACCACCACCAGCCCCATCCCCAGAGAAAGCCACAGACTCTGCCCCTACTCCAGCGGTTCAGACGCCCTGGGTCCCGCCAACTTTACACTATCTCGACCTGACCAAGGTCCCCTCAATGACCCTGGCAGTTATCTTCAACACCAACGCGTGCGTCCTCATCGCTCCCCAGACCCAGCCGCTGGAGGTGCTGGAGTTTGGCGACAAGATCATCACGCTGCTGCGGGAGCGTACCAGCACCAAAGCCAAGATCGGATGGGCTGTGCGCGAGCTGGGCCGTCGGGGATGGTTTGTGCGGGAGCCATCTGGGACACATCGTGCCGCAGATGACGGGTCTCGCTGGTGGAAGATGGGTGCCAGATGGTGGGGTATGCGTAAGATCCCCGTCGCTGTTGGCGATGTAGGCGGCATATACGGACACTACATGTTTAAAAAGTGAGTCTTGACACACACACACGACTAATGATTCATCTTCTGCATCACACTCCGCTCAGCGAATTATTTATATTGGTCTATGCATTTCCAGAGGGGCCACTCTTGTCTTGATACCATTTTATGTTACGGACGAAATGCATCTGCACTGCTTTACGTGTTTTACTGGAGCGGGCAATTTATGGTCAACTCAGGGTTCGGGTCAATGGACGTGGAGTTGCATAGCAAGCGTGCGCCTTACCGTCGGTTATCACCTGTATATTCCATGTATATTGCTACTCTTTATGTTCGGTTTATGGGAAGGCGGTCTTGTTCTAGTTAGGCGTTGGGAAGTCGAGACGGTTATGACGGCCATGACTCAGAATGCTATGGTTTTCTACATAATCCACCATGAGTATGTGCATTGTATCGTTATCGCCTGTAGTATTGTAACCTGATCTGTCGTCGTATTAATCCATATGCTCTGGGATCATGTAGTACACCCCCGATCACGTGACCAAGTACTGTCAAGCTTTCGAGCGGAAGAAGAGCTCGGAGCTTCACTTTGGCCGCATACCCATCCATCGATCGCTCGACACTTCCCGACGTCTGCCTCGCGAGGGAACTCCATCTCCAGATGGGCGGAGTTGTCGACCAAGTCTGGGACAGTGACAGCTGTCGATTTCGATCACGATGGCGTCTGCGCCGCGCGGGTTGGCGGCGTACAAGAAGAAGGATGGCGTCCTAGCCATGGCGAAGGATGGCAAGACGATCACTTGGACGCCGGCATCGGGCGATGCAGCTGGGATGGTGACGATTGCGGTTGCACATATTACCAGTGCGTTTTCCCTTTTCTTTTCTTTTCTTGCTACATTTATGGATTTTATGGTGTGGTGTTTGCAAGTTGAGATTTATACATCTGGCTATATATACAGAACGAGAGCTGACTGAAAGGTTGATGACAGATTTGCAGCAAACTCCAGCGAGTAATCCGAAAGTGATGCTGAGAGTTTTCGCCCAGTTACCGACCGCCACGGCGCCCGAGCAGTATGTTTTTTCTTTTACGAACGGAGCCAACGCTCGTCCCGAGGCGGATGCTATCAAAGATGCCCTCAGTGCCGCGATTCAGGCTTCCAAGGCAGTGCCGACGCCCGGCGCAGGGACGGACGGTGTCTCGCCCGCGATGGCGATTGCGAGTGCCCTATCGTCGTCTGGAACTGGGAAGAATGCGTGGGACGACGATAACAAGCTCAGGACGGACGCGGAGCTGCAGCAGTCGCTGCTCAAGGCGGATGCGAACCTGCAGCGCATGTTCATGGAGTCGTTGCGCACCAAGCCGGATACGATGACGGGCGCGCAGTTCATGTCGCAGTTCTGGTCGACGAGGTTGCATCTCCTGCGGGCGCATGCGATCGAGAGGGCCCAGACAAGGGGATCCTATAATGTTCTCTCGACGCTGAAACCGCGCGTGGAGGATAACGTGACCAAGTTGAATATTAGCAAGGAGCAGATCCAGCTCATTTTCAACCAGCATCCGCTCGTCAAGCGGGTGTATGATGAGAATGTGCCCAAGCTGAGTGAGCAGCAGTTCTGGTCGCGGTTCTTTCAGAGTCGGTTGTTCAAGAAGCTGCGTGGAGAGCGGATCTCGGAGACGGATCCGACAGATGTCATTCTGGATAAATATCTGAAAGTGGATGAGAATGCGGATCGCAAACTCGAAGCGCATGTGCCTCATATTATTGACTTGGCGGCGAACGAGGTCAACCATAGTCAGAAACAGGGCAATCGGCCTGATATCGATATGAGACCGACGACGTTGGACAAGGTGCCGATTATCCGGTCGTTGAATAGTCTGAGCGAGAAGATCATGGCCAATGTTGCGCCTGCTGATCGGGATCCGTCGGCGCCTGTTGGTATGGATGAGGAGACGTACAACGAGCTGCAGTTGCGGGATCTGCGGGGCGACGAGGAGCAGAATCGTCTGATGCTGAATATTCGTGATCAGAGTCGGTTTTTCTCTCAGGCTAAGGGTCTGGAAGATGAACAGAGCAAACTGTTCGCGCAGCAGGACCCAGAGCAGATTCTGGTCACGCTCCGCAGTGAAGTTCGACGTGATCTTCCGTCGGACGGATCTATCCCCTTGGGCAAGCTGGTCCAGCCGGAGGAGGATAGTGATAATGAAGAGGGCCCGCAGAGTCAGCAAGTCGGATCGAAGGCCAACCTGCAGCGTGCCTCGGCGCATATTCTGTCGAATATCCGCGAGCGGCGAGCGCAGACGGAGGTGACTTCATCTTCCGATACATGTGGCCTACCGAGTAATCTGTTCGACCGGTTAACACTGACGCATGCGACCACTACGGAGTTCCTGCATCAATTCTGGCAGGCCTTCCTGTCGGGCAATCCTGACCGCGCAGGAGAGCTTGCGTCGCTGGTCGAGTCGCTCAATCGAGCCATGGAGCGCATCAAGTCTGTGGCGGCTGATGCTGAGGCCGAGCGGCAGGTTGAAGTAGAACGACTGAAGCAGCACGCTCGCGACGTGCTGGCTACGACGGGGAAGAAAATCCGCGTCAACCTGGCGGGAGTGCCTGGCGGCGAGAAGGTAGTTAACCAGCTGCTTGGCCCGACTATCAAATCGCTGGAGCTTGCAATGACGAAATACAAGGACGCGTTGGCGGAGGAGATGAGAGAAGCCCAGTCCAGCACGCCGGGACCCAGCCAAGCATGATGCTTTCTTTTTCTTTTTCTTTTTCTTGTAATGACCCTGTCACAAAAATTTGCATCAAGAGGAGTTTTAGGGATTTTGGTCCTGTTGTTTTTTTCGACTTATACATTGTATTATAGATCTATCATGAACATGAATCCTATGGAAGAAAATGAGCTTACTAGCTTAGTATAATTGATTAATCTATGCCACTATCTACGTCACAGTCCAAGCAAGTAATAAGTAACTCTGTTCTAAACCACTGCAGGGACCATCTCGGCATGCCGAATATAGACAATCCCAGCCACGGACCTCGGCCCGCGTCACTAGCGCAACGTGTTGAACTCCAACTCGGCCTCTGACGTTCCCCTCAGCAGGAAGCTCAAGCTCAAGCTCGGGGGTTCCTAGACTACAGCACGCTAGACTGCAGCATTGCGATATCTTTATGTCTTCTGCCACGGCAATTCTACTTATGATATTTCCTATAATATACATTTAGCTCTTACGAGAAGATATTCGTCTCTTCTATCCCTACCTCTCTTCGCCGGAGGTCACTGCCCATCCAATCAATCAAATCAACTACCTCATCCCCAGAGATTGAAACGCAACCATGCTCTCCTCCGGCTTCACCAACGCGTCCGTATCGAAATCTCTCCTGATCTACGTGGTGGTGTCGTCGATCGCGCTCGCGCTCTTCGATTCTAAACATCTCGCTCATATCCAGGTCGTGCCGCATCTCTGGGGATATGGCCAGCTCTGGCGCGTGTTTGTCTGGCAGGTGGCTGGGTATGCGAACTCGACGGAGACGCTGTTTGCGGCGATGTTGGTTTATCATTTACGTGTGATTGAGAGGGTGTGGGGGAGGAGGAAGGTTGCGGTATGTTTTTTGTCTTCCGTGTCTGTTGAGGATGTGTTCTTGTCTTTGTTAAAGATGACTGATGTTTTCGACCCGCTGCAGACATTTATCCTTACAACTCTTCCATACACGACCATTCTCACGCCACTACTTCTGGCACTTGTCATCCGACCCCTTTCGCTAGGAACGATCAATTACCTCCCCTCCGGCCTGACAGCGACGATATTCGCCCTCCTGGCCCAATTCCACGCCATCATCCCGCATACTTTCAAATACCGCATTTCCACATCCACTACCTCTACCCAGTCCTCTTCTACCTCTTCCGCATCATCCTCTCCTGCAGCCCCAGCAGCAGCAGCAGCAGCTACTCCAGCCAAAAAGTCCCTAACGATCCTCTTCTCCGACAAATCAACCACCTACCTCCTCGCGGCCCAACTGGCCCTATCGCAATTCCCCTTCTCCATCCTCCCCGCCCTAGTCGGGTGGTGCGTTGGGGTCGCGTGGCGCGTGGAGATCCTGCCTTTCGGGAGCAAAGGATGGAGAGTGCCCGCGTGGATGGTCGGGGAGAAGGAGGTGCGTAGGACGCAGTCGTCAGGAAATAATGGTAGTTCTGATGCGGAGAGGTATGAGGATCTGAGAAGGCGGTTGGAGGACGAGAGTCGGGCTGCTGCTGCGGCGGCGGCGTCGACGAGTAGTGGTGTTGATGCTGGGGAGAGGGGGAGGAATAATGGCGCTGGACCGGCGCAGGGGGGGTTGTTGGAGAGGTTCAGGAGGGCGTTTTAACTAGTTTTTTGTTTGTATTTCGTTTTGGATTGGATTGGGCTTGTGGTGTTGGATTGTCAATTGGTGGATATGGTATTGATATTTTTTGAATAAAAGGAATATATCACTTATTTACCATCTCTCCGGTTCTATTGAGTATATCAAGCACAGGTAATATTATACTTGTGCTGAATAGAAGATGTGAATATGGAATATTATCTATTGGGTAAATATTTTTCAATCAACAGTATGGCTGGAGATCGCATGTACTAAGCATGTAGATCCATCTAGTTCTGGAGCGGAGAATAGTCCGAAGCCCCTCATTTATCCAGCAATGGTGGGGGTGGCTCTTTTTCCCCGCGGGAAACCATGTTTAATCATACCAACGGTTTATTTTCTCTCTTCTTCTCTCAACTCGCATTCTTGCCATTCTGTATATTGATAAATACATAACTGCGCTGCTTTTTTTTATCAGGCTTGATTTCCTCGAGATCTTAGGGAGGTTCTTTTGTCTTTCGTTTCGTTTGTGGGGAGAGTATCGCAGGTGAGTGAGTACGGTTGCTTTGAGAGTTTGATGAACCCCAAATATTATATTTGTTATCGAGTCCATACTGTATAGAGAACTATTTCATTTTGATGATGTATATTCCGATCTATTGAATTCTTCTGCGCAGCTTGAATCTCAACCCACGCGATTGACACCTACTAGACTATATCATGACCACCAGAGGCAAGGTTCTCCTCCTAGGAGATATCGACCAGTATGTCTATCCTTTCGCTGATCCTTTTTTTTTCCTATCATCCAACCAGAATCATTGAAACTGACAAACCGCTCAGCGCGCACGAATCATGGTCTTCACTCGGCAAGATCGCTGACCTGATCAAACCGGCCGCGACCAATCGCACCGAATTCATCCAGGAATGCAAGGATGGAAAATTCGACGGTGTCGTTGCGGCGTATCGTACTTTTCCCTCTGTTGACATTACCGGTCTTATCGATGAGGAATTGGTCGCTGTGCTACCGAGGTCATTGACGTATCTTGCTCATTGTGGTATGTCTGCACATTCAGGCTTCGATATGAATGAAATCAATCACTACATGGCTAACACCCTCACTCCCAGGAGCCGGCTATGACCAAGTCGACGTACATGCGTGCAGCGCGCGAAACCCCCCGATCAGAGTATCCAACGTCCCCACGGCCGTCGACGATGCCACGGCCGACGTAAACATGTTTTTGATCATCGGTGCTCTGCGCAACTTCAACACCGGCATGCAGGCCCTCCGGGAGGGAAAATGGCGCGGCGTCCCCGCCCCCGCACTGGGCCACGATCCCGAGGGCAAAGTGCTGGGTATTCTAGGCATGGGCGGAATCGGACGCAACTTGAAGAGGAAAGCAGAGGCGTTCGGCATGAAGGTGATTTATCATAATCGTCGAGAACTGAGCGAAGAGTTGGCCGATGGTGCCAAGTATGTCTCGTTTGATGAGTTGCTGGCTACGAGTGATGTGATTAGTTTGAATTTGCCGTTGAACGTAAGTATTTCGTGCAATATAACTATCCCTCCAGTGTTATATTATGCAGATAACTAATATATATATACATACATATAGAAAAACACCCGCCACATCATCGGAAAAGAGGAATTTGCAAAAATGAAGAACGGCGTCGTGGTGGTGAACACTGCTCGTGGCGCCGTCATGGACGAAGCCGCTCTGGTCGACGCTCTTGATAGCGGAAAGGTGTTTTCTGCCGGTCTCGACGTCTTCGAGGAAGAGCCTAAGATTCATCCGGGTCTCTTGCGGAATCCGAATGTGCTGCTCGTACCGCACATGGGCACGTGGACTGTGGAGGTGAGTTTCATAATCCTTTAAATCCGGGAGCATTTCTTCTCTTCTCTTCTCTCTTGGAGAGAGATGATATCTATCTATCTATCTATATATGAATAAATCACTAACATCCCATATTAGACACAAACCGCCATGGAAGAATGGGCCATCGAAAACATCCGTTCGGCTCTCGAGACGGGAAAACTAAAGAGTCCTGTTCCTGAGCAAGCGGATTTGTGACCGTCTCTCTCTCTCTCCAAAGGACTGTCTGCATAGATGGTATATTTAGAAATAGGGTAATAGACTCTATGGGATATAAATGGCCAGAGAGTATTTTTACATATTACATAAGTTATGTATTGAATTGGAATAAGACTGTATAAAGAAGAAGAAGAAGAAGAAGAAGAAGATCCCCAGGGAACTTGAATTGTGTATATATCATTTTCTGTTTATAGTGACATGCAAAGCTGAAATTGAAACCACGCTTCTATCTATTTCTTTCAGAAATCAGGGGCGTATCTTCATCTTTATCATCATAAGGATTGTTAATCCACTGCCACCTGCCAATCCAGGAAGGAACACAACACAACACAGCACAGCAGGATCATTCCTGAGAACCTCACACCACGATAAGACAGATGCACCACCCTCAATACTACACTATACAACTTTCCCCCATCTTAACCTCTAACTTTTCCATCTCAACCCCTTCCCACAAGCCACTTTCAACTCCTCTTCACTATTTCGCACTCCTCCATGACCGAACCTCAAATAGTCACGTATGCAATTCCCTTTTCTATCTACCCACCCACACGAAAACTCAAACCACCATCCAAAAAACCACATCTACAATCCCTCAAAACTAACCATTTCATTGTCCCCCAGACACTCAACATTCATCCACAACCACTTCTTCAACACCACCATCATCATCGATTCATCCCATCATCATCATCATCATCATATCCATGGCTCCATCCCGAGCGAACTCGCGACTATACATACAGATCTTGAATCCGCGCAGAGAGATCTCACTGATACATGTGACGCTCTCAACGAAGTTCCTAGACATCTCAGACAGGCACAGATGGATTTAGCGCAAGCGCAGAGGGATATTCGATGTTAGTTAGTATCTTTCCCACCAGGAAGTACTTAACTACTTACTACTTTCTAACTCTGACTATTTTTCAGACTCTCAGCGGGTTATGAGTCGCTTCTCACGGGGGAATATAGACTACTACTCTCGACCTCTCTGTGCTGGATGTGGAAAGATACATCGTGGGAGTTGTAGAGCGTTTTGTTCTCGTTGTCGGGTCAGTGGGCATTCACGGGTGTATTGTCCAGGAGGTACTGCTGGTGGGGTGGTGAATGTCTCTGGGATGTCCAGCTCTTGCCACTACGGTTTCGACGCTAGAAGGGAACAGCGTCGTGATGGGAAGAAGAAGAGGCGTAATAGATGTAGGGAACGTGAGGACGATGCCGTTGAGGTCAAGCAGGAGGGTGGAAAAGTGGATGAAGAAGTGGTAGAGATCAAAAAGGAGGTAAAGGAGTAGATGGGAAGGATGAGTGGAGGGATCGTGCGTTATAGACGCAGAGCAACTGATGTTTACTGCTGCGATATATCTGTACTCGTGGAGAGTGTGTCAAGGCTCAGCAGAATGTATGATGTATCGAGTTTTCAGCATGGCCTAGAGATCCCGCTTCTATGACGGCCCAGCCTGCACAATATTTGTATATGCTATAGGAAGCATGGCTTAGCTATGTGTCAATGCAGGAATAGGCACTTATGTTGAATTGTTCCTTCTAAACAGGTTCTCCTTGTATACAGACGTAACATCACGATCAGGGTGTTGTCCCATAAGAGGATGTAGAATAGTTGAAATAGGCTATATCTGTATCAATTCCAGCCCATGAAAATTATAGAATACACGACCAATTGTCTGTTCTGATAATATATATATATACATACACTCGTTGCGTATTTAGTCCAGTCGAATCTCATGCCTGCGTCAGGTAAAGATCTGGTACATACATACAAAAATGAATGAAAAGTCGAGCATATCATGCTAAGCTAATACCACCCAAGTGGTTCAATGAAGTGAAGTGAATGAAAGGTAGATATAACCAGGCGAGATAGTGTGCGAAAGGAAAGAAAAAAAAATGGTAATAAAACAATGGTATATATGAACGTAATAGTTCCAGTCGTGCGTGCTGGAGTAGAATAGATGTGGTGACTGACACATGGTCTATTTTGTCAGGAGATGATTTGAATATATGAAAATATTGTTGGGGTATCAACGAGGATATTCCGGGGTAATTTTACAAGTAGACGGTAAGTCTCGTGATGGTAAGTGTCGGGCGGCACCTCAATCGACACTGAGAATCAGATGAGAACCGTGTCTTGATGGCGTGAGGTTCCGTATCATTTGCGGTCCTCTGATACCCTGTACGTTGGAGGGTGCGCGTGGAGCCCTGTATCCCCGGGAGAGGTCCTGCTCTCCGGATTTTGATTCCATATTTGTTGTGGAACTGGTGCCGCTTGATTTGTTTTCGGTATTGGCGTTCCAGCGCTCGTGGTTTGTTCCAGGCCTCTCTGTTCGAGGGTGGTTACCAGGCTGGAGTAGGAATCCAGAATGTGGATGGTCCATGTGAGATGTTGATTCAGAGACACACCATTCTCGACCTGATGACTGATTTCCGTACACAGGCACGCCGTCCAGCTGCTGAGCAATCGGCTCTGCAGGTGGGGGCACATCTCGTCTGGCCGGAAAATATCTCTCTGGCGAACCCGTGGCTACGGGCGACCTTTGCTTTTGCTTCTCGGGAGTGCTAAATGAAGAAGCCACTTCCTCAACAGGAGTAAGCTGCTGCTTTGGGACCGTGAGGCTGGAACTTGAAGGCACCTCCTCGTCCTCGAAACTCGTCTCGGAACATTCCGAACAGCGTCTGCTGGAGGCTGTGCATGATGGAGGACGAGACCATCGTCGTGAGCCGCGCCATTGTCCGTCAGAATGGATACTGCCGGTTTTTGAAACATGCCGTTGCACGATCGGTCCTGGCTGACTCTGCGACATACCATCGCCAGTTGGCTTCAACAGTTGACTTGATGTCCGGTACACAACAGGGTTCCGCTGAATGACCCTCCTCACGGCTGGCAAGCCATTCTGCTGTCTCTCCTTAGCGTACATCAGAGCACGTGGATCAGCTTGAAGTCTCAACGCATGTCCTCGAATGGAGTCTGGGTGGAAAGGCATTGTGCCGGAGAATCTGTTACGCGCAGTGCTACCTGCTGGCATGGGCCAACCACTCGAGCGTTTTGATCGCTCCACATCCTCTTCAAACACCGTTGCATTGCTCTCGGGCCTGACTCCATTTTGGCGTGTATTCGGCTGTCCTGGATCAAGGGTGTAATCAGGTTTGTCGGGTAGCAGTTGCGACAGCGTACGCCGGGACACCTGGCTCATTGGGGAGTCGCCATTGTCAGTGGCTGGAGAGATTGCCATGCCAACGTTCTGCAACCCTCCTGGCGCCATCGAACACACGGTTGGCGTGGTCACGACCACCAAAGGGCCACGGGACGCTGGTTGAAATGGCGATCCTAGCTGTGGTTGTGGTTGTGGTCCTACGGTGCCTCCATCAGGCTTGGGGTATCGACCTTGGCCCAGACCAGAGTTCCTCATTGATGCATACAAAAATTCCGGAGGCTCAGCCATCGCACCGCCAATTTCAAACCCGTCAGAATCTCTTCGTCGCTGCTTTATCTTCCTGATACAGAAAAATATAGCAATACTGACAAGGGCCAGGCCAGAGACGCCCGCGGCGACAGAGATTCCAATAACGGCAGGTTTACTGAGGTGGCTGGGGCTTGCAGAAGCCGAGTTTGACGAAGCGGAGGCTGCCAATGTGACTGAACTCCGAGAATTGACAGTGGGCGTGGTAGTGGTGGTCGTAAACATGGTTGAGGTCGCACGAAAGCTTGTAGCTAAACCCGTTGTGCTCATGGTTGAAGACGGCGCAGAAGCAGTAGGCAGCGGACACCGCCGCGAGCTTGGAGTCGGCGTACCCAAAGACGTCTTCGTTGCAATAATGGTCGCCGTGATCACACTGTGAGTTTCACGAAGAGCCCCAGGTACTGAATCGCAGATATAGAGGGCCTTGGTTCCCGAGATGACGTCTTGGGGACAGGATGCAATTGTGCAGCGTAGTGCCGCTTCCCCGAGAGTGAATCCGCTTGTCGAGTTTGTTCTGCAGAGACAATCGCCATCCGTCAGATTAGAGCATGCCATACGCGGATACTGTGAGTGTATAAAATCGTGTACGCAGCACTGAGCGCAGCTGGGGATCTCGTCGCTCAGAGGCACCATACCCCGCGACGTCAAAGGCCGTTGAGCCAGACATGATGAGATCAACGATGTGGAAAGGATCAGGAGCGATACACTGAAAAGAGAAGGCATACTGTGCGAGTCCTATGAATCATGTTAGGCTAGCTCAAATTACATTGTAATCTCTTGAACCAACCAGGAAAAATAGTCGGGAGTATAGCTGCTCCTGCGAGAGGACTTCCCAGTGGCCGCTGATTCTAGACATGCAACGCCTTACGGCCCTCGAAGGAAAGAATCCTGCCCTCCTAAACGGAGAAACCGATTCACACTGCTCCCTGAGGCCCCGGAAATCTAGGACATATCATAATATCGTGGAGACAAAGGAATAGATTGATTTGGCTGGAGAGTCTATCAAGTGTGGAAAGAAACAAAATATTAAGGAACATCAGGAAACAATTAAGAAAAGCCAAGTCGAGAGAATCTCGACATCTTGAAACCGGCGCCATAGGAAGGAGTTTCTATGGTACAAGGAGCCATTGGCACCTTGCATACAGGGCAGGAAGCCTGCAAAGACGACAGGACACTGGATATTCTGTACGCGCCCTGGTGGCATCATGAAACAGGAAGACCTCAGGCTCCAAAGGACAGGAAAGACCGATAGGGCCGTGTCGATGGTCTGTAGCAATCCGTTGGTTGAGGATGAGCGCGAGAGTTCAGGATACGCGCCGTGTGGGCGTTTACACTGTGATGGAATCCTCGACGCTGGTTGGCCAGAGCTCACGGATGACGCCTGGTCAGGTGACTGGTCTCGAGCTCTGGGACATTGGTGTACATTCGCTCTCCAAGCGCTCTGCAACGGCCTTTTGGATAGCGCTGGTGGCGCTATTTGTAATGAAGGATGTACGGAGTACAGGCAACCTCATAGAGCACTTTCAGCGCTGCGCCTTCACTGACACGCATGCGCTTCGTATCTGCACTGTTGCACTGTACAACTTACCGGTCGCTAAGGCTCAGCGGCCCCCAACCGTCCAGTGATCGTCCAGGGGCTTGGACATACATACCCCAATCCGGCCCCGACTCAGATCTGCGTGAGTTACATTGCTAGAGTGGTACTAGATACTACTGAACGTAGAACATCGTAATTACCGCCTGATTTGGCAGTTGGGGGCCAAGGCTGATTTCACATCAATTAATGTATAGCATTAATCTTCATGTCTAAATACATGGGAGTTTTAAAACCGACGTCGGCTCGTGCATCGCTCGTAGAAACTGGCGACAAGCGGACCGACGAAAACCCTGCGAACATTACAAACCGACTGGTATCATCAAACGCGGAAGAAGCAAGAATTCAGGACCATTAAATACGGAGTCGACGTAAGGGAGGCGACCGGCGGTAGCGTCGCCAAGCGACGGAGGCGTCCGCTAGTCGAGACCGGAAAGCGTCGGAAGCATTGTTGCTGACCATGACCGACCGGGCGCAACAAATAGCACCCGCAACCTCCAATTCCGGCCGGAGCTGTGAAACAGCGCAGTAGGAAGAAGTTGTTTCCTGAGGGCGAAGCTGGTCGCACGTCTAGTACTTGAGAATGATGTATCTGGACGTCGAGGTTAGCTATCGTCATGAAGGGAGTCTGAAGACCTCAGATGTACGTACAGAGCGTGAATGATACCAGGAATGTAACCCAGAATGGTCAAACAGATGTTGATCAGCAGGTCAGCACCACATCCGCGCTCCAGGAAGACGCCCAAAGGAGGCAGGATGATGGCAAGAATGATCTTGCAGATGTCACTAACAGGTCGATGTTAGTATCGGGGCCATTCTGACGATTATCGCAATGCCATTCTCTCGTTCCTGTTCCCCAAAAGGCGAGACCACCCTCTGGTCGCCCGGTGAACAGTGGATAGTCATAGCTGCGAAGAAACAAGACACGGTGGTACTTACGAAGCAGTGAAAGGCATGGTGATGGTGAGTGATGAGGTCTGAGAGGGACTGGAGTCTGGAGATCTGACAGGCGATGGAGATTGTCAATAATACGGACGGCTGGTTGATGGAGGAGTGGTGGAGAGAGAGAGCAACAGGGCTGGAGCGGAGCGGTACGTTTAAATAACGGGCGCAACAGAGATCAGCAAGCTCAGCCGTTCCCTTTTTTCACTCACGCGAATTGGAAATAGCTTTCTGTCCAACCGACGTCATCAGCGCACCGCCGCAGCCGTGCCACAGTCAGCTGGCTCTGTCCCTGATTATTGGGCGCCTGTTGGTTGTTGTCTCTCTCGTTGTGCTCTGCGCCTCAAGTCCATCTCGTCATCTCCAAACAGGATATTATTATTACTGCCCGGAAGATGACACCCTTTGCGTAAACAATACGTGAAGTTAAGTTAGCGAGTCCGTGGGATGGTCAAAGACTAGGCGTTCAACGGCTAGTCTGGCGACTCGAGCCGGCTTTATTCCCTGATCTGCTGCTTTAAGAGGCCGATCCTTCTACGCGCTGTCCATCGCAATCTCGCCTCTCAGGCTCTCACGGTCTCATCAGGCTGGAGGGGAAAGCTTGTTTCGTATCCGTAATCCGTATAGATAACTAAAAGTCGCGGCCCTGAGCGTTTCTAATCTTAGAGCAATTCCCCGCCGCATGCCATACTCTAATTTCGGCCCCAGGACCAGTCCATGCCCACGTTGTGCTGCTAAGCCATATCAGCTCCAGGCAACACTTCACCCTTGCTGAATTAGCAATATATCTAGATACGGAGATGCTGAAGAGGCGATCCTGGACTCGAGCTGCGCTATCTCTACGCGGTCGCGTGTCAATGGCCCATGGATACCAATTCCGCGATCGATAGCAGAATAACTCAGTATGACGTATGATATTTCCCGTATCTGAAGGCCACGAGATCGGATATTCCCGACCTGGACAAATTATAAAGTAGGCATGCGAATTTTTTTTTTT
>MSJH02000840.1:474217-531728 GCA_001931875.2 Byssochlamys sp. IMV 00236 | reverse complement strand
TAGGGTCAACCCTTTGCTTAGCTATATTGCGCGAGGTCCCGCGTTCGATCCGCGGCTCGGGCCCTTCTCTTTTTGCATTTTTTTGCTTCTCACATATAGATCTGGAAGAAATGGACCTCCATTCACAGATACCTTGCGCATATAGCAGTGATACATAGGCACTTTCATAGCAGCCACCTTGTATGTCTTCTTATTACCTACAACTTTCATTGTAGTGACCAATTCACAACTGGAATGGTCCATCAAACCCCGCATTGTTTGGTGAAGTCGCTGGACCGGCAGTTAAATACAGCTTCTATCTCCATTCGCTTCTTCTCTTCCTGATAGTTATTTGCAGTTTCCAACATAGTCGAGCTGCTGCAAGACGACACATTACCTCTACTTTCGATCAATATCTTGAGTCAGAAATCTCACTTTTCTCCTTGCTATCTACAGTCAACTCCCAGCATTTTCGAACCCGCTCTTCATTGGCTTTGCTCCTGATATCGTCAGCTCCGTGGTCATTTATATATGACTGCTATGTCGGTGATATCTTGAATGCATATATAG
Organism: Byssochlamys sp. IMV 00236; assembly: GCA_001931875.2. NCBI lineage: Eukaryota > Fungi > Ascomycota > Eurotiomycetes > Eurotiales > Thermoascaceae > Paecilomyces > Byssochlamys sp. IMV 00236. Next base: position 531,179 of record MSJH02000840.1, on the reverse strand, counting down.
CAGAGTACATCCGACAAAGCTTTTAAGCGCTGGATCAAGAAAGCGAACCGGCTTGTACACCAAGGGGATGCAGTGACCGATACCTTGATGTTTACAGAAAGAGGGCGAAACGATATTGGAATGTTCAAACTTCTTTATAGACTATCTCCTCAGAAGGTGATAACCTTGGTATATCCTCTCATCGATAAATCTCTCTGCAACTCTATAGTTGGAGATTTACTCCGTCCTACTTGTCCTCAGTCAACCGTATCTCTGAAACGGCTGAGTAAATCCTCATTGTGTCAGCCTCCTTGTGCTCTCCCGGTTCTTATTTTTATATTAGCTGCTATATCTTGCCAGCAGTATTCCTCCTCTGAAACCTTCTTCCTATAGCCTCTATAGCCTCTACTCTGTCTATTCCGGCTCCAGACCCTCTAATAGAGCCTGAAGCTGCACCCCAAATAGCCGCTATCCCGCTGATAGAGATACTGCGCGCTCTTATCCCTACTAATCTTTAATCTTTAACCGATATTATTGCTGACTTTCTGTCTGACTTCAGCATAATTCCTAATGGCCCTTATATATATCTACATGTGCTCTCCTTCCCAAATAAGTGATGAGATGTGTGGTGCCCTCATCTGCGACCAACCTGCGTTGCGCCGCCATATACGTCAACTGCATCCCGGAGCCAAAATGAAGACTAACTAGTGCGATTTATTGCCGGATATTAATATCCGCGATATTACTCATTCTTCTGGAAAGCCCCAAAAGGGGGGAAGCAGGCCTAATTCGCCGTTTACAGCACTTCCAGTGAAACTAGATTGCTAATCTGCATTAGGATATAAGGTGCTAGCATATTTAGGGTATTGTGGTGATACGCTCCAAAGTTAGGACCGGCAAGAACTTGATCATCTAGGACTATAATCCCAGAGATCTGGCCGGGCAGAGGCTCCGTGAGTTCCTCCTTTCCCCGCAGAGGGCTGTCTATGAGTACGCGAGAGGACGAGGGGAGCTCGCCTCGTTCTGGATCTTATACTTATCGGTCTTATCGGAGTGTCAAGAGCTGTACCACCTCAGGTTAAACATGGAGTCTATGGACTACAATATGCCATGTCGCTGTTATGATACGAAATGCTGAATCGCAAACGTGGATATCATCACCGTGGTTCATTATTGCAGCCCTAACAACACATTCAGCGGTCTCTACACCCCAATTGGCCAAGTCAGTTTACATCAAAGTTCAAATTGCGCAAGTCCAAATTTAGGGGCATCAACTTCTGGTCGTTAGCTGATATTCTATATACAAGAGCCACTCGATATACTCGGAGTACTACGGCCGGGAGTGAATACTACTACCCGGGTGCCAATATGTCTGGGTATAATGCAGATAAGGCCAAAATTGGATTATAGCCAGCCGTTCTCAAGGGCCTGGCTTTCAGTGATCTACCAGAACGTTTTAGCCTGACTGGTTAGTCCAAGACATGATCACCAAGCATTCGTCGGCGCGGCAGGAGATATAAAATATCGTTTGGACGTTGCGCAGAGACGTATCCATCTGACACTCAGGTTTGTATAATCTCCTCTTCTCTTCACTGGAAAGATTGCTAAAGCAGTTTAGACATGCAGCCAATAAGGGGGGTGCTTCTTTACTACGAGTGCCGTTGAATATCTTCGAGCAATGGCAATATAGCAGCAGGCACGGCACAATATCTGGAATCTGTTGAGGTGGTCAAAGTGCCCTAGCAATATTTTCTGCAAACCGCAAGAAAAATCCGTCTTGCGACGACCTGTCCATTCGTGCTGGCCGCACCTACGAGATCAGACGTACACAATTATACTCAATGAATTTCATAAATAATAGCCTCTATCCAATACTTTGACAATTTCGACTTATTCTTCCGCTGGACTCAAGCCCCTACTGCTTGATTCCTGCGTTCGCTTTTTATATCGTCATCTTTTACTTTCATTCTATATAGCATATTAGGCAACAACATGTCACATGGGAACCGTGGTCGACTCTTAGCAGAATCAGACCTCATTCAGAGCCATCCAGCCCAACTGGCGACATGGCTGAATTTCCACGACAGCAAGACCTCACAGAGGCAGTAAGAGACCTCAAAACAGATTTTGCTGATGAGACGATGAAGCCAAGTGTGCCACCACCTCGCCCGACATCCGAAGGCGTTTCTGAACTCCTAGCAGCGATCTCTAAACTCGAGAAACGCGACCATATACAGACCGAGCCCAGCCGCAGGGAAGCAAATCCTCTCACTAGTCCATCTTATCCTCCGATAGAGGCGCCAAAACGAGTCGCAGAGATCCTAGATTCCCTCGCCAGTCTGTCAGTTTCTCAGCCGAAGCATGAAGTGATTGCGGTCGCATTACGCGTGGATTCAAGGTCTCACTCAATGGAACTTATCGTATCTGGCAATTCAGATATACCTTCATCTACGCTAAATCATTTGAGATTCATATGGACGACATTGAAAGCTCTATCCGACTTCATGTACGCCAATAAGCAACCAGGTCTCCAGGATAGATCGCCTAATGAGAAGATAAAAGACCCGGCTATTCAAGCTATTGTGGCTGATTTCAGTCATCGCTGTCTGGAATTCACATTTGCAAGACTACAGCAAAAAGTCAACGGGAAATTTGCGCAATTTATGAGCATTCCAACAGCTGGTCTGGTTTCGGATCACCCCTTCAACTCTCTCAGAGAGAGTCTTTCATATCTCGAACGTATCTTTACGAGAAAGGAGGGCGCTATATACGGAAAGCCTCATCATGATGACACAGACAACTGGAGACTGATGTACAGCTGCCTGAGAGCTTTCTCACAAGCCTCGGGTCGATTCTTGTATGCGGGCGGTTTTCAGGGGAAAGATAAGACGCGTGCCCTTGGGTTCCTGAAACTCCACACTTACATTCAAAAGATCGCTTCGATATTCAACAACATCGATATATTAGTGAAAGCCGCCATATCACCGAGATCTCGGACCCTTTTCACGTGCAACCTGAGCGTCACTCCACTTGCGAAGCTATCGGGTAGGCTGCCTCATATCGCTGAAAACGCCAGCGACTGGAAACGCGTGCTTGAAGAATCTTTGGCATACTATAACATGTCCAGCGATCCTACCGATCTTACCGGGGCAAGGCAAGTTCTCGATCTGAAGGTCATAGACGCAGACGCCACATACATGGCTCGGGAAGCCGTCTCCAAGGACGTCATCGTCCACTGCGAAACGAGGTTGTTGGCAGCAATCGAGAAAGCCCAGAACGAACGTGGGAACATACCCAAGGCTTTCACGTACATAGGCGTATCCAAATTGTCTTGTCATGGGTGTGCATGCTTCTTTGCAGCCTACAACCGTGTACATGGAACATCTTGGCGGACAAAGGCGAGTCATGGGAAATCATACTATCCATGGATGTTCCCACCAGTCGTCCCAGGAAAGGATCAAGTTCTCACAGCAACCTACGCCATCATTTCCGCGAGATGGGTCACTTCTTACAGAGGCTATCGACATAGGTTCGTGCCGTTAGTTGCTGTTGCTGATTCTACCGTAAGAGTGCCAGCGACTGAATACTACGATGAGGAGGATCAGACTCCGGCTGATATAGAGGCGTTGAGAGAGATCGTCAGGAACCTGTAATGATAATACTAGACTGTCCTTTGAACTAACTCCCTGGCATCGCTCGAGTTCGAAGGACTCATGTAGTATAATGCCACAAACAATGAGCCAGATGATGAAGAAGGTTTCCCCCCCAAACGCAGACATTATCACCCCGACAGAGAACATGCTTAAAGCCTTTCAGGAGCGCCAGGCGTGGTTTGACAGTGTGGTCTTCCAGCGCGAAGACCACGCTGATGCTTGCCGCCACCTAAACATCCCTAACCCAGGATACCCGGAATGAGGATCACGAAGTCGCTGAGGTTCTGGCAGCCAGTGGCCGTCGCTGCTCTGCGAGAGTTCTATACCTCGAAGTTCATGCGCGGTGGCCTTCTGGCTGACCATGTCGGACTGGGCAAGACATGGACCACAATTGCTTTTCTTCTTGCAGTATGTTGCAGCCCTCCCCATACTGCTCTTATTATATAAATGCATTGCTAATACTATACAGAATTTGAACGAACTGTTTCAACACATGGATATCTACTGTATAAGATATCATCGCGCAATAGACTGCTGAGATTGCTTCTTTATTGTTTTAGGAGAGTTACTCTACGAGTAGTATAGGTATGAAGGCTGGCTGGGTGCCTATATCACTTGTACTGTATAAAGCTTGTATATAGTCACAGGAACTTTGATCCTCTCCATACTTGAGAGATGATAGATAGAATTCAAGAAAACCTGCAGGAAAACCTATTATACGTTTACTTTACTCTCCCCCGGTATTTATTCCATCTTCAGCTGCCTAAAATGCATCCACTAACTAACTCACCAACCCAATCTCCTCTCCTCTCCACTAAATATACTACTCACAGTACAATCCATACCACATTACCACATATCACGTGTCCCCTCTCCTCCAACTCCTATATTCAAAACCACCACATGCACTACTATATAGCAATATATAGAAACACCATAATAATCAATAGTTACCTATCTAACCCGATCTTACGAAAACTACAAACCCCATTCGCAACAAAAATCACATGATTTCTTTCCTCCGCTACAGAACTCGTTACGAATATCCGAAATAAGAAGATGTAATAATGCACACGCACACCCTCAAGTAAATGCCACATCCCTTGTTTAAGAGCAGCCAGCAACTCCGCCCGAGACCCCCGCTTCTGGCGGCGCTGACACTTCGATTCATTTTAACTAATGGGTGTAAACTAGGTTAACTAACTAGATTTCAAGAATGTCTTGCGCATAATTATTAATTACATTAACTCGAGTGTGTCTTAGGCAAGAAAGTAATAACTAAGGGAAGGGAAGGGGATTGTTTGTTTATTTCTTTTCTTTCTTGGTGGTTTTAGGAAGAGTACCTTATATACAGTACCTAGTAAGCACTCGTATATTGCCCACTAATTAAGTAGAGTATCCTCTCATATACATGGTAAATACGCGACGCGGGAAAGATAATTACATCTCAAACGAACAAACAACTAGACACACTCTAACTACTACTTAACACTAAACACAAGACTACTATACTAGGTAGTTAACCAACTAATAAAGTATACCTAGTCTAGTCTAGTCCACCATAAAACAGAAGCAATAACCCATCTATCCCGATTCCTACGCCGTTCTAGGTAGTTACCTAGACCTACCTAAGATAAAAGTCAACGACGTCATTCCCTTCCTCCCAACGACGGATTCGAATACTTTCGAGACTAGTCTATTCAATAAAACAAGATATATATGAATACGAAGATGAATACGAAGATGAAAATGAAGCGAGGTCGTAATAAAAATAATAATCAAACTTGAAACAGAATACACCGCAAGAAGTACCATAAGGGGGACAGAAATAGAAATCAGAAATCTTTCTTCTCTTATCTCACCAAAATAGAAATATCAGCTAAACGTTACAGCAAAGAAACAAAAACCCTTTTTTTCCCCTCCCTTCTAAATGCATTTCCCGAATACTTAGAAAACTGCATGCACACATCGGGTTTGGTCGCGGTGGGTTCGGCTTGGACCGAGATCGAATTTGCCACCGGAAACGGACGTCCCGTCATGGATACGTCGATTGTCTTCAGTGTTCACCTAATAATACATGCCCACACGGGCGGTCCTGGCTGGTTCCAGCATGTGGATGGATGTCTGGATAATGAGCGTAGAAATTCATCGAAGAACAACCCAACCGTTCGTGGGATGTCGTCGCCGGTCGTGGAATGCGGGGGACGAAAGCTGTCTGGAAGATCGATGTTCTCGGAAACTAGTCTGGACTTGTCAGCTTGATGTCATCGGCCCGTCGTTGGTAACAATACGAATTTCGTGACTGTACTTGTCAGTTTTCAGATCCTATTTCGATGCTACTACTACCACTACTGTATGGATGGATTATGGAGATGAGAACCCGTAGAATCAATTCGTCAAGAAGGATAGAAATCTAATCGTATGACAGGCCCGTCACATCGACCCGGTGCTGCAGGGGGAAAGAAAAAGCAATGGGAAATCCAGTTCCACGCGCTATCCCCGCTCTAGGCGTATTCTAATAATGACATGCAAAACAAAAGGTATCGGTAGGTCTGAAGTAGAACCTGGGAAACAATTTGGCATCAAGCAACGGTCGTCAACACATAACACCCGTTTATTTTAGGAGACAAGAAAATTGAGAACGCCTGGCAAATGCAAGGGTAAATCCGGCTGGGAGGAGACCGTTTACTCCACAGCAGAGACACCCTCACCGTGGAGGACGGGGTTGATCTTGGGGTTCCACCGGAACTCGAAGTCGTCGCCAAGCTCCTTGCGGACGGCGGCCTTGACGGCTTCGAGAACGTTAGGGAAGACTCCGAAGCTGGCAGGGTTGTTGGGGTCGTTCTCGCCCTCCTTGCTCTGGAAGACACCGGTGCGGACCAAGCAGGTGTTCCAGCCGTACATGTTTCCACCGATGATGTCGGAAGCCGGGTTGTCACCAACCATGTAGATGTGCTCGGGCAATTTCTTCTCTCCGTGGAGCTGCTCCACCCACGAGGCCATGACCTCGTCCGCGTACTTGTAGGTGGCCAGTTCAGGCTTACCGTAGACGACACGCTCGAGATCGACACCGGTGAGAGCCTTGTACTGGGCCTCGAGACCGATACGGAAGGCACCCATGGTCAGACGAGGAGTTCCCTTGTGTTCAGTCGGCATGAGCAAGTCACCCTGGGAGAAGTAGATGGGAATGCGGCTGGCAACAGGGTCCTCGGCCTTGGTGCCAATTCTGCCGTCCTCCGCGATGAGGAGGTCCATGATGACCTGGGTGTCGGTCTGGTAGTCACGAGGGTCAGCGAAGACCAAGATGGCGTCGAACTTGATCTGCGAGAAGTCGACAATGCGAGCCTCCTTCTTCTCCTCGGGAGTGAGAGTGCTCCAGGGAGAGACGGTAGGGTCCCAGGCCTGGATATCCTTGGGAAGGAAGACGTTCTTGAAGCCGTAGTTCTCTGCAACCTCGCGGATCTTGTATCCATCACCACCGACGACGAGAACGGTCTCGTAGTACTCAGCCAATGCCTGCATCGGCGTGTGGGACTGGATGAACTGGTCGAGCTCGACGGGAACACCCAGGATCTCAGAGAGCTGCTTCGTGCGTGCCTCCTCGGTCTTACCGCTACCGTTGGTCAGGAGGATGTAGGGGATTCTGATGCCAAGCATGTTGTCCCCGTTGAGCATTTTGAGCGCCTCAGCACCCTGGGGGATCAGGTTGTTTCCGTGAACCAGGACACCGTCGATATCGAAGGCAAAGGCCATGTTCTTGACGGCCTTGACCTTGTCCTTGTGCATGTCCTGGATCTGGGAGGCCATGATCTCCCGGGACTTGAGCAGCGGAGGAGCACCCGCGCGCGCGCCATCCTCGCGGTTGACCACGGAAGACAGTCGGGACGGACGAGGAGAGCGGGGAATGGGCAGAGAGGTGCCAAAGGAGTTGCGAGATCCACGGCGGTCTCGCATCGAGGGAGACAAGCTCAGGTTGTGCATGTACTGCGCAGCATCGCTGATCGAGCTTCTGGTAGCAGGCACCTCGATCGTGTTGCCGGGAGCATTGGGGTCTCCGGGAATGGCGATGGAACCGCGCGGAGCGGAGACACTGGGACGAGTGTCTCTGGGAGACAGAGAGCCCGCCACTGGCGCAGGAGCGGAGGGATCAACAGCCAGGTCAGCGTCGTCGATGCGAGCCATGATGACGGAATGTTCAAGAGGATATTGAAATTTGGTCTGTTGTTGTTGTCGTCGTAGTTGTTGTTATGCTAGATCTCTATCTATCTATCTTATCTTGACAGAAGAGATGATGATGAAGTGGTGGGAAAAGAAAAGTAAGATAAAGAAGGAGGACGGGAAGAGCGGTGGAATGAATCAACCCTCGACAAAGAAATTTCTTTTCGTGGGGAATCGGTGAATGAGAAAAAAAAAAATATCAAAAAATTCAATCCGGTCCAGGGACAGCAGGATGATATATATTGTTTCAATCGCAACCAAACCAGTGGCGGTCAGTAGGAGACAACGGAACCCGCCAAGCTCGCAGATGGAAGGCTGCCATGGGATCCACTCCAGGGTATCATCATTCCTAAGAATTATCGTCATCATTGGCAACACAACCATGTTGGGAGATCGAAGGAGCGGGAAAAGCGGAGCCGTGGATGGATCATGGAGCAGGCAATGGTCGCCAGTTGCAAATTAATTAATTGCTGTACCATACTACATCGTAACCCATCCCCTCGAGTATACTTCGGACGGCGCGGGTCAACCCTTGGGAGGGCCAGGATGTTACTGACGTGATAAACTGCTGCGATAAGTGAAGCCCCCCAGTCAAGCCCCAGTCCAAGACCCCCCGATGACGAGAGGGCGTCGTGCAGCGGATAATGCAACCCAGCGGGACTGTGTACGCACGGCGCTCCGTGACTGGACGGGAGACCACCGCAGGAGTGGATCGCGCTGGGTGGAATTCGGAGGAGGGTCGTCCGTGGATGGGCAGCCCATACGGGAGTAGCAGCAGTAGTAGTAGTATAGTAATTACCATAGTACCATAGCTGTTCTGTTCTGGTTAGGACGAAATAATACCGTGGGTATTATTATTATTATTATTATATTATTATTATTATGATTATGATTATTACTATTTGATCTTTATGAGGAAATCTACCATATGGATATGCTTGGATATACCATACCATATACGTATACCTCACCATACCCGTATCGCCGTATCTAACGCTCCGGGGAAAACAGCACAAAACAACGCAGGGAACGAACGACGATCGTACTCGGGCGGGTCAAACGCTCGCGCTGTTTCGACCCAAAAGAGAACAGTACCATAGACTAGTGGGGAGTGCCAGCGCCCACCGAACCATCGACCATGATGTCATCGCTCGCCGGTTAACCTCGCACGGCTGCCGATGCGGTTGCTTTTCTGCTGCTGCTGGTCACTTTCGCGCTGGCCCGAGGGAGCAGAGTCTGGTAACTTAACGTATTATTATTTGCGCACTCGGTTAACTACCATATGCCGTAGAGGGGGCTTCTTTTTTGGCGGTCCGTTCATAAGAGGGGCTCAACAATCAAACGCCCATCGACGTTGTTCTGCGCTCATCGAATAAAACATACCCTACGTGCTCCTCCTGGTCTCTGATCGACTAGTACAGTATCTCTCTTTCTTCCAACTTGACCACCACATACCCCGGCGTTTTTCCCCTCCATCGAAGAATATAGCATAGTTCATCGCAGACTTCATCGTCAAGATGTCCTCCGGCGTCACCTTCACCCTCTCCAACGGTGTTAAGATCCCCGGAGTCGGCTTCGGTACCTTTGGCAACGAGGGTGCCAAGGGCGAGACGTACGACGCCGTCACCGTTGCGCTGAAGACGGGTTACAGACACCTAGACTGCGCATGGTTCTACAAGAACGAGGATGAGGTCGGCCAGGCCTTGAAGGACTTCCTCAAGGAGAACCCCTCCGTCAAGCGGGAGGACATCTTCATCTGCACCAAAGTCTGGAACCACCTGCACCGCTACGACGACGTCCTGTGGTCTCTCAACAACTCCCTGCAGAAGCTCCAGCTCGACTATGTCGATCTCTTCCTGGTTCACTGGCCCATTGCGGCCGAGAAGGATGGCCAGGAGCAGCCCAAGATTGGTCCTGACGGAAAGGTTTGTTGCCAATGCGTTTGAGCCGTGAGCTAAAAGAAAACGAAGAGAAAAATACTGACTGCTTCGACAGTACATCATCCTCAAAGATCTGACTGAGAACCCCGAGGAGACATGGCGCGCGATGGAGAAGCTCTATGAGGAAAAGAAGGCGCGCGCCATTGGTGTCTCCAACTGGACCATCAAGGGCCTCGAGAAGCTGTTCAAGTTCGCCAAGATCAAGCCACACGTCAACCAGATCGAGATCCACCCCTTCCTGCCCAACAACGAGCTGATTGACTTCTGCTTCAAGAATGATATCCTGCCCGAGGCCTACTCGCCCCTGGGCTCGCAGAACCAGGTGCCCACGACGGGCGAGAAGGTCAGCGAGAACCCTACGCTGAACGAGATCGCCAAGAAGAACGGCTACACGCTGGCTCAGGTCCTCATCGCATGGGGTCTGCGTCGCGGCTACGTCGTGCTGCCCAAGAGCTCGAACCCGGCCCGTATCCAGTCCAACTTCAAGTCGATCGAGCTGTCCGACGAGGACTACGAGGCTGTCAACAAGGTCGCTGACCACCGTCACTTCCGCTTCGTGAACATGAAGGACACCTTCGGCTACGATGTGTGGCCCGAGGAGGCCAAGAATGCCATCAGCACCGAGTAAAGGATGAAAAAGAGCTAGAAATTATTATTTTTACGGGACGATGACGATGCGACGAATACGGTTAAGCAGTTTCTCTCGTGGAGTGAGGAAATGAAATTCGAAAAGAAAGCTGTGCTCTCAGGCCATGCTGCTGGTTAGCGGGGTCTAGGTAATACATATGCCATATCAACCTAGGGTGGTTCATCCATCCATCCCACCACATCACGTCACGTCGGAGCTGAGCTGGGAAGGAGAGAATCCCTAGATGTAGATAGACAGCGAATCAATTCTAGTCTGACTACGAAATTCAACATATATATCCTAGTTTACCAGAATGGCATTATCCATCATCACCCCATCGCATAGAATAACTACTTACTTACAACAATCCACACAAACACGAACAGATCTGCAAAAGCTACCCCTCCTTCACCCCTCCTCCGCAGCCCAAAACAGGCAAGAACCGCGCAGAGCCGACTCGGCTGGAGCTCGCACGGTCGCGACGCTACCAACCCTACACTTACGATCCGCCAACCAATCATATCCTAGATGACTGGCAAGTCGGCGTTTTACCGGCATAAAAAACAGCCTATTCCCGATCGAGCGAGCGGTGGACGTGGGCGGACAATATGTAATAATTTGAGGGGAGCAGTTTGGGACACGCGGATCCAGTTTTAATTAATTAATTAATTAATTATGCGAGATGAGGCGGGAATTAATTAATTAGTTATTAGTCGGGTTATTATTTGTTTGATTGAGATATTTAATTTTAAATGAATTAATTAGTTAATGGAGTGGTTCGTTTTTTAATTCCGTTCTGGTTCTGGTTCCGTAGAGTCGTGGACAGGTTGAATTGTGTAGATTTCATGGGTTGATTGGTACCTAGGTGGTAACTTATAGTCTGTCAGAGATGAAGAATTAGTAGTATTATTCGCAGTAGAGGGGAAAGGAGAAATCGATACCGAATTGGGCGATCGATATTTTCCAACATTCCGCCGTGAAGAAGGACCTACGTAGGTAGGCAGGAATAGTTAGCGAAGAAAAGAAACAACAATTCGATCCGATCCTTACTGTACATGTAAATCTTAAAGATTCGATAACCTATAACGCGTTAACAATCTTAAATATCCTGAGTGTTCATTTATTATTATTTCCCACCAGCTGAAATACATAATACTTACAGAGTACCATAATTTCCAGGCTCGAAATCCAGAATATCTGATTGGCAACCACACACCTCTCTAAACGAAACGACCCTTCATCTCCTTGGCATATATGTACCATGACGTGTGTGAAAAGATCCGCCCCTCTCCCCCTCATCTCCACCAGATACCTACCTAGTTATGTAACTAGTAGTTAATTAACTCGGGCATAATAATTAATTAACTCCACTATCTAGGTAGGATACATTCGCTGATTATTAACTATTTCCTTATGCACCACTACGTAATATTATTACTGCGGATGGGCGGAGAGGATTACATACTTACATACATAGTTACATACATACATGGGTAGATACTAGAGGCTAAGAGACTAGAGTACTAACTACCTAGCTACCTAGGTAATCACTGCATCTTGCTAACTACGACTATGTATGTACTACTAGGTTAACTTGGGTACCTAGTTATTGTATGTATGTATGTACAGTACGATAGTAGCTCGTAGGAGAAGTTATTCCTGATAGCAGGGAGTGAGCGATACGGACGAGTCTGAAGATAATATGTCTGTATTGTATAGATCATCTCAGAATCAGTTATTCTACTTGTCTCGACGACTCGAGTCTCGGATCGGACGTTAGACTAGTCATTTTATGGTACTCTGGACAGGCCGGGGATATAGTTACTACTACCTTAGGTACATACTTTGGTACATACAGGGTAGAATCCCTGCACTGCACAGTACTTATTCCAGTCAAGACTTCGTATCTATCTATCTGCTACTTGCATAAGATAACGTTCTAGCATACTCATAGAGTTGATAACTTCTCCGTCGTAGTCTATGAGATATATACAATATTGCAGAAGATCTTATCCCCGCGCTGACATGTTTCGCTTTCGCTTTTATTCATGTTGTTTCTGGAGTTCTGGAGTTCTAGGAAAAGAGCCTGACGAGGAAAAGAAACACATGGGAGAAGATCTCAGAAAGAAATGGACTTCTCTCTCTCTCTCTCTCTCTATCTTCGTTGAGCTTTGACGCATGGTAGATAGTAATTAAGTTACCAAGTACTAGTATCCATCTCCAAACCGTGACATAGAGCAGTCGATCTCCTACACAGTGACAGTACTACCATCGGAGGCCGCCTCCGCCAAACAGAAATCCAACATAGCAGTCAAGCCAACATGCATACGACTCTAGTAGCAGTAGTACAGTATATGATCTCACCCTCTGTCCCCATTCATTCAACGAAAAATTAAGGCAAAAAAAAAGGGCGAATATGAAAATCCCAACCGACTACGGAATACAGAATACAGGGTACGTACATACACACATAATACACACATACAGCAGCACCACTACATAAGTACTACATAGCACACACTCTAGTCAGCCCTGCTAGTTACCTTAACTACTAACTACCTAACTCACTAGTTACAGAAAAGCTAAAGCATAACATTTTCACTACTACTAGATATGATCTGCCCCTGGCCTCTTATCATTACCAGATTCAGAAAGTATAGACTATAGAGTAGTCTACAACTCCGGGACAGAGACCGCCGGGGATCCAATCCAATCCAATCCAATCTTTGGAACGCAGGACAAAGAACCCGATCGGTTTATGCAGGAGACCTAAAACTGCCATCATCCCCGGGTGAAAGGTTTCCTTTCTTTTTTTTTGTTGATCATTGTTGAATACTTGACTATGAAGAAGATACTGGTAATAATTATAGTTAACGTGCGTATCTACCCAGTAATATACGGTTCTACTCTAACTACCTACCTACCTACTTAGTCTCGGCTCCGATTTCAACGAGGCGGTTAGTTTACTACTAGGTCGTTAGTTATGGTATATCTATCTACTTTACTAGACTACTAGTAACTACTAAATGATTTTTTGTCTAGTTAAGAATCTTCATCTACCTACGTCATCGTCATCATTGCTATCCACATGAATGCAGAGAATGAAGCGATAAATTCAATAAAATCCACACTATGACTGTGTAGGGCTCGACTAGCAAGCCCAAGTGGGAATTCGCCCATGCATCCGCAGGATCCATCTCGGGCAATCCCGGGTAGACTATCTGGCCTATCAGAAAGGGTGCACACGATGCATGCATAGCTTGATTGTCGCAGTAGTTAATATAGAATAATAATTATGGTACTCTCGCTCTCTATGTACAAGAAATGATGAAGTTGTTGGAACCTTTCAGCCGGCATATCCCTGGCTGTCTTCATCGTGGGTAAGAATGTCAGACCATCCATCCATCCATCCATCTATCCATCCATCCACCACCCACCATCCAACGCCTTTTACAACCATGATGCAGCAAATAATATGTACACGAACACAGAAAGATAGATGATCCACATGCCGCCAAAGTGGATGGATACGATTGTCCTCCACTTTCCTCCTCAACCAGGCACCGGTGCCAGATTACTATACTACACTACTACCTCCTGGCCCGCACGCGTTTCGGCATCGGCGTCGAGCCAGCTGCGGCAGGAAGTATGCCGGTGCTCTTGCTCTTGACCGGAGCTTTACTACTCGTGCTGCTGGCGGTCGTGCGCGCTGGCAGACGTGATCGCGCGATCGTACCCTTGGACGCTCCAGGGGCCTTGGGGACCAGTCGCTTGCGTTGACTGAGGTCGGACTCGGACGCGGTGGTGACGGCCGTTGGGATGAGCGAGGCAATACTGGCGGGGGACAGGGCGCGGGGTGTGGCTGGTGCAGGAGACGGAGATGCAGTAGTGCAGGAACTAGAAGTACTTCCAGCAACCAGCTGCTCGCTCCACGACACCGTCTTGCCCTTCCCTCGACGCCGGCGAGATCGCGACGAGCCGCTGGTGGAGTCGCTGTCGTCCTCCTGCCGCTGTGCCAGAGTCTGCAGCATCTCCTTCGGCATCCGTGCATTGCCCCGGTTGCGCTTGGTGTTCCGGCGTGTGGTCAGCGCCAGCTCCTGGGCCTCGGTCCGCTGGAGGAACACAAACTCCGTCCCCTTCGGGCGGCGGACGGGGATCTGGTTGGGGACGGCGGGAGGTGGTGCGCGCTTCGGCGCTTTCGACGGCTTCGTCCTGCTGCTCCGGCGACGGGTTGGACTGGCGAGCTGGGCGTCCTCGGGTTCTCCGGGGCCAGCATCTTTGGAGTCTTCGCCAGCAGCGACCAGGCCGCCATCGATTTTGGCAGAGGATGGAGGTGCTAGAGACGGGGAGTTGGTATCGAGCTCTTCCAGGGCCCGACGGCTGCGAGGAGTGGGCGACTCTGGCACCAAATCTGCTGGAGCGGACTGATCCTGATCACCATCCTTCGGGGTCACTGCAGCGTTCGCGGCCCGTTTGGCTTTAGCTCGCGACAGGAAGTTGTTGAGCAGTTCTTCATCCTCGCCGTCCAGAGCAGCAGATCTCAGTGCCGATCGAATAAGAGTCGCCTCCTCAGCAATCAACGCTTTGCCCTCCGATGCGGCGCTTTGGCTCTTGTGCTCGATCACGACGCTGATCGCGGGGAACGGACCGTCCAGGCCTGGGGAGTTGCCATGGCCAATGCGAGAGCCTTTGTCCAAATTGGCCGCCGTCTCGGGAGCCGTCTCGCCTGTCTCTTGTGAGTCTTGAGTATCCTGCCGGTGGCAATCCGAATTGAAAGCTTGGACGAGAGTGGTGGCATCCTCATCGGCCACAGTTTCGCTGGCCTTTCCATCTTCACAAAGACTACTGGGTTGATCACAGCTCGGGGCTTCCTTTGTTGGAGACGCAGGCAGGTCTGATGCAAGTTGGCCGTCCGAGGAGGTATCTTCGTCTGGACTTCCGCTGTCGGATGTCGGATCCTGCCCCTCACTTGGCATGGGTGAACTTCCTTGCGTATTGTTCTCAAATGCCGGGTTTGTTTCTGGCGAGTAGTTTTCCGGTCCATCCTGGCCATCAGTTGCGGTCTCCGGTTGAGTAGCTGGGCGATGACACTCCGTGTGTGTCGCGTATTTTCCTGCATCAGGATCAGAAACTAATTCATGTCTCATCTATCAGTCAACAGAAAGCTCCTCACGTCTTCTGGTTGTCTCTAACTCCCACTTTGTTTCGAGAAAGGACCGTCCACGCTCGATCTCTCCGGCGGTAGCGACTCCGGGACCGTTGGTATCGAGACAACGTCTCTTCACCCCGCGGGCCAAACCCTTCGATGCGGATGAGTTGATCTCAGTGACCAGCTCATCTTCCTCATCACCCGCTGGCCGTCGGAGTTGTTTCATGGTGTCGAACGAGCTCCGGAAGCGCTTCCACAATTTGCGCGGCCTGGAACGTGCCAGGAATGGCGTCGAAGGTTTGCGATCCCACAGGCGCGGCGCCTTTATCTTCGATACCGCGACGGGCGTGAACCGCCACTGATTTGCAAAAGGTGAAGTGTTGCTGTCAAAAAGACCATGAAAGCGCGCCAGAGCGCGTTCCAACAACCTGTCAGCGACGATGACACCAAAGAATAACGGACCAGCCAACAACTCCGCCGCGATGTGGTCTCACCACATTAAACAAAAGTAGGATTGCATCGCAGATAATCACATCAAAAGCCTCATATCACATCACACCAGGAATGTGTATGTCAGACGGAGTAACTAACCATGTTGGGCCCAAGGAGCATATCCCGACTGTATCCTTTATCTCCATTGGGAGGCAGCAAGTCGTCAACGGAATGCTCGACAGTGACTTGAAAGGCGACGCGTTTTTAAGAAATATTATTATTCCCTTGTTGTAGAAACACCAGTATCGGATATTATTCCCTATGAATCATTAAAAAAAGGGAGCGATAAGCCCGATGTCGTAATTTATTAAAGAAAGAAAGAAACAATAATTTAAGCTGTCAACGTCCGTCGCGGAAGTTTGTTGTAGGAGTCGGCCCAGGTTCGTCGTCTGGTTGGCAGTTTCACCTGCGAGTGGGTTTGTCGTTGCCCTGCCAACGCCACGCTACGGCGCATACGAGAATTAGTCTCGAATAATATGCGCGGAAAAGTGAGTTGGTTAAAAATGATAATCAGTTAGAGATATGTTGTAGTAGTTAGTTATCTATCACGTAGCTAGCTAATATATATACATATGGCAGTAGAAGATAGCATGGCTGCCTAGAGGTAGGAAAACACATATACTAAACTACATGGGTAAAATATACCCATCACAGTTCCGTAACGAGGGTCTCTGATTAATTTACTCAATTTTCACATAGACTAGTTGTTACTTCTGACGTGGCTAGATCTTTGATTTTCGAGGAAAGGTTCTTAAAAAAAATGGACATATTCAAGTCAAGTTAACCTCGGCCTCGATATCTCATTCTTAGTTCTCTAGACCACTCTACAAACAACTCAATATGAAAAACTACTTAATACAGACGTACTGAGAAATTATTAGATCCTCACTAACTGCTCAGTTATACATTACTATGGTAATCGATGATTTTATCCATACTTTACATTAACAATATAAGTCTGTCACAAGACGAATCAACTAGCATACTCTAGAGGTTTCAATCCGAGTCTTTCCCGCTTGTCTTCATTTCATCATTTTAAGAGGTTCAGGAGCGAATGAATTTCGCTATCTGGGTTGTTCATTCGGAGGTCCAAACTGGCCATCGAAGTCAACGGCTGCTGACGCGGGAGAGGAGAGGACTTCTACTTTTCCTAGTTATGGTCGTCTGCGGATACACAAGAGCTAGATAGGGGTCTCTGCAGACATAAATAATGCTTTCTAAGAAATAGACTCCTGACCCCAAAGGGGAGAAGCATATCTCTTCGTCATAAATTTATATGTAACCTGTAGTCCTGAGTGTATCTTGCTGCGAGTCTCGATATGCACTGCGCAGTGGATGACATATTCTGTCCTTGCTCTTGCTTCATTTCATCACCTCATCAGCTACACTGATGGATTCCAATGTCCCTCCACTGCAAGCCGTGAGCATATAGCGACGATCGACCCCAGCTGTTGAGAAGGCGGATTCATGGCCAGGAGTTGGATATGTCAGGAGATAGATATGTCATGATCGGGAAGCCATCCCTAGTATGTATTCACCATTATCCATTATAGAATTCCGAGGAACATATTGCGAAATCATCTCATCTCATCAGAATCCGTTCGTGTTCACATCTCTCTCGTCGAAAGGATCCCCAAACTCCCCTACAGTAAACAAAAACCGCATTAGCAAATCTCAAGACTTCACAACCAACAGCACGACTTGGCCAACATACTCAGACTGAAATCCCTATCCACCACATTCTCCAACGCCCGTTGATACTCCTCTTCCGCACGTTTATTCATCCATGACGCCCCGGGCTTCTCTGTCGTCTTCGAGTCGCCCTTCCTATCCACTGCCTCGGACCCCGTTGTGAATGTCATGCCGCCTGGTCGTGCTGCGGGCTCTGAAGCTTTCTGCGATCCTGGAGGGGAGAGCTCGGAGTTGAAATGTGTGCCGCCGTTGGTGGGTGTGCGGGTACCGGTGGGCTGAGGAGAGCTAGGCTGGTGCAGGTCTTCGGATTCGGGGGAGGAGACCATTTCGGAGTCGCCGTCTGGATCTGTAGCAGTTGAGTAGGGTTAGTATAGTTATGATTTCCTTTGGGGAATAGAACTGAGAAGTGGACAGGCAACGAGGGAAGAGGAAGAAGCTTGGTCAATTATGAGCGTGTAAGAGTGAAGAATACGGGCAAACAAAAGCTCCAGGAATAGATTTCAGATCGAAAAGAACAAAGCAAGTTGAACTCAAGGTAATCCAAAGGAAACCTGCATGTACGTACCTGCAGACATGTTGGAAAGACTAGGTTGATAAGCAAGCAGATCGTATGCGAGACAAAGAAAGAGCCGTTCCGGATAATTCCCAACTCGAATCACAGAAAAGATGACGAGAAAAGAGTTTAATATTAGACAGATAAGAGAAGAAACATTAGTCTGCCTGGGTAGTTACAGTAGAATAGTTTCCGTATCGTCTAGACGTCAGCGCAAAGTCCCCGCAAGCTTCCCCTCCAGCCCTAGGCTCGTGCCGCCTTCCCGCCGCACTAACAACTCTCTCCGTCTTCAGGTCAGACCATTGCTGAAATCTTCAGGACTTACTCGTCAGGAAGAGGAGGAGACCAGCGCGTGCCAGACGCCCAGAGGGAAAAAGTGATACCCACCTAGAATAGCAAGGATATATCCGCTACGACACTCCCTTTGCGACTACCATCACCATTCTGTCGTATATATCCGACTTTTGCCTTTTTTCTCACCCTCCGAAGAACTGCCTAGCCTGACATGAGCGCCAACCCTTCGGGGAGAATCCCAGACGCTTGGGAGGACGACTTCGAGAGACAGGTTGATGTACGTATATACCATCTGTGCCCTCCGTACCATACTAGTCTTCTTGTGGAAAGACTTCATCGCCTTCACAAAGCGCTAGACATTGATTGACTTGGACGTTTTCTGCCCCGCATACAGACATCAGCGACCGAGAATCCTTCCGCAGAGAAGAAAGTCTCTTCGAAAGTCTCAAAGGCCCAGCGGAGAGCGCAGCATGCGGAGTTTAACAGGCAATTATGGGCTGAAGCGTACGTCTTGCTCTTTGATTAGTTTTTTTTCTTTCACTCTGCGACTGGAAACGATCTGGCGTCTAATCCAGTCCCAACAGAAATAGCGAATCCTCGCAGTCATTCCATTTCCTAGAAGCGCGCACCTCTACAGTTCCCTTGAAACAGGACTTCAAACCCACCGTGACCCTCTTGAGCCGAAAACCCCAGATTGCCTCGCGACAGTCATCGTCAGTTGATTCTGCTGCCGCCGGTATAAGCCGCCTAGGCCTCAATGGAGAGGGAGATGACGACTCGGATGATGAGTCTAAGAAAGCACCAACGATGACACCGGAAGAACGGCAGGCGAAGGCGCTGCGAGATCGCGAGGAGAAACAGCGCAGGTATGAAGAGGTGCGCGAGCGCTTGTTTGGAAGTCCCTCGGCCACGACATCTGGAGCGTCGTCGCCAGGGAGTACAACACCACCGAGGCAACATCACAGCGGAGAAGGAAGGGGGAAAGGGAAAGGCCGAGGTGGCGGAAGCCATAGCAGGGAGAAACGCGATACTTCTTCCGCATCAGGGAGATCAAGACAGCTTTATGATCCCGGATATACAGCCAAGCCGAATTCTACATATTTACAGAAGAGGGACAGACAGCAATCGGCAGAGCGTTACGACAATGAACAGCAGCAATCTCCGCAGCAGCCTACGCGTGCCCCTAGGGGCCCGGATGGAAGCGGACGTGGAGGATTTGGATTCAGCAACAGAGGCGCAAAAGCACCTTAAGGGTATCAAAGAGAAAATGTTGCAGAATGGTCTCAGCCAGCACAGGTCCCAGACCGTTTGGGCATTCGATATTCCACCAAAGAGGCAGGAGAATCGTTGCTTTTATTTTACAGATAGCAAAGCTTGAGATCCTCTACGGAAGGCCCCTGCCCGAGTTTATTGCATTCGCAAGCTGCGAAGTATTTGGCCGATTCTCTGCCAAGATGTCAGCTCGAATTTTTTTTGATCAGCATCTACACGCTCTACTCACCCGCATATCGCTCATAGCTGTCAAGATAGAGATCATCGCTGCTGGTTGTTGCTTGGACATGCTCATTCGACTCGATAGCATTGACCCACGCGGCCCATCGGCTGCCCATCTCAGGATCGGGCCAGCCACGATATGGTTTCAGCACTCGACTCAGTCGAAGTATCCAGGGGGCAATATGGATATCGACCATCGAGATATTTGGTCCAAGGAAGAACGGCCCATGGACGTGCGATGCATTCACTAACTTGCTGATATCGTCCTTGAGCTCTTCCGCGTACGTGACCTGCTTCTGCGGGTCTTGCTCTTGGAGGACACGATAGAAGGCTGGTATAATGTGCCGGTTTACCTGCTGACTGTCAGTCAATGCACTCTTGAGATTAATTGGCGGGAAACGAACATGATCTGCCCAGAGTCGACAATGCGCACGAAGCTTCGCGTCCCCGGGTGGCAGTAAGGGCGTTCCAAAGTCCAGATCTTCCAGCTGGATGTTTTGTCAACGTACATCCTTTGATCGAGCATGATGGGACATCAGTCACGTACATATTCAAGCAGCACGGTACTCTCATGGCAACCCCAATTGCCGTGTCGCAACGCAGGGACAAGTCCTCGCGGATTGACCTCCAACAAGGACTCTGGTTTCTTGTACGGGTCTACTTCGATATACTGATACGGGATCCCCTTGACCTCCAATGCTATCCAAACACGCTGAACAAAAGGACTGGGTGGAGAGTTTGGTTAGCCGAGATTGGGCCTCTTTTGCTGCGCTCCTATCCATGGATTGGGAACAGGGGCACCCACCAAAAGCAAGACGCGAACAACTTGAGATCGCTCTCCTTTGAACGTTTCTTGACTGTCAAGGCGGCCAAGCCTGTGGCTCTCTTGTGGTATGTTTTTTGCTGCGACTTGTTCTGGTCAGACATTGTTTTGGTGCCTCTTGTTTGTATGTTTAAACGCTTGGAATAGCAGGAGAGGAGGTAATTGCTTGTTGCCGGTCGACCAGGGATAAAATATCGTCTGCTGAGGGAGAAGAGGGGCTTGAGAGACATGATGCCTGCTGGAAGCGGGGAACGTGTGGTGATGCGATGGTGCTTGGAGAAACGGAGCAAAAAAGATACCGGGAATGACGTATGGATGCGTCTGGTCCCTTGCCCAACATCATACTCCGCAATAATACTCCACAAGAACATCACAAGCTCTTTACTCCGTACGAAGCTGTTTTCTGGTTCATGCCATCTTTTGAATATAGACTTTTGGCTTTCATGAAGCTGAAACCCCTTGCAGGCGTACCAATTGCAAGCAGAGTGTCGCTTTGGTCGATAGGGACAAGAACCACTGGTGCAACCCAGAAACAATAAGAGGAAAAGATGGACTTACCAATGCTTTCTTTTGCTCCTTTGCTTCCTTGAGCATCCATCGTTGCACGCTGTTCTTCTTCACGCGGTCGCTTTCCTCGAGTGTATGTCTGTGACCACCGCCCACACCGTCGGCTTTTCCATTGGCCCCGTTCCCATTTACTCGTTGGATTGTGAAATAGCGCGCTCCATGAGCAGCCGGATGGCCCTCGGGTAGGGTAGGATTCGGTGTCAGGACGCCGAACGGCTGATTCTCTCGTGGGTTATCACCTGGATTGAAGAAGGGATTGACCGTCTGCAACTCCGGGGGCAGCTGCGCCATATGGGATACGACGTCTGCCGGTGTCATAGACGCCGGAAAGTGTTCTGTGATCTTTATCTTGACGTCGCAGAGGTCCCGCTGCCTGGCGGTCCGTCGACGTTTCTTCTTGTTCGGGTCGTCGGACTTGGGAGTGCCTGGCGGCCGGCCCTTCAATCGACAGTCCCAGTAGTGAGAGACAAAGGGCTTGCGCTTGTATCTTTGCGTAGAGCGATGCGAATAGACGTTATCCACATGAGGGAAGTAAGTCTGGAATCTACAGCAGATGTGTAAGCACAACGGTCTGCGCGTCTAATACAACGGAGAGTTCTCCCGGGCATACTGTTCCTCAGTCAAAGTAATCGTCTCATCTACGTTGAAGAGCCGTTCCCTCCACGCCTCCAGATCAGGCGGATACGGAATCAGCTTCATGCCCCCAAAATGCCCGTCAGATTTCCCAGTCGCAGCAGGCTCCCCGCTAGCACCAGCACCAGCACTCAGCAGATCCCCTTCCTTCTGCAGCTGCATGATCGCATTATGCTGCAGAGGCTGCTGCTCCATCGAGTGCAGCATCTCAAATTGATTATTACCCCGCGGCTGAAACACACTATTCATCGACGTCTGATTGCGCGCCATCAACTGCGTCTGACCTGGTCGTGGCGGAGGGGGAACAACAGCATATTGTCCTCCTCCTCCTCCTCCACCGCCGCCGCCGCCATTACTATCATTATCACTGCTCCGTTGCTGCTCCTGCGACAGCACCGAGACATCATTCACCTGCTCTCCCGGTCGTGGAGGCCGCACGAAGGACTTGGACGTCACAGACTGAAGATGTTGTTGTTGCTGCTGTTGCTGTTGCTCCTGGAGCTCTGCGATAGTGGACGGAAAGGTCTGGAACGTGGGATCGAACCCCGAAGCGAGTTGCGAGGCCAGGGTGTTTGGGGATAAGTTCTGGAGCGATGCTGCTGATTGCAGATTGCGGAGGTTGACGGGGAGGTGTTGGAGATCAGGACTGTCCATGATGAAGCAAAATAAATAAATAACAAAATAAAAGAAAAGAAACAAATAACAAAACTAAATCCGAGATCCACGATCTTCCACAGAAGATTAGATTGGATTGGATAGACGACACCAGGAGACCTCAGCGTGCGCGCGTACAGACTGCAGACAAAGCAATACTCCGTACAATATCTAAGGAATTATATTAGTTAGTAGTATAGTCGTATCAGCAGCAGCGGCTAGATAGAGATCGGTCTGGATCTCGCTCCTGTGCTTCTCTTTTCGAGATCGCTGCTTTTGTCACAGGGCGGGTATAGCGATGGGGAAGGGTTGAAGCGGCGCTGGGTTTTGCGGTTCGGTTTTTCGGTGGAGTTGTTTAGCTTGGGACGCGGGAAGAGAAGCCGCCCGCGGACTATCTACCGTACCATACTCTATCTGGTCTAGAGATTCAGGGCCCAGGCCATTATAGGTCACGTGATCTCGATCAGGATATAACTATGGTATGCCTGGTTCATACACCTCCTAGCGATGTCCGATATTTCGGTCCAAGCTCAAAGTTGAATTCCAGATTACAAATAATAATAATAAAAAAAAGATAGCAAGTGCACTACTTGATTCTTGAATTTCTCGTTCGATCACCATGTGACTTGCCATAAAAACGCAACCACGTGAGACTACTTAGCCAATTGTTATCAAATCGCGACAGAATCAGCTATCTCCTTTAAAAGGTTTTAGCATCTCGACGATGGCTTCACTTGAGTCCCAATACTCCCCTACACTTGAACAATTTCCCCTGAGAAGCCAAAAGATCCATGTACTGGATTACGCAGGAGGAGGAAATGCAGCCTACGTGTTCAAAGTCCTCATTGACGGGAAGACATATGCGTTGAAAATGATAGGTATGACATGACCAAGTGACCCTATCGCTCTACATTGAAAAACTCATTCCAGAGGCAGTTCAAATTCGATAATCCACTATTATATCCTTCCAGACTTCGATGAATATCGCGAAGAGCCGTATACGACAATTTCTTTATCGAATGCCGCACAAATGCATATCTTATTAGGCAGGAACTTAACGGCAAAATCACACCGTTCTGTTATGGTTGGATACTTGTCCCGACCAAAACTGAGAGAGACGTGGCTAAACATTTCAATGTTCAATCGTTCCTATGGGATCGGCCACCAAATGCTACCAATGAAAGAGTCCGAGCACTCTTGTTCGATTGGGTTGATGGTAAAATGGTATCCCAGATCCGAATCACTGCGCACATTGCAGACCAGATTCGGAATGCGTTAAAAGAGCTCCACCAGGCCTCGATAGCTCATCGTGATATCAGGGCAGCAAACATAATGGTCACTAAGGATCGGGTTTATCTCATAGACCTCAATTCTGCGTGGATTCTTTCTCCACCAGAGATCTCCTCGCAGAAGCTTAAAGATGCCCAAGAAGAAGACCATCGGAGTCTTGAAGCAGGTTTTGTACTGCTTTCTCAGATTAATGATGGAGAATCTGTTGCGGATCTGTCCTTACTAGGTGGATTGTCTCTGGAGGAGATATTAACTATATATGATCCGATAAAATGCCACTGGCGACCTCAACCACGCTCATTTTGGCATTCTGCACGGTGAAGGTTTTTCAATCTGCGGAATATGGATCAGGCAGAGGACCAAATTTTTAACAGCTTCAATTTTATTAACAGCAAAACATTTATCTATCAGAAGTCAAACCATACTCACAGTAGTAGCGGTTGAAAACCACAACATGCACAACATCGGAAGATGGGGCCAAGGCCGAGATGCTCATACGTGGATTCAAAGAGACGACGAAAGGTATTGAGTCCCATCCTTGATCGGGGTTTTCTTTTCGATTTCGTCCACTTCGAGGGAAATAGCCATGAAGAAGACATATTGGTGAATAACTATTGACATAGGGGATTAGTTATTCATCGCACGCGCTAACTTAAGCCGCGCGTTCAGACGATAGTTAGTTATCAAAGAGTCTATTGAGATATTAGTTATGCTGATGCAAGTAACATAGGAAATGGTTTAGTTATTCAGGCTGAATTATTCGTCGAATAAGATAAAAGCATTAACCGAAGCTGAGATCTATCTTTCTTTCCTTTTTTTGTTCTTCCTGTCTTCTAGTAATTATTTCCTAGTTGCAGGATGGCATCGCATCGCATCGCATCGCATAGGTAAATGATCTCCAGATTTCCCCCACCTAAGTAAGTTAGTTATTGTACATACATACATGCCGCCGGCCACTTCTCCAATGCGCCTCTAACTCAAATACGTTATACATTCGATCGTAGCTAGATAATCCTACCCTTTAACTACACCATACGGAGTGATAAATCGAGAGTAGGATCGGATCGAGACCTTCCTTTCAACCGTAATTCCATCTCCACATGCCATTTCCACGACATCACATCAGAAGACTTGAATTTGCGAATTCAAATCCAAACTCACAGTCCCTTCTTCGACTCAAACCGCTTATCAGCCTCCTTATTCTCAAACGGGAACCCCGACGTCCTCTTATCGACCCCCGTCTTCCGACTAATCTTCCCATGCTCGCTTGCGAAAAGCAAACACCAAAGTCCGACGGCCCCCACGAGCGCATAACCAGCCATTCCCAGTGCAAAGGCCGCTTGTCCACTAGTCGTGAACCACGTGTAGGCGTAGAAGCCGCTGATTCCATGGAAGATAGTCGTGATGAGCATCGTAGGCACGGCATAGGGCGCCTTGGGGTCATTATCGTTTGTGGTAACGGGTCGATTGGCTGTCGATGTTAGGGGGACGGATCCAGTGAGAAGGATCGTCAGGATGGCTAGTGTGAGGAGGCTCAATCCGGAGCATCGGGAAAGGTAGATTTCAATCGCTAAGATTGCAGAATATAGATTAGTTAGTCCTTTCTTTTCTGGGGGACTTTTTTTTGCTTTTTGCTGGTGCTTGTTCTTTTCTCTCCGGGGAAAAGAAGGCTGTCTCCCCCTTCTCCACTAAGTATATGACCACGAATAACATGCCGGGGCAATGGAACATGACACAAGTCCCCCTTAACTAGTTGCAGGAAGAAGAAAAAAAAATGGCGACCCCCTCCAATCCAGAACTGGCTATTTACTTACGTGACGGAGGTCTAGTCTCATCTAACAGCATCGTCACCGTCATCTTAGGCGATGCCAGCAATAGGAATCCTTGGACGGATAGCCATGCGGCTGTTCCGTAGGTGTAGGTGTAAAAGACCTGGTGACCAGTGACAGAATCCGTTAGTTCCTATAAGTAGACTATAGATACGGAGAAAACCTAGAATTGGCGACAGGCATTATTGCAGGAGCAGAGAGATTGCGCCCTGAAATGCATGCAGGGGGGTCAAGGTCAAGAGGGACATAACGCACGTACATCCATGATGGGGGGCCGAATGAATCCCAAGGGTATGGTTATTATTTTCTTTTCTTTTCCAGAAAATGTAGAACACTCGAGATGATGAAATCCGGGGTATGTTAGATGGATAGAAAGCAAGTCGATATTGTTTCTGACAACTTCGATATCTCACTGAATAAGAAAGATTTCTTGCTTTTTTTTTTCTTTCTTCTTTTCAATAAATTCAACGAGATCAAGACAGTAACACAGTACCGTGAGTCGAGTCGAGTTAATGCAAGATGAGCTGACGAAGGTCAAAAGTACCACCAACACGGAGCGGTCCGGGGAACAAGGATAAGTAGCTAGCTGTGAGGGGAGAGGGGGAGGGGGGGGAGCAACGATTCTTTAAATTGCCGGGATGGAGGGGCCCTCTCTGCAACGAGGCGTTCTCACAAACCTGGCATATGCGTTGACAAAGATGACTTACTTAGTAGAGAGATGGGGTACTTTTGCTTCGGAACTTGATTCAATTGAACGAATTCATTCTTTTTCATTCTTGATTGGCGTCAAAGAGTTAGTGTAGTTATGACATCATGCGATATCCAGCTGGAACTTTGGGGAGATCGGGTGTGTTTGTGGGGTTTGCATCTAGTTTTGCGCTAATTATTTCATTATTTCATTAATTATTTCATTAATTAATTGATGAAATAATGTCTTGAGTATGAAGGATCTAGTCTAATAATAATAGATAGTCATTGGCGGAGTGGTTAGGCTGTCGAGTTGATTTGCTGGTTTGGTATCGCTCGATTGGTTGACAGCTTATGGTATACAGTTCCTTGACTACTCTAGAGTCTAGATTACAAATTCAGATAAACCATCCAAGTAGCATCTTGAATCCACGATACCTAAATTACCTATTCTAATAATAATCATAAGAAAAGAAGAGAGACAAGAATAAAAACGAAATGAAATAAAATAAAATGAGGGTTATGCATATCCGAATTTCACCGCTTGTTCGCTCCTGTGATGTGATGTCCCTTCCCTAGCAATCTCGAACCGAAAACTTTTGTCCTTCCGGGTACCGACTTCAGAACGCCCTGTAAGAGATGTAGAATAATAAATAAGGATGAGAATAATAATAATAAAATAAGGATGAAGAAAGGAAAGGAAGGTGATTCTTGGGCCTCAGTCCCCCAGCAAACATCATCACAGATGCTGGGGGGCTTTGTACTGTGAGCCATCAGAAGCATCCGGATCGTCAACCCCATGGATGACCCGAGCAGGAACGCCCCAAGCGACACTGAACGGTGGGATATCCTTCGTCACAAGAGATCCGGCACCGATCGTGGTGCCTTTCCCTATCGTCACGCCCGGGAGGATGGTGGCTCCGGATCCGATCCAGCAATCGTCGCCTATAGTGACCGATCGCGCATACACGACACCGTCACGGCGACTCTGGACGTCTTTATCATGACTTTCAGTCAGAATGGTCACATTGGGGGCGATGAGAACGCGGTTGCCAATCGTAACGAAGCCGCTGTCATGGATGCGAAGACTGGTTGGGAGCGACCGTAAGTATTCGTCCTGATGCTTTTTCCCTCTCTCTTTCTCTCTCTCTCCCCTACACACGAGCAGTAGACTCACTTGACATTGGCGTAGAACTTATCTCCTAGAGCGATATTGCTACCATACTGAAAGTTAAATGGAGGTTCGATGACCGGCTGCTCACCGACCTCTCCGATGATCGTACGCAGCATCTTCTCCCGTCGGTTCCGGAGGCCTTGGAACACCTTCTCTGGAGGCACTTTAGGATCGTTGGGGATCTCGTCTTGATTATAACTGATACAGAACTGTCGCGCCCGCAGTTTCCTTCCCTGCAGACTGGGCGATGATAGTAGTCTAAATCTGTTCGCGAACCACACTTCGATATCAGCGTCGAACCGCGGCCAACTTATCATACACAAGATACCCATGGAGAGACGACATACGGCTGCCCCGAGATCATCTTCTCATACTCTCGACAGAGAGGACCGGCTTTCTGAAGCCGAGCAGCGTGAGGGCAATGCAATGCATGCTGGCTGTGATTATTAGGATCTTTGAGGTCCATCTCGGAGGATGTTTGCGTCCACTTGTCCCTAGGGTCTGTCCCGTCGTCCGAGAGATCTCTTGTCATGGTAGTATTATTATTATGATTCAACGTCAGATTGGGACAGGATTTAAGCGACAGTATAAGCTCTCGGTCATGTTGTGCCGCTCTTGACGGGGAGGATAACCCCATCTCTCGATCCGCATAGATGACTGGGCCCGGGGAATTGAGCCCAATCACTGAGTCTGCCAGCATGCAAATGACAAGAGAGTGAAGTAGACAGTGACGATAAACAGTGATAGGGCGCAGAGCTACCCCGGTTTGAAATCAGGTGAAGCTAAGAATGAACGTGGATGTGAAAGGGCTCTAAGGGTCAAAAAAAGGTAGGGTCGACAGCTGGACTGTTTCAGCCACTCCACGGCAGCAGAAAACAATTGCCGAGCTTTTTCAGAGACATTCATACATTATATGCGGTGTAGTACTACTTCCCTCTTCCCTACGGACGCGCATGACCACAGCCAACAAAAGCACGTCGCGTGAATTGAAACAACGAGAGCTGACTGGCTCAGGCAGCCCCAGAACAGACCTAAAGTCGATAGAGCTGAACCAGACCCTATGGGGCACCTGTGGAAACAAGTCCAGCAGAAAAAAAAAATAAAAAGACCGCCACAAATCAGATCGTCACTGAATATTATCATCACGCCAGCCGACGGTGACACACTGGCCTCAGGGGTCCTAGGGCTGCTGGGAGGGGAGAGGGGGGTATCGTTTTAAGGATGTTGCAGAAGATCAACATCCCCCGACAATCCTTCAAAAGGAAACCGTATTATTAAGATACAAACAAACAAACAACAGCAAGACAGTAGTACTCAAGACGGACCGGGCGGAGAGCATCACTATCAGTGCGTTCCTGGCCTTCTTTTCTTCTGCTGGGGGTTGCATGGATCGACGTGCTTCTCGGTAGTGGAGCCGACCTACGGAGTACAAGTAGATCGCGAAATGGGCTTGTATGTGGCTTTGGATGGTAACACCTTTGTTGACTCCCCTGCTTGTGACGGCATTCCCGGTTCCCGTCGATTATCCCGGAGCTAAATTGGAATGATCTCTCGCTAAGCACCTGGCTTCCCCCGTCTCGATACTGGTGAGTTGGTACTTGTCGCAAAAAGATCGCGGATGCCGGGAGAGCTTCCGATGCAGGGCGCCGGAGATCGATTGGGCTGCAGCAGCGGTGTGCAGTGGCGACAAAGTACGCGAAGACTCCGGGGTCTGACCAGGGATGAGCAAGCCGTAAGTATGGAAGCCGGTCATACAAGGAATAAAAGTGACAAAGGACCAGGGGTAAAAGAAGAAGAGAAAAAAAAAAAAAAAAAGAGAAAAAAAAAAAAAAACAACGGAACATAGCGCTAAGCTAAACGGCGGCACAACAGCTTCAGCCATCGAACTCTTTGATTATCGATACTATATGGCATCATCGATTGATATTACTAGCACGCAGATATCGGGTAAAACTGTGGTCTTTCTCATCCTGCGACGACGACCCGGCCAGAGCTTGCTGGTAGCGCTGTGACAGGCCCTCGTCTCCCCCTGTTCCGGATGTATTATAGTCGTCCTCGGAATCCTCGTCCGCAGAGTCCGCAGCACCAATCGTGTCACGCGAGTCGATGGCATTGTCTTCAGCCTCACTGACAGTTTCCGCCTCATCCCGCGCTGTTTGCGATGGACGACTAACCCCGGAGACGCTCATGTCTCTCATAAGTTTGCCCAGCTCTTGCTCGCGTCGGGCCGCCTTGGCGTCTTCGCGCTCTTTTCTTTTGCGTTCTAGCTCGGGCTTGTAGTCACGTTCGAATTCCTGGCGCTTTTCCTCCACTGCCGCGAAGAACTCATCGATGCCGTCTCCGGTCATGGAGCTTACCCCGACGACATTGAGATGGCGGTAAAATTCCTCCAGCATCAAGCTCATACTGTTCAGCAGCGATCCCATGTATCCGCTGCCGCTGCCAAATCCTCCCGTACCTCCCTCCGCCCCAAAGACACCCGCCTCTTCCTCTTGTCGCAGCGCTGTCTGGAATGCATCAAAGTCGGTCATCCACTCCTTGGCAAACTCGGCATCCTTGACGTCGGTCTTGTTGAAGACAAGGATCATCGGAAGTTTGGTCTTGTAAAGAATACTGCATGCGTAGAGCATGTTGCTCATGAAAGTGCTGGTCGAACTCGTCCGCGGGGTATCAATCACGTAGGCGATCACGGTCGGGAAGGATGATGCCAGCGTCTCAAGCAAGATGCTCCCGGATGCACTCCATACAAACACCTCGATCTGTCCTGGCGTATCGACGAGAATGTGCTCGATCGGTCGTCCGGCCGGTGTAGTCGAATCGGGCGACGTTCGCTTCTCCAGCAGCGCTATGATCTGATCCACTTTTGTAGCAAAAAGATTCAGGGACGTAAGGATGCCACCGTTGGGCCCTAAGTTGTACTGTTTCATGACTTCTTTGTAGTTGATCGAATCACGGATATCGATGTTGCTCTCGAACGGGACCGTGTGCACTGCGGGGTCCAGATTCAGCACGTATGGTATCTTCTTCTCTGAATGTAGGTAGGAATTGATTCTCTGCATGAAGGTCGTCTTTCCGGAGCCTAAATCAAACACATCATCCATTATTATCAGTCTGCGCTCTGTCAGTAAGGTCAGAACGAGGGGATACGCACCGGCCATGCCGACGCAGACGACCGCCACCGGCGATTTCGCCATGGTTGCAGTGGCGCGTTCGCAAGATTCGTCGAGTGACAAGTTCTGTGATGGGATTTTATGAACAAAAGCGAAGAGAGACGAGATATGCTGACAATAAAAGAGCGGGTGGGGGAGTTGTCGATTATTAGCTCTCGACAGAAATTCTTCGCGGGGAGTTTGGCTTACCATAGAAGAACGAGGTGGAGTCTAGCCCGGCCAGACGTCATCCCGGAGTTTGCCCTTCTGAAAGCGCGTTCTGCTCCCAACAGACAACGTTCAGCTCAACGAGCCATCAAGCACTGCTTGTCGGCGCCAAAACAATGACGCTCGAAGATTTCGAGAAGTCGCTCGCAGAGAGTAGAGAGCGGCGGGAACACAGGAGCAGCAAGGACAAGGACCGCGAAAGAGACCGCTCGAGGGAACGGCATCACCGTCATAATCACCATCACCACCGCCGTCACTCGTCACGGTCGAGAGAACGCGAGCGCGATCGCGATCGCGATCATGACCGACACAGACATCGAGATGATGAGGAACGTCATCGGCACAAACGCTCACGGCATTCTTCCAGCAACGGCGACAGCCACGAACACAGCCATAAGCGGAGACATCGAGGCAGCAGAGAAGAGCTCGAGGAACCTGTTCCGAAACGGGTAGTGCAAGAGGAGCCGACTCGGCTGAAACGAGATGCTTGGATGGAAGCTCCATCGGCTTTGGATATCGACTACGTACAGCGACATGACAAGGATCGCTTACAGGAAGCGCCAAAGCCGAAGATGTTGCAGGCCGATTTCGAACTCAAAATCCACGACAGAGAGCTCAATGAGCACCTCCAAGATATCAATAATGGGAAAGCGACTGAGGATATCGAACAAGAGCCAGCGCCGCATGAGGTTGATTACGAGTTTGGCGATGCCGGCTCCCAATGGAGAATGACGAAACTCAAGGCCGTCTACAGAGAAGCGGAAGAAACTGGGAAGCCTGTGGAAGATATCGCCGTCGAGCGTTTCGGAGATCTGCGTTCATTCGATGATGCACGGGAGGAGGAGATAGAACTGGACCGCCGGGAAAGATACGGCGAGTCTTACGTTGGAAAAATCAAGCCCACTGGTGAGCTTTTCCAGGAGAGAAAGCTCGCTCGTGGTATCCATAGGGACGAGCATCAGCATACCAGAGACCCCGAAAAAGAGCACGAAGCACAAGGTCAGGGCAAACAGATGGAGACCGAGCCTCCTCTGAGGACTACGCAGCATCTGGACCTGACTGCCCTAAACAGACTCAAGGCGCAGATGATGAAAGCCAAGCTACGGGGCTCATCGGACGCAGAAGAACTCGAAAAACGGTATAACATAGCGGCCGCCGATATGGCCAACCGTAAAGAGGCCGATGTCGTCGTGCTCGGGGTTGCTGAGAACCCAATGCTGGCCGGTCAAAGAAACGAAGTCAAAGCTGTCGAGAACAAAAGAGGTCGTGAGAGGGGCCTAGTGGTGGAGAATGAAGATATGACCATTGACGATATGGTGCGGGAGGAGCGACGAACGCGTGGACAGGCTGGCGGGGAGGGCATGCGACTCGCAGAGCGAATCGCCAAAGACGCCAAATTTGATGTAAGATTTCTTCCTACTGCTTTGTATGTGCATGTGCTGACAAGATATCTCAGAATGACCTGGAATATATGGATGAAAATGCGGCAAAACTGGCAAGGAGGGTGCAAAAGTCCGAAATCAACCTGAAGAACATGGCCATCAACGAATTCCAGAAGATGAACCGCATCCTTGACAGCTGCGCTCTGTGCCACCATGAAGACACCAACACACCTCCTATCGCTCCTGTAGTATCTCTAGCAACACGAACTTATCTTACGCTCCCCACGGAGCCGGAGCTCAGCGAGGGAAGTGCCACCATAGTGCCCATCCAGCACCGAACAAACCTGCTGGAGTGCGATGACGATGAGTGGGAAGAGATCCGTAATTTCATGAAGAGCCTGACTCGGATGTATCACGACCAAGGGCGGGACGTTATCTTTTACGAGAATGCCGCACAACCTCAACGTAAGCGACATGCAGCGATGGAAGCGGTCCCGCTCCCTTATAGTCTTGGAGAAACGTCTCCAGCCTTCTTCAAGGAGGCAATTCTACAAGCCGACTCGGAATGGACGCAACACCGCAAGCTGATCGACACTCGCGCGAAAGCGAGAGAGGGACTCGGGAAACTGGCCTTCCGACGCTCGATCGCAAAGGAGATGCCCTACTTCCACGTCTGGTTTGATTTGGACGGCGGACTCGGCCATATCGTCGAGCACGAGCATCGCTGGCCACGCGGAGATCTCTTCGCTCGGGAAACAATCGGAGGCATGCTCGACTTGGAACCAGACGTTATCAAGCGGCAAGGACGGTGGTCCAGGGGCGGTGACAGACGTGTGGACGGCTTCCGGAAACGCTGGAGGAAGTTCGACTGGACACGGGTGTTGGTTGAAGGATGAAGTTTCTCCAACCACTGAGCGTGCATGGAAAAGTAGGACAAGTCCAAAAAATGTATTATATACGATTTTTGAGGGCGAAGGATGACTGCGTCTTTCTATCTGTTCTATATGTAATCAGCATATTGTTTTAAGGGTCAGCTTAAATAAGCTCGCCTGTATTTCGCGACGGTTTGCCAAACGCAGAGTCATATATGTAATGTAATACACTCTTCCGACTCCGGACTCTTGTTGCCCCCTGATAACTCAGTTATACATTGGTACATTTCACTCCCTCTCAACATAAAACCAAATATTCCTCGCTTCATCTTCCGACATTTCTTCACTCTCCCTCAGCATGTAAAGTTCGAACAGCTCATCATGTCTCTCCTTAACCTTATCAAAGTCCAACCGAGGAGACACCCAACCATCCTTATCTATGCACAGTATCTGCCGCGTATACCCCCACAACGTACACCAGTCCGTATACCGTTCGAGTTCCCATGCATGCTTCTCTAATCTCTCAATGCTAACTTCAAAAGGACACGACCCCTGAAGTCCAACTTGTTCCCACGTTTGAGATATCCGCAAAAGAGAATCACGATGCGGTACAATACCATCCTTATACGTCCTCTCGCACGAGGAGAATAAATTCTGCACAATACGATTGATACCAATCAAAGCTAGGAATGACTCGTAATGATACTTGGCTACCGCCGCTTCGTACCGCTTGCTAAGCATCGCTTTATCTCTCTGTAATAGAGCATATTCCTTCTCGTCTTCGTCCATGTGGTTGAAGGTCGCGGGTAGATCCGGTTTGATCATTCCAACCTGATAGTTTTCTGGTGGATTGAGAAATTCCGGCCATTGAACTTGTGTGAAAGAAGGTAGGATAGAGGTGTATTGCCAGTCTATTATACTGACGATGACTGTGGGGTCGGTATTAGAGACGAATATATTCCCTAGGTGAAGATCAGAGTGCCAGAGTGTTGGTGTGGAAAATCGTTGTAAAGTAGGATGTTCTGCTAATGTTGGTATGATTTTCTGGGTGTTTTTTAGAGTCTGGATATGTTCATTTTTAGAGCCGTAGTGTGGACCACGAGCCGTGAGAGGGGTGGAGTTTGACACATGCCAAATTCCTCTATTAGCCATGGAGAGAGTGAAGTCGGTAAGATTGGTCCCTGGGAGAAGTTGAAGTTGGTGTTAGGAAAAACAGAAGGACTAAAGTGTATGTATGATGGGCGACTTACATGGTCCAGCATCATCTCGATTTCCGAACTGAGGAAACCATCCCTCGTGATAATATGGTCCGATGCAATACGTATCATCATCATCCATAGCTATAGATGATCTGCTAGAATCACGCTCGAACGTATCCCGAAAATACAAACTCCCATAACCAGGAAACTTTCTGGATGCGAGACTACTCTCCATCTGAGCTAGATTGTGAATCAATTTGAACCGACTGGATAAATCCATATCTCCCCATAATTCGATTAGCTGTCTCCCTGGGGCTTTCTCCATTATGATATATTCCGATCCCACGGGATTCGATATCTCAGAACTCCACGCCAGAACTTTGCATACTGGTATAGACGTATAACGATCGACTGGCAATGGTGATGATTAGAAAAAATACAATACGATTTCTTAGGCATAGGATAACATTACCAAAATCCAGAGTAGCAGCTTCAGATTCCGTGACATACTTCGGAGGCACAATTTGTGCAAGGGGAATCTTAGCAATGACCTCCTTTCCGTTCTCTGCAGTCATCAACAGTGCCTTGTTGAAGCCGCCCTCCATTTTATCGATTTTCGAAATAGGAGACGAAATAGAAGGTAAGGAAGAAACCAAAGAGCAGAGAGCATCGACGTTGAATTCGGCATAGCGCTTAGCTCGTTCGCGGGCTTCGTTGACAAGGAATCGCCCATTGGTATATTCAAACAGCTGCTCACGCCGAATAGGCTCGCCTAGGAACGTAAGAAACCTGTTCCGGAAGGAATGTTACTACATCATTGAAGGATACTGGACATACCCTGGCAAGTTATCGAGATGTACCTAGAGAGAGGCCTTCTTGGGAATAGGACCATTGCGGTAGATCTGAGGTGGAATGCATTTGTAGTAAACGAAGAGGTAAGCACGCATTGCATAGTAGCAATTAATGATATAACTGGCCTGGAATCAATTCCGCGCCTTTTATCAATATTCACGTCTCATACTCGAGAGCAAGCTGACAATCAGCTGTTGTGTTATCATCCGTTAGTTGTTCTGCCCATCAGATCTCCCTTGAAGCTCGACGTCGTTGATGCCCATAATAAGGGCGGGCGAATCAGAGGCTGCATGCTGTTGCCCCAGACACTACGCCGCATCGCTTTGTTTCACGAAGCGCCCAAGTTCAGCTTCAGCATCCAAACGAGCTGCTTTCTTGGCGGGAGACATGCAAGAGGCGTTGTGCTTATAGAATATGCTTTTTTAGAACTAGAATTTCGGATAAGATTGAGTTTTACTTTTTCCTCTTACTTCAACTCCGAGTCTATCTATAGAACTATATAATTCGACTATATACTTAAAAATGCCACGGTTGATATCATTGGTTGCATAGTTCCTAAATGTTATTCTAAGGAGTTAAGTGGTAGTTCTTAATATTCTTCTCACTAGGTTACTGTTTAATAGAGGACCTTTCAACAGTTGATGTAATGCTGCCATGGATTATGCTATACTTGGATTTATAAACTAGGTTTACTGCTACTGTTTTTAGCGCATATAGGGCAGGCGTATGAATCATCGAGTGAAATATAAAAGACGCAAGTGGAATTGATATCAAAAGGATTTCACATGATCTATGTGTGCTGCTGATGCAGCCAATTTAGCAACACGAGAACACTGTAAACACAAGAGACCGCAAATGCTCCAGAGACGCCATATCACAATCCCAGCCACCGGATAATACCCGCCCGCCAATCCAGTATTAAAAATCATTAAGGTATCATACGAGAATAGCAAAGTAGCGACCAGCCCTGTTATTTCCCGCTGGAGCGCCCCCGTCTCATGTTCTCCTTGCACTCGTTGCAATACCATTTCACTACACATACCCAGTTAGCGCTTCGAATGACAGACGACAGGAAGACAAACTTACCATTCTTCCCCGGTGGCTTCGTCAGCCCAACACAAGACAGATGGAACCACTCTCGAGGGCAAGCATCATTATCGCACGCCACCATCTCTCCGAAACTGATCTCGTTGCAGTAGCAGTACCGTGGCTCTCCATCGTCGTCCTCATCGTCACCCTCGCGCGACGATTCTTCGTCTTCGGTGGCAGCAGCAGCCTGCTGGACTAGCGCCAGGCCCTTCTTAGCCCTTTTAACGCCTGCGGCATCGGTGTTCCGAGACGGCCGGGATCGCTGCTGAGTGGCTTCAGAGAAAGTGGTGGCCACAGGAGTGGAATTCTTCGAGGCTCGACCTTTTGCAGCTGGAGCTGAAGGTGGTGCAGGGTCCGCCCTTTCAATCCCTGCTGGACTGGGCTCTACACTTGCCTGCTCTGTCCCTTCTCGCTTCGTCGCTACAGAAGCCGGGGCTGTGGCAGCATCATCTGCTGTATCCATGACATCAGGAGTAGCCTCCGCGCCAGCGTGTGGAGTAGCTTCCTTGGTCCCTTCTTTGACTGGAGGCTTTGTTTCTGCGGATTTGTCTATGGTTGGGCCCGTGTTAGAAGGGTTACTGTCCAGTGTAGGTCCAGGTCCGGGGAACGTACTGCCATTATTCGCACGGTTCGATGCGGAAGAAGGCGGTCTCTGACGGGAATTCGAAGCCTGGTTATTGTTTGGCTGGGCTCTGGAAGACTGCGGCCGGGCAGTCGTATTCGGACCAGGGCTAGGTGCGTTTCTCGGGACATTGAACGTGCCGATAACAGGGGAGGAGACCAGAGACGGCGAGCCAGGTCCGGCAGTGGTGGTATTATTCCTACGACGGAGTTAGCAATCGTCTCCATTTCTCCATTGACAAATACAACTGAGATAACATACCGTTTGCGACCATTAGTAGCGGGAGCATTAGCTGCCCGGGCTCTCTTCTTGGTTTCCGCAGCGGGAGCATCCTTCGAATGTGCACGTCCGCCGGCAGTGACGCCGCTCAGAGACCGCTCCATGGCAGCTCCTGTCTGCACCGGTTGTGGCCGCTCGACCTTCCGGCGCTTGGTCGGGGCAGTAGCCGTACCAGCGATTCCCAGTCCAGTTTGTTCAGCAGCGTGGTCCGCCCCAGCACCACCTCGAGCCTTGGCTCCAGCACCCTTGCGACCAACGCGCGCTTCGTCAAAGTCGGAGTCTTGGTGTGCGCGGCGCTGCTTTCGAGCCAGGACGGCTTCACGTCGAGCTTCGCTACGAGAGGCTGCTTCAGCTTCGTGGAGAGCAGCAAGATCCTGCTTAGCTGCCTCGCGACGGGGACGCTCGTTTGTGCTTCGAGCATCCTTGGCCGCCGACTTATTCGAGTAGGCCCAGTGGGTGAGGCTACCCAGTCGAGACTCTTCGCTAATCTCACCTGATATATATGGGAATACGGTATCGAGACGGAAGAGCTGCCTGTCGAGCTCCTCGTTGGCATTGGTCAACACATGGTTCTTCTCATCCGCCGTCATCATCAGGTCCGTCAGGGTGTGCCGAACACGGTCGAAGAGCAGTCTGCGATTCTTGCTCTCATGCGACTCCGGGGCTTGGGAAACATCCTGCGGCGAGATCCTCACGTCAGCAACTATGTAAAAACCCTCTGCCCGCTATGGGAGCGACGCACCTTCGGTTGCGCATCCTCGCGAATGAAGCCGTCCACTATCGGCGCCGGATTAGGCGGGTATGGAACAGGCTCTGAGTCAGAGGCAGTCTTCAAAAGCTGCAATAGATTCTCCTCCAGTGCCCATGCCTTCGCATCCACCTCCTTCAGCAGGGAGTTGTGACGACGAAACTCTCGGGGCAGCGCAGCGACGGCATCGGTGAAATGGGACAGCGCTGGATAGAATCCGTGCGGGATGGTAGGAGTTGGCGGTGCATCGGTCACAGAGGAGTGACCATAGGCGAAAGAAGATCGACTCAGTGTCTTAGATGTCCGCGATGGGTTCGTTCGCGTCTGCCGCACAGGTTGGCGGACACCCTGGGCTTGCGAGTTTACTGTCGACGACGACGCTACGGCGGCAGACATGGTTGCTCCAGCCGGACCGGGATCGATCCTGGAGAGTCTGCTCTGTAGCGTAGGTAAAGAGAGAGCTGCGATATGAATCGAAAATGAGGCTCAAGAGATCATAGCATGAACAGGCCAGGAAAAGCGAGGGACGCAGGAAAAGATGAAGCCGAGATGAGGAGAAGGCGGCGAAGAGAGCTGGAGAGCTTGCACTTGCCTGTTTGGGAATTTTATGCACTAACCGTTTGTGGAATTTTATGTACGATGACTAATTACACGTGTTTTATGCAGCTCGTCCGATAGTACCATAGTCTAGTGATAGGGTAGATAGAACCAGTGTCAAATACTATGAATCAACCATCCTTTATTTTACAGAACTCTAGACGGCCGGCCAGCATCCCTCCAGGCGATAGACCCTGGGAAACTGACAGATCGAACGATGACGGCATCAACACCGCTGGATACCATGCTTCCAACAAGACAACAAAGGGAGATGATACAAAAAGGGAGATGGAATGATCCAACAATACACGGTCCAAGGCCAAGTTTCCGAGAACGTTCAAATAATTTTGCAACTATTATCTCCCCCTCTTCTACACTGCAGCGAGCGACCCACTGAGGTCGTTTACTCGCCCTTCAGGTGCTCCTGGTGGACGCTGAAGGCATCCTCCAGCAGCTCAGCCTCCTCCTTCAGGTGGCTGGCCTTGTTACCGGTGGCAACAGAGGCGCTGGGGGCACGACCGGCGTACAACACGTGGCGGCGGTTGTGGTGCTCAGTCGCGTTCAGGAGCGTCTCAAGACGCGGCTGGGTGTAACTCCAGGCACCGGCGTTCAGCGGCTCTTCCTGGCACCAGACAATGTTCTTGGCGTTGGGGTAGCTGTCCAGGTTCTCCTTGAGCTGCGCCCACGGGAAGGGGTGGAGCTGCTCAATACGGGTGATGGCGGTGTTGCGGATGCCCTGGCTCTCACGGTGCTTGGTCAGCGCGGCGTACACCTGACCAGAGCAAAGGATGACACGCTCGATCTTCTCGGGCTCGTCAATGGCGGTGCCGTGGGCAGGGTCGGGGATGATCCACTGGAAGTGGGAGTCGCCGGTGAACTCCTCAAGAGGAGAGCGGGCAATCGGGTGACGCAGGAGAGACTTCGAGAAGAAGATCACGAGAGCTATACGGAGTATTAGTCGACTTTCTAAAGAAGAAATGAAGAAAAAACGAAGGACTTACGCTTGCGGAACT
This sequence comes from Byssochlamys sp. IMV 00236, assembly GCA_001931875.2. Lineage (NCBI taxonomy): Eukaryota > Fungi > Ascomycota > Eurotiomycetes > Eurotiales > Thermoascaceae > Paecilomyces > Byssochlamys sp. IMV 00236. Next base: position 491,400 of record MSJH02000840.1, on the reverse strand, counting down.
GGCGGTTGATCTGGCGGCGCATGATGTGGAACAGGTTGGATGGGGAGGTCATGTAGGCAATCTGCATGTTGCAGTCCTGGTGCTGGCGCTGCAGCTTTTCCTCAGACGGGAACACGCGGGGCTCCTCGTTACAGAGCTGCAGCCAACGCTCCATTCTACCGGAAGAGTGCTCAGGACCCTGTCCATCATAACCGTGAGGCAGAGAGACGACCAGACCAGAGCGCTGCAGCCACTTAGCTTCACCGGAAGCAATGAACTGGTCAATGATACATTGGGCGTTGTTGGCGAAGTCACCGAACTGGGCCTCCCACATCACCAGGGCGTTGGGGGAGGTCAGAGAGTAACCGTACTCGAAACCGAGACTGCAAACGAAAAGACGGATTAGTCTGATGCGCCCCGTAAAAGCATAGGGGTGAAAAAAGGAAGGTGTACTTACGCGCCGAACTCGCTCAGAGAGGAGTTAGAGATGACAAAGGAGCCCTGGTCAGGAGTGATGTGTTGCAGAGGAGTGTAGGTGGCCTCGCTCTCCTGGTCGTGCAGGACAGCGTGACGCTGCGAGAAGGTACCACGCTCGACATCCTGTCCAGAGACACGGACATGGTGACCCTCAGCGACGAGGGAACCGAAGGCCAGAGCCTCAGCGGTGGACCAGTCGATGTTTTCACCTTCGTCAACGGTCTTCTTACGGTTGCTCAAGATACGCTTGAGGTTGCGGTGGAGATTGAAGCCTTCGGGAGCACCACTGATCTTGTCGGCGATGGACTTCAGCAGGTCAGCATCGACACCGGTAGGAAGGTGAGGCAGGATCTCGGTAGCCAGTTCCTTGGGGGTCTTGAAGCCGTTCCAGGCGGAGGTGAGCCATTCACGGCTGGTGGGCTGGTAGTCCTTGCTGCGGTCGAAGCTGTCGTTGAGCATGCCCCAGACCCACTTCTTGTGCTCCTCGATGTCCTCCTTGGTGAAGGTACCCTCAGCGATCAGCTTCTCGACGTACTTGTCGAGCTGGCTCTTCTGAGAGCTGATGCGCTTGTACATCAGGGGCTGGGTGAAGAAAGGCTGGTCGGTCTCGTTGTGGCCGTGCTTACGGTAGCAGACAATGTCCACGACGACATCACGCTTGAACTCGGCACGCCAGTCAGCAGCAACCTGGCAGACGTAGTTGACAGCCTCGACATCGTCACCGTTGACGTGGAAGACGGGAGCGTCGATGGCCTTGGCAATGTCGGAACAGTAGGGGGTGGAACGAGCAAAGCGAGGATCAGTGGTGAAACCGATCTGGTTGTTCACGACGATGTGAACGGTACCACCGGTGGAGTAGGCGGGCAGAGAGTGGAATCCCAGAGTCTCATAGACGACTCCCTGGGCGGCGAAGGCAGCATCACCGTGCAGCAAGACACCCATGGCGGTGTTGAACTCCTTCTCGTCGTTGTTGTAGTGCTGGATGGCACGGGCCTTTCCGAGAACAACGGGGTCCTCAGCCTCCAGATGGGAGGGGTTGGCGACCAGAGACAGCTGCACGCGCTTGCCAGAGGGAGTGGGACGCTCGAAGTTCATACCCAAGTGGTACTTGACATCACCCGAACCCTCGTCGGAGGGGTCACCGGAGCCGGTGAACTCGCTGAAGATGGACTCGTTCGGCTTGCGGACGACGTTGGACAGAACGTTCAGACGACCACGGTGAGGCATACCAATGACGACGTCCTTGATACCGTAGTCGACACTGCGGTCGATCAGGGCCTTCATACCAGGCACCAAGCTCTCGCATCCCTCCAGACCGAAACGCTTGTCGTTGGGGAACTTGGTAGCCAGGAAAGATTCGAAGCTGGAACTCCAGATCAGACGGTCGAGGATGCGGCGCTTCTCATCGACGGAGTACTTGTAGGGCTGAGGGACCTCGAAGCGGTCACGGATCCAGTCGCAGGGCTTGCGGTCCGGGATGTGGATGTACTCGACACCGTAGGAGCCGCAGTAGATCTTCTCGCACGCGTCGATGATCTCGCGCAGGGTCATCTTCTTGCGCGACTCAGTGGCGAAGCGAGGCAGAATACCAGGTCCCAGAGTGAACTCCTTGTCGAGATCCGCCTCGGTGAATCCATAGTGGTCCAGGTGCAGCTCCTTGGGGTCGTTGTAACCGAACGCTTCCGAGTCGCCGCGGATACCCAGAGGATCAATCTTGGCCTTGTGGTGGCCACGAGCCTGGTAGGCGCGAACCAGCAGCTGGACCTTCAGGTGCTCCGTGAGATCGTTGTCGGCGCCAAGTCCAGCACCGGGCATGACCGAGGGCACACCACCGGCGGGAGGAGGAATGAGGGTGGGCGGCGGTTGGAAAGCCTGGGAGATGGGCATCTTGCCCGACTCCATGTTCTTGAAGTACGTCCGCCAGGAGACGTGCACGCTCTCAGGGTCTTTTTTCCAGGCGAGGTACATCTCGTCAATGTAGTTGGCGGTGTTACCCTGCAGGAACGAGTCGTTGGGGTCCTATCACGACGCGAGACACGCATCCCAGTCAGCCAAGCTCTTGGTTTTCTCCCTTTTTCTGTTCCCCATCTGTCTCCGGATCGCGATATCCGCAGTCATGGATCGTAGTAGCTTACCACGCCCTTATCCGTATCCTCCGCAGATACCGCATACTGTCTCCGGCCGCTGTTCATCCGATCAATGACCGCGAGAGGTCTCCGAGCGGTCAGGTGCAGATTCGACCTGGCACCAGCAGGAGCATTAATCTTGGGGCTGGCCGCAATGGACAGGGCCCGACGACAGGCAAAGCAAGCGCCACCGCGCAGGCTGCCAGTGGCCTTGACCGCCGTAGTTCTCAACATGGCGGGCGTTGAAATGGGGGTTTTTTCAGCTCTGTCCGGAACGAGGCCGATAAGAAGCAGAAAAGGTCGCAGAAAAACACGTCCGATGCAACACTGGCGCTCGGAACGGGAAGAGAATTAGCTTCAATCAATTCACCCCACAGAAGAGTGCTGTGGTGGTGGTCGAAGGGCTAGTTATGGTGGACAACGCCGGGGTGGATTAAACCGACGGAGCAAAGGAAGAGAATGATGTATGATCCGGGTCGAAAAACCAGGTGTTCGACTTAGAGCTGCCGTGCCACCTGCAAGAACGCGGAAGTCATCAGAGAGAGTACACAACTCTCTTTACAGCAACGACAACAAGAAAGAAGGGAGAAATAGAAAGGGAAGAGGAGGAGAGGAGAGAGACAGGTAGATGGATTAATCTTGAGAGAGTAACTAGGAAGGGAGAGAGAGAGAGAGAGAGAGAGAGAGAGAGAGCAAGAAGAAAGAGGAGAGATGTTCCGGGTCCGGGAGCAGCCAATGAGACCGGCACGGATATGACGGGTTTTTGCTCCAAGTCAAACCGCTGTGACGAAAAAGTTCCCGAGCAGCGAAGCTGAGATGCCGAGAGAACAGCGAGACGCCAATCCGGTTATGCGCATATCCACGCACCGCGTCCTGACTGGATCAGAGATGGTTATAGTAGTGCTTAATAGCTTATACCCTCTGCTAGTTATAATAACCAACTAAACTAGATACCTGAATTAGCCATGTATGTCCGGACAACAGCTGTACGCAAATTAATAATAATAATAATAATAATAATAATAGACAATGAGAATGCCACGCCAATAATCAGGCTGTTCCAAAATCAATTGATCCTAAGAGGTAGACATCTGGCGGTAGCACTAAAACGAGTAATTAGTAATTACTGTTTATCCGCCCTCTAGTTAGTTAACTATACCAATCCCAACGTTCCCATCCGTAGTTATGTATATACAGACCCCTAAGATCAGGGTCCCCCAAGCACAAAACACGTCCCAAAAATATTTCCAAAAGGTCTATCAGCCAAAATTAAACTCCTTCTCGGTCGCAATAAGACCACCGTTTGCTTACTCGTAAGCTTCACCAACAGAGACTCGTACAAGGATTCATTATTCGTAGGTCATCGCAGCCACTCGATCATCCCAAAAAAACAGTGCCAAAGAGGATGACAGCCGGTAGGATGGATCCAAGAAGCTGAGTGGAAGGCGGCCAGTTTGGCAGACACATCAGAAAATCCATCTCAGATGCGACCTTCCTCGAGCACCTCCCGTTGATAGACCTCCATCTCGCCACTGTCACTCGGCCGCCGTCGCTCCAGCACCCACTTGCTTGAGCCATCCTCGTCGGTCTCCTTGATGTAGCTGACGCTGGCCGAGCTGCTGTTGCGACTGTGCGACGGGCGCGGTCGGTTGTTCGTCGTCGGCGACCGCACTTCTCCCTCTCCCACCACCGGCTTGGGGAGCTTCTGATAGAAGCTGCTCGTCAACGTGGGGCTCGTTGGGGACCCTTCTTCGTCCGAGAAGGGCAGCGGAGAGATGGGGTTCATGGCACCGGGAGAATCGACCAGAGTGTTGGCGGGATCCATGAACGCGACGCAGGCACTATGGAAGCTGGCGCGGTTCGACGGAGGCTGTTGCGGCTGCGGGGACGGACTGGCACTGCTGCGAAGACTGCCATTGCTGCCTCCAAATGCTCCGCGGCGAAGTTTCATCAAGGCATTCAGTGACATCTCGTCATCCATGCCGCCCATGTCCACCAGTTGGGCCAACCCGGGACTCGACAGGGACGGGTTCGAATGCGCCGCCCCGTGAGCGGTCAGCGAGATGATCGAGTTCCTCGTGCTCCATTCACTGCGCTCCGTGATGGGAGTCAGACTGGGTTCCCGGAAGTTCACCCGTCCACTGTGGCTGCGGTGGACGCCCTCAATGCCTCGCGGTAGGAAATAGCCGCCGTTGACCATTTCTGAAGCTCCATTCCCGTATGCCTGCGGGTAAAAGCCGAATTCTCGGCCATAGAAGCCCTCGTCATCATTCTGAAGAGCCTCCGCATTGGCTTCTGCAATAATAGGGTCATCGTCGAATCCGTCATCATCGTAGTTGAATCCATCGTCGTCGAAGATGTCGTCAAAGGCCATCGTATCCACGGTTTGGGTCTGGCTCAAGCGACTGTCGTCCGACACCAGCCCCGGATGAGACTCGACCGACCGAGTCGTGCTCTCTCGACCCAGAGACACCTCACTGACGCTGCTGGTTCGCTGAAGAGCTGCATCGCTGGCCGCCTTTGCCAGAGCATTATGGAATACCTCCAGGTTGTGCTCGGAGAGCACTCCTACATGTGAGGTTGGGGACGTCATGCTGGGAATACGTTGCGGCAGGCCACTCTGCATGGGCCGAGATCCAAAATCACTAGCCAAGCTGGGAACATGCCGCAGGTTGCTGTTCATGATGGGCTCTTCATCCGTCGTTTGGGAGGTGTCTTGTAACGGTTCACTAGGTGCGATCTGCGCTTCAGGCACGGCGCCCAACGCCGGAGCGGATACTTTCCGGTCGTATAGATGGCTGGTTTCATCGTCGAAGATGGACTCGTCGAACCGTTCTTCTCCAGTGTCCGCAGTGAGATCGTCAAACTCTTCGTCGTGGAAATAGAAGTCATCCGCGGACTGTTGATTCTCAGTCTTACTCGCTCCGGGAACCTCTACTATCTCTCCTGGATTTTTCATGTCCACAGTTTCATGATTTTGGGGATCTTGCTTCCTTTCATCGCCTGCAGCATCTCCATAATCGGATACGGAGTTTGCCCGCTCTGCCTGTTCACCGTGAGGTTGGGAAACAGCATCCGGCCCGGTGCCGCCAGGATTCACGGGGCTCGCGATCACTGGAGGCAAGGAAGGCACAAAGAAGGTGTTCTTCACTATCTTCCCCGGACCAGAGAAGCCACGGAATTCCTCATCTTCCTCCTCATCAGGATCAGAATCAGCGTTAACACCAGGAATACGCTCTTCCAGTCCATCAATGTCGTCATCAAGGTCATAATCAAACTCGTCTTCATCGTCACTGTACTCGGACCGTTCCAGGTCTGCTTTGGCCCTTCGTGCTGCCTCCTTTTCTTTGTGCTTTTCTTCCAGTAGCTTTTCCTGAACAGATGAACCGACTCCAACCATGTCAAAGCTAAATCGCGATGCATTACTTCTGAGGTGCCTTGGAAGGCCAGTGGCTCGAGACTCCGTATTTCCTCCTTGCTGCTGATTTGGTGATGCACGCTTCGTAGGGCTGTGAGAACCACTTGAGGGTTCTGAGTCTTCGACTGGGCGCTCAGCTGCTTCTTCCGTATGTTCCGGCAACTGCGACGGCAGATTCTTTGCAAACGCAGGGACTGCGCCCGGGTCATGGCTGCTGGGCGGAGGTCCCGTTAAGAGTGACGACTGGAGATAACCTTTATTTTCAATCTGAAGTGCCTTTTGGTCGTCTTCAAAGTGCTCCTTGAAGACTGGAGAATGCTGACTGTGCCTCCTGTTAGAGTCAGTGGTCTGATACGGAGAAAGACCACTGCTTTGCTGACTGGTATCCTGGGAACTAGCAGCAACCATGGAAACATTTCGCCGCTGTCTGGGCGCTGAGAAATCATGCACGATTTTGCCGCGGATTCGGGGATCGTAATCATCTGGGATGGCGGGAACTATCTTGAGCTCGTCCGGTTTTGCGTGGGCTAGCTGGGAGGATCGCCTCCGCGCCAGCAGGGACATAGGGTTCAGAAGATGCAGCTTCGTCTTCCCATGTTTCTGGGGAGCATGCTCTACAGGTAGCTCATTGTCACTATATCGCCGGGACCCGAAGTTGTCGGCCTTGAAATCCCTCGATTGCGCCCCCGCTTCCCCCGGTGAGTCTTCCGGAGACGATTTTAAGCGCAGTTTCTCCCCAACAATCCCACCATGCATAGAAGATCTTTTATGGCCGTCTGACGATTGCGACTGGGGGTTTAGAAATCCTTTCCCAAAGGTGAGCCGCCACGGTGAGTTCGGTTTCGAGGATTCCGATTCGGAGTGCTCCTGACGGGAGGGAATCACCGATTGCTGGGACAAATTCGATTGAGTTGTGATTGTAGGCTTCTTCTTCGTCTCATCTGGGCTCGAGTTTGGCCGCGAGAGACGTTCCAGTGTAGGAGATGGCACTCGAAGGTTGACCGGAGATTGCTGTGTATCAGGGCTAGCAACGCCTGCCATCGGTTTGTTGGCGGTCCATCCCGGTGGATCCTCGCTCAATGGAACGGGGGAATAGGTGTCAGATACGGCAGACGAGTCGATGATAGCATCAGAGAGTATAGGGGTCTGTGGGATCCCCGGGAGCTGCGGCGGGTTGTCCGATAAGTTCGCACTGGGTACGGGGAGCGGCGAGGTGGGAAGAGAGGAACTCGGTCGACGATGTTCCCTTCGCCAGTACGAGAAGACCGTGGATGGCGGCATGGTAGCTTCCGTGATGGCTCTCTCCTACTCCTAGGCCCTTTGTTGTGCCCCCCCTGAAGATGGTCAGTGTGTTTGTGGTGCGCTGCAGATTTTCATGGCTGTTGTGGTGGCCATGCGATTGCGCTGATTCTAGATGAATCGCAAGATAAAGCCGGCCGAGTCTTTCCACTCCCCGTAAGCCTGGAGAGTGTTTCAACACCAGAAATGACTGATGGGACAGACTGGTCCTGTCTTCAAGGACATTCGATCTCGACGAGCCGGATGTTTCTAGTGTCAGAGGGTGGACTCGAGAGGGCGAGATTGTCTACCAGTCTATAAGCCCGTTCTGAATCTAGAGCTCCGCAAGCGGGATGCCGGCCCCCGATGGGCGACGTAATCTCTCGAGCTGCAAAGTGCGTCTTTGTTTGGGAACAGAGCAAGAGTCTCAATGATACATCGACCACATCATGACGGGTAATAATAATAAATAATTATGAGCTTTTCATTCTTTTTAAGTTATGGTTTGCCGAACGGACGCTGACGGTGCCGCAAAGACTCCTCTAATCTTAAGTAGTACTCCAAGGCCGACTACGCGTTAACATAACTCCACGTGCCGCTAGACATACCAGAGAAAAGCCCTCGTGCTGGTTAGGTAGGACTTGAGAGAGCCTAGTCCCCAGTCTGATGCTAAACCCCTCTTGCGCTAGTTATCGTCGATGATCGTTAACACAGCAGAATTAAATACATCAGAGTCGTGATTCACATCCCCTCCTTGGCAGTTAAAACATCTGATTCCCTTCTGCGAGCTGTTTGCCAATTACCCCTTTGCTCCTAGATAGTCCCAGAATGGTACGTCGCATAATTCCGCAAACGACCTGATCGGCCCCAAGGGTGCGATAGTTGAGATGTATGAGCGCAGGGAGAGAACACGAAATATGCGGGAAATTGAAGGGAATGGCATCTGAATCTGTGATTGGAATCGGAAAATGCTTCCCTTATCAGGCGATTAGAAACAATGAGATTGTTCACATGTACATACAGTACAGTACAGTACATATAGCCTTCGTTCTGAGATAACATTAGACGTTCAACTTGAGTAAGACACGCTATGTATTAACTATGACATGCTACTTAGAGACAGGGTAACTCTAGAAAACGAACATGGCTACCTAGTTAGTGGTCTCTCCGAGAAAAGAACATAATCAAACATAATCCAGAAACGACAGTAATGATGTCAAGACCGCATGCACTCAATTCCCTTTCGCGCCAGCTGCTTATGCTACTCATACAGTATCGATAATGATAATAAAAATAAATGACAACGCGACAGACGAAAAAAGAAAGAAAATAAAATAAAAAGAGGAAGGAACTAGATCGGCAACGGATATCACAAACAAATCAGCAACAACACCGGTTTCTCCCCGCTCCCAACCAATTCTCCATGCTTCGTGCCAGCGAGTATGTACAGAGGATATCAGGGTTTTTGTTGCGCTTCAAGGAAAAAAAAAACAAATAACCTAACGGCATGCCCTAACTATCTCACGCTCTGGCGCCAGCGGTCAATTACATCGCGCTGGCGAGGATCGATAGGCTGCTGCGCGACCATCATTGGCTGGTTGGCGTAATAGGGCATACTGTAGGTCAAATTGTTCATTCCTGGTGCGGCTGCGGTGTTGTATACGAACGGGGTACTGTAACCGGTCATGGTTGGATATTGAGGCCCCGTTGCATAGGCATACGGAGGAGGATAGCCAGCTGCGGCGTGGTTGAGGCTCGTGGGTAAGGTGAACATGGACATGCGGTTAGTCTGGGTTTGCTGCGGCGCGGGTGCTCCGCGGCGGGAGTTGTCCTGCGATGGCTTTCGAGCGCCAGGAGCAGGGTGAGCTTGCAGGATATCTGCCATGCTTCTGCGGTATCTCGGTGTACCGAGGTCTGCGGATACAGACTGCCGTGCCTTGGCCTCCTGTTGCAGGCGTCTTCGGCGCTGGCCCAGAGTCTCCTCTTGCGGTTGTTCGGCTTCGGCCTTCTTCTCTGTTCCTTCGTCGTTTTTGTTCTCAAAGTGAGCCAAGACTTCACTGGCGAAGTCACTGCTTATGACAGTGCTGGCCCGGTTCTTCTCCTTGAGACGTTGAAGGCGCTGTGCCAATGTCTCGTTCTCATCGCCGCTTTCTGCTTCCTCAGGCTTCGGTATGTCTCCAGTGTGCATGGTGCTCGCCCGTCTCATAGCACTGGGGCCGCGGGGAACGACAGGCTCACCACGGAGCCTTGCACGGCGTTTGCTCAACGGCTCATTTTCTTCCAGCTCTCGCTTTTCCATGAGACCCAGCGGCCGGTTCTCATCGGCCGCGGAGCTCTTGCCGGGAAACAAGACACCAAGAGGTACATCTTCGTCCTCCTCACCGTCCTGCTTATGGACATCCGGGTGTTCCCACGCAAGAGTGACCGGCCGCCGCTGTCTTGATTTGCTCTGGACTTGTGCGACGGTATCCAGCTCCAAGAGAGTCGAGTGCAGGCCATTGGGGAACGCAGTAGCGGCCGTTCGTCGCCGCTGTTTTTGCTCCTGTTTCCTCATCTCAAGCTCAGCCAGAAGGGTGGTCGGAGGTCCAACATAGGCGAGCTCATCTTCGCCTCCGTCCCCTTCCTCGCCCTCCTCAGAGCCGTCAGACTCTTCCTGGCCGCTATGAGCACCGGCGTGACGATCACCGTTTACATCATGTAGATCGTAAGTTGAAGAGCGGAGCGGTGTGTCTTCGAGATTGTTTTCAGCCAGCTCAGCTTCTGTCTCAGATGCCTCACCGCCTTCCTTTCTTCCGGGCGACAGAGCGCTGCTGCGCAGACCAAGGATGCTCTTCCGCTTCTTTTTCTTTTCCGCCAGATTCCTGGAAGATGCATTAGCCTGGCTACGTCCGTAGACCTCTGACCCCACGTGGCCAGCGAACGGGTGGTCCGTAAACGCAGTGACAGGTGCATCTGCAGACGCATCGAGTATACTCTCGAGCGTTGCAACTGCAGATCCGTTCTGCATTTTGATATCCAAATGCGAGGCGGGCTGTGAGAAGAAGACACTTGCCCGTAGCTGCGACGGAAGCTTCGACAGCTTGTTACCGGCTTTGTTGTCCTGTTCTTGATGCTCGCTTCCTGGGAGCCCCACGACCGATTTCCTGTTATCGGAAGCCAGGGCACCCAGAAGTTGCGTGCGCCTTTTCTCCAGCTCAGAAACAGGAGGTCTTTGTGATAGTCGTGGCGGCAGGTTCAACATCATGGGAACTGGAGCGGGATAGTAGACCATGTTCTGTCCCGTAGGGGGCTCGTCGTAGCGTTCTGCTCCGCTCGCCAAGGGCGGCCTGTCGAGTGAGACACTTCGTGCGGAGGGAACACAATGAACGCCATCGAAGTCCCTGAACAACGTGAGCGCCTGTCGGTATGTGTCGCCGGACGCTGCTGTGGGCGGACGGTCCGGATAATCTTCGGGCTGGTATTCGTTCTGTACATATTCATGCTCGGCGTAAGACTGCTGGAACGAATGATTATCCTCTTGGGGGTGAGGCCGTGGTTGTGGAGGGGGTAGTATAGGAACGGCTGTTGGTGTCGGAGCCGCTGGTGCATATTCGTCCTCCTGTTCTGGTTCGTGTACCTGCGCCAACTGGGAGCTGACGGATGTCGAACGTAGACGCAATGCCCCCTGAGAGAAACTGCCGGACATGATGGAGCCTCGTGGAGATGAGACAAACCCTCCCGGGGAGTAGCCACCGCTCCTGGCTGCATTGTTCAGACTGATGATAGAGTTGGAGACGGATGCCGACGAGAACTTCCTTGTCAGGGCTTCCGTGCCCGGGGGCACCGCAGAAGAAGCCGAGGAGCGTCTCTTTAGCTCCTGATCCATCTTGCGAAGCTCGTGTCCAATGTCTGAGGTCATGCTCAGACGCTCCGCGCTCTTCTCCAGTCTTTCCACATTGCTCACATATGCCCCTTGTAACGACTGTAGATCCGGGGTCGGATGACGAAGAGAAATCGAGTGATTGCTGGGAGAGCGTATCAGCGGTTCTGGTGACGGCGAACGAGGCCGTGAACGGGGGTTCGTGTCGACTCCAGCGACGGGCCCGCTTTGGTGCGAGTTAGACCTTTGGTCTGGGAGATCGGCGGCTTCATAGTCATCATCGTCCAACATGTCATAGCTGTTCGACGTGATAGATCGGATCATCGACCCCAAGCGACTGCTGCTTGATCCTTGCTCTGTTTGAGATGCTTCCAGGAACCTCCCTCCGCCCAGATTGTCGACGTCGAGGGAGACCGGCTGGAAGGCATCGTGCTTGGATGGCGACGGGGGCGGACTGCCTGCATTAGAACTCGTCGCGTTGGAAGCCACCTCGTGGTCGACCTGAGCAATGGCGTTGTAAGCCATTGAGGTAGATGGAGACGCAGGAGCCGCAGTCGTGTTCCATCAAGAAACACATCCGCACGAGCCAGAGAGAGTCGTGTGAGGGCCAGAGGAGGGAGCGGCAGTCGGGATGAGCCAGATTTAAAAGAGAGAAAACAAGAGGGAGCGTAACACCAGATCAGCAAGGATTGATTCACTGGACGAATCTGGGCCTTGAGGAATAAGACAAGCGCTTGTCTCTCCCGACGACAGGCTAAATTTGGATGGAGAGGTGGGCACGAGCGAAGTTGACTAGAGTACTAGTATTATTATTATCGGGAGCTTTTCTTGGTTGAGCTCTTTGAACTTTCCAAGGAACCCCAGAGGAACCGATCGTTGGCTTTTTGGTTGCCGGTCACATCCAACCAAAGCGCCATCCGTGTGGAGCGCATGCTGTGGCCATTTGCACATCTGGCGTTCTAGAATGACCGCGGCCCGTGTGAGCTTGTCGATGTTTACCGTGCTAGGCCTGTACACAGTGGACAGAAGATATCGTTTTAACTAACTATACAATCGTCTATGCTTAGAGTCCCCAACAGTTCAGCAGATCATTTGGCCGACCAGCACACACCTCTGGAGCAGAGCAGCTGGAGCAAGTAAAAATAACAACCATTAGACTACACCGCGAGAGCGACTCCAGTCTCATACTCGATGCGCCAAGCGTCGACTCTACATTCCAGTGCCTTCCAAACGCTGCCAAACGGTATCTGACAGCCTGTGAAAAAGGAGCCGGAAAACGCAGCCAGGTTCTCGAATTTGCTGCAAAATCCCCGGTCTCTCGTCACGCTGTCATGCTCTCGAACAGAACATCATCTTATCTCGCATGTATTAGCATAGCTGCGGGTGGTCGAGGGCCAGGGATCCGCTCAGGGCGAAGATCTTCGACGGGTCTCCTGCCACAGGCAATCATCCCCAGGCGGAACCAAACTCCCGCCATATCAGAAATTTCGTATTCTCGTGGGCCCTGACTCTCTTTTTCTGTGCCTCTGCTTGGTTTCCAGTCTATATTACGTTTTGGTTGAAATCTGACTGCCACTGCTTTTTACGCGTTGTTGCTGGGACGCTGGGAGCATGCCACTGTCGACGCAGAGCCTGTCTATCTCACGCTGAGCTCACAGTAGTTAACTAATGCTAAGTTGTTAACACACCATCCTCGAGTCAGTGCACATCTGCGCTAGGTTATCTCTCTAGTATCTTGCCAGATGGTCAAGAGATATCGGCGCCTAAGCTCATACGGGTCGATAACGTTGTTCAAACGCTGTCGATAGCAGACCCTGGGCATAGATCGTCGTTGCAAAGATAAGCTAGGTCCCTGAAAAGAGAGGTGACCCCTCGCGCGCTGGTGGAAGGAAACAGCTATATTACTGCTGTTATCAGCCAGGACAGACGTGATTTGAACTCCCCGCCTACTGAGAATGAAGCTACAATGCAGGCAGGCCGAAGCCAGGGGCTAACGAAGTATCAGATAACACCCAAACCAGCTTTCAAGTGGCAGATTCGGTGAGTCGATAAGAATGCCATCCATGAGCAATCGAGAAAAAGAGGACGATGTTGACCAGCTTTAGCGCCGTGCCAAGACCCGAACAACTGCGCGCTGCTATCAGAATCCCGTCGTGAACAAGGAGTAGCAGCCGCTATTGCGATGATAATAGGATCGGATGCGTCGAGGACTGCGCGATATCACGAAGTTATCGTCATTTGATCGCCCCGCCAAAGAACCTTTCATTCTGCCAAGGAAAGGGGCCAATTGAAGTTCGTAGAGCAGAGGTTAATGGCGCAAGCCAGCTGAATTGGAGATATGGCTTCCTTAGGCTCGCCTCCTTGGCCGTTTTCCCAATTACGAGCCAGCAAATATCGCATCTCCTCTACACCGCACACGCAATCACCGCAATTTTGATACCAAATGCATCGAGAGCACAGTACTAGTAGATCCTGATCGGTACTTCTTACCTTAGAGCAACCTAAGACCCGAAGCATAAAACGTCACCAATGTAACATGTTGCTTTCTGAAACTATTTTCGGACTATTTAAACGATACTCTAGAGTCGGAATAATAATAGACAAAAAGATCAACTCTGGTTAGAGTGGACTCAGTGGAGACGGGAGAATCTCGGCAAAAGTCAAGCTTCTGAAAGGGTCCTGATGTCACGTGTCGCCGCGCGTCGGGACGCGTTCGATTGACGAGCGCCCAACTTGAAAAAGATATAGTAATGCGCGTACATTTGAGGGCACTAACTAGACAAGGTCTATGACTTTACCTAAATACCTTTGGAATTGTTCTATCAAATATGACGTACTACGACGTGGACGCCATCTTGACCGATGCGCAGGTGAGTCCTCAGGCGTGACATCGAAGGTCATCAATGGGACATGGGCTAAGTCATCATCCAGAAACTTCCCTGTACTTTCGAGCTAGAGGTACCTGGTCTAGGCATTCTAGACGGTAACGCAGGTGAAAATGTATGTACATATCAGAGCTAGCTCTATCTGAATGATTATCGATCGTTGAGCTAAAGATGAAGTAGATCAAAGCCGGCACCCGAGTAGATCTGCCACTATGGCTCGGAGAAATGCTTTCTATAGGGTACGTCGTTTGGTCCTCTTCTTCTATATGGGGACACGTTTTCTAAATATCATCCAAAAGCGCCCACCTAGGAACTTCGCGTCTTGTCACTCTCGACTTGCCCTCCGCATTGTCAGAACGGGTGATGAACGCGCTGAAAGCCGATCCACGAACGGTTGATTTGCGGACTCTAGCACCACACTTTTACAGCCTGGGTGTACGGATCCTGGAGCTCTTTGAAGAAGAGGAGATGGTCGATATCCTTACAGATGTAAGTCTCCTTCCATGCAGGCTTTGCCTCGATCGAACTAACTATGGTTTGCTGGTAGACATTCAAGAAACGCGCCGCGGAGATCGCAGACCACGCGCATAACCCGCGAGGAGCGCTTGGTGAAGGAGCTGAATTTCTTAGGGGTTTAGATGAGACTGAACGACAATGTGGGTTTTCCATTCGATCTGGTTCCTCAACCAGACTATCTGCGAGTCGATTTCGATGTTGTCTATCTAACTAATCATTTACTATGAACAGTATTCCGCATTGCTCACGACAGTGCAAAGGAGATGCGAGTATGGTCTGGAGAAGCCAAGAAGAGATGACCATGAAATGGACTGAATTGGCTACTTATGGGTGTATCGGTAGGTTTGAGCCGGACTCGCACCGAATACGCTACGCAGATAAGATACGGACGGATACCAGATTAGCAAGGTTACTTATGATACATGCAAAGGCGGAAAGCGTCACTATCAAAGGAGTTCCCGGACAGAGAATCCCGTTGCGGGGATATTTATATGAAACCATCGCGAAGATACAATTCGATCGTCTTTCTTCTGTACAACCGTAAATATTTAAAGTGGTTAGCGAAAAGTGAATATTCTGGACTTTCTAATACTATTCAGGATACTATAGAGAGTAAAAGTGCCATATAAATTGAAACTACTCGCGTCCACCATCACGCAGATAATGAACACGAAAGGCTCACACCCCCTCCTCCCCTTCATCTGGGAGAGCCGTGAAGGAGCCAAGAAAATCACCCATCTCAGTTTCGCATTTAGTCAGGAAGAGCTTATCTATCTATCTTTTTCGCCTTTGAAGATCCAAATCCACCAGGGCTCCAGGAAGAGTTCGACCAGAGAGCATTGGGTGATCGGAGTAGCGAGACCTGGAGATCTAATCAATCCGCCACATTTGCTCCCTGTTGAAGAGGTAGATTGTTATTATGATACAAATATGGCGTGGGTGAGTGAGTGAGCCGCCGGAAGGAGGGGGCGTCCTGTGTGTTGTTGGTTAACATGACAGGATATATCGATCTCGACCCGACTTATTTAATGCTCGGCTGTCCTGTATTGGTGGGGATAGATCCATTCTCGTCCATAATGCCTTGAGATATCCTTAGACAGCTACTTAGTAGTTCGTTATATTCTCTATTCTACGCTAACTGCATGTAGGGGACTTCTTCATTTCTTTTTTATACACAATACAAACTACTTAGTAGCAGTAAGATAGATTAAAGCTAGTCTAAAAGTTCCGTTTTCTGTAGTCTTTAAACAGAGATCTTTATCTTGAAGTCCATATAACTTACGATCCGATAAACTATGAGCTCGGAGGTCTATTATAGAGATCGATATCTCACTGAGGATCCTCAGGAGCATAGGACTAAAATTATAGACTCATTGCAGAATATAGACTTCTTACCTAAGCTAGAGTGTAATCCAAGACCACATAGAAGAGGAATCCCCTTTAGAAGAAAACATTCTACTAGGACTTAAAGAAGCGTAGAATACGCTGTTTTCTTTCTTTTAGTGTATCTAAGAAATTTAAATTTGCTCGCGAGAGGTAATATAGGCACAGTACCTAAATAGGGTTCTAGTAGACTCTAAGCGGCATAGTTGATTCTATTAAGATTAAGAGAAAAAAATCGGAACTATTTAATCTTAAGAGAAGCCGATAGGATTTATGAGAGCCTATCTAAAGGCTAAAAACAGGAGAAGCCCTTAAGGGACAGTATAACTTAGCATTAAAGTTAAGTTTATTCTAGTAGATAATTTCGAGCTAGTAATAGGATTTAAACCCGTAGCCTTTAGTATTTCAAAAGCAGCTCCCTAATTGCTTTTTTATCCTATCTACCAGAGAAGTGCCTGGTAGTGCCTCTTACTACCATTGCGCCGCCCATCGGCAAAAAAAATTATTTGACAAGGGTGGGATTCGAACCCACGCCATTTTCATGACACGGAATGTGATGGATCAGGTGAAAACCTGAACCGTGCGCCTTAGACCACTCGGCCACCTTGCCTGTTTGATGGGAGATGGAAAAGAAAAGGCGGGGGCTCGCATTATGAACTTGCATCGTCTATTATAGGTCAATTACTTATAGACGAATGGGATATTTCCTGTTATCTACAGTCGGATATACTTTTGATTGTAGTCTTTACTTCCTGATAAGGTGATAGAAAGGGTATGTTGAACCATCTACGAGATTGCTAGTTGTTTGTTTCAAATCTACTACTGTAGGATTTAAGTAAGGGGCGTCGAAATCCGGATTGACCTTAGAACTAAA
Organism: Byssochlamys sp. IMV 00236; assembly: GCA_001931875.2. Taxonomy (NCBI): domain Eukaryota; kingdom Fungi; phylum Ascomycota; class Eurotiomycetes; order Eurotiales; family Thermoascaceae; genus Paecilomyces; species Byssochlamys sp. IMV 00236. The sequence continues at coordinate 474,605 of MSJH02000840.1, read as the reverse complement.
TAAAGAAGGTAATATATGATGGTAAGCTGGTCGATCCTCTCGAATTCGGGGATCTGCCATGAAAAGAAAGTGTTCTGATATGTCATCTGTGCAAATGATCGCTAGGCGCAAACAAAACTAAATTCTATCATGATGTTCGTTCGAATATAGCAATGAATGCAATATACTGATGCGGTATATGAATATCATACATCTAGATTCTAGACACCACTTGTATCCCCAATATGTAGTAAAGAGACTCAGTTCTACCGTGAGCGATGTAGGGATATTCCACCTTCGAAAAACCCCCTGTGGACAGGACATTAGATCACCGATCTACTTTAGGATAGGTGCATACATATCTCTCCGCACCGCACACAAATATAAAAGTAATTATCAATTAGCCGAC